>CM053586.1:30187455-30213743 GCA_028646515.1 Pseudochirops corinnae
AGGTTTTGCCTGGTTCTGCTCTTCTCACTTAGCATCAGTCCGTATAAGCCTCTCCAGGTAATTATGAAGTCCATCTCCTTCCCATTTCTTATAGTACAATAGTATTCCATTACATTCATATACCATAGCTTGTTCAGCCATTCCCCAATTGATGGGCATCCCCTATATTTCCAGTTTTTTGCAACCACAAAGAGAGCTGCAATAAATATTTTTGCACATATGGGACCTTTTCCCACTTCTGTAATCTCTTTGGGATATAATCCCAACAGTGGTATTATTGCTGGGTCAAAGGGTATGCAATTATTTATAGCCCTTTGGGCATAGTTCCAGATAGGCATTAAATATTTCAAATGGTCAAAAGACATGAAAAAATGCTCTATATCATTATTCATCAGAAAAATTAAAATTAAAATAATTCTGAGGTACCACATCCTCACACCTCTAAGAGTGGCTAAAATGACAACGAAAGGATAATGTTAGATGTAGGAGGGGATGTGGGAAATCTGGGACACTAATACACTGTTGGTGGAGTTGTGAACTGATGGACATCATTCTGGAAAGCAATTTGGACTATGCCCAGAGGACTATCAAACTATACAGCCTTTTGACCCAGCAATATACTACAAGGTCTGTATCCTGAAGAGATCATAAAAATGGGAAAAGACCTATTTGTACAAAACTGTTTATAGCAACTCTTTTTGTAGTGGCTAAGAATTATTAATCAAAGGGATGTCCATCAATTGGGAAACTGCCCAAACAAATTGTAATTGTAATGGAATTATAATGGAATATTATTGTGCTATAAGAAAGACAAGAAGGATGATTTCAAAAAAACCTGAAAAGACTTCCACGAACTGATGCAAAGTGAACAGAACCAGGAGAATGTTGTACACAGTAATAGGAACACTGTTTCATGAAGAACTGTGAATGATTTAGCTATTCTCAGCAATATAATGATCCAAGATAATCCCAAAGGGCTACTGATGAAGTAAGTACAACATCCCCTTCCAGAGAAAGAACTGATACTGATTGAAAATAGACTGAAGCAAACTGAATTTCACCTTCATATTTTTCCTTTTAGTCATCTTATGTAAAATTATTAACATGGAAATGTTTTACATGATTGCACATATAAAACCTATATCTGATTGCTTATTATCTCAGGGAGGGGAGGGAAAGAATGAGGGATAGATTTTGGAACTGAAAACTTTAAATAAAAATGTTTTAAAAAATTTAAAATGTAGACATGAATTGTTGAATTTAAAATGCTGTCATTTTATATTTAAACAAAAATAAATCAATAAAAATCACTAAAAACAATTAAATATTTACAATATTAATGGGGAAGCCCTAATCAGCTATTTATTTTATTTCTAAGAGAAGGAAGCCCAGGAAGATGCTATACGGAAAGATGTTTCTAGATCACAGTTTCTTCCAAACACACAGGGTAAAGAATTTTTTGGTTGCTTCCTACTCCTCTTGAGATGCTGCCTTTCAGTGCCTGGAATAGCATCTTGCATAAATCATAAATTAGATGTTTAAGAACCAATGAAACAATCCAGTACTTTCGTTTCCACACTCCCTATCTGGTTCTAATGACCTTCTTCCTCCTCCACGGCCCATCTTTGGGGCAGCATTCTCAAGCTCCACCTTTGGCCAGTTTTCAGATATTTCAGATTTCTGAAATACAGAAATCCGTTCAAATAAGCAAGCAAAATGCATACAGCCTGGAGAGACAAATCGGAACTGCAGTATATCTGTCACACAACTAAATCCTCTACTCTTCCTCAAAGGTTTGCTACTCAATCAGATAATGGGTAGCTTTCCTACAGTTCAATAATTGCAAGTGGACAGCCTTCCTCCCTTGCCACTGCAGTGTCGGCCACCCCACCCTTCCCACTCCATACTAGTTAGAAGCAGCAAGTCCAATGTGAGAGTCTTCTCCCGTGAATTGGCTGCGTGATCACCCCCCTCCTTCCTCTACAGACCTCATCATTCCAGGCCATCTTCCTAAATGCCACTTCATCTGGGCTGGGGCCAATTTCAGCTACTTCCTAAAACGCTTGGGTTCCCAGGATTCCTCCACCCAGCTCCCCGCTTCCCACTCAACTCTCAGCCAGCTCCCCTTTCTTTCCTCGCCCCTCCCTTCTGAGTTAGAAATCAATCTATCACATTGCTTGTCTTCTCAATGGAAGGGGGAGGGGAGTTGGAAAGAATCTGGAGGCCAAAAATGTTTAAAATTGAATGTTAAATAATAGCCGGGGGGCGGAGAGAAAGAAAGACTTCAATCCCGAAATGCATTCACTCCCTTAAACCGAAGCAGAGTAAGGGTTTCAAAGTGTTAAAGACCTAAGGATGGTGAAGCAGGCTCTGAAAAAGAACAAGACTAGGTAGGAGTCCATCTCCCTTTCCCCACCCCCAGTCACCTCGCCCCCGCCCCCGCCCCCACCCTCTCTTCGGCCCTTCCCGCAGAGCCTAACGTGCGCCTTGTTGCGGCAGGCAACAATGAGGCGCACGGGGGATACAAGAGATGCCCCAAAGTTGTCCAAGGGTCATCGAACCCAATGCAACGACACAAGCATCACCGAAGGCGGAGATGGCTCCGCGGATGCCCCGAACCTGTCCGAGTAGCCACCCCCGCGGGGTTACAATGTAGCAAGCGTTTTCCTGAGCGCCAGCGGATGCTGGCAGATGCCCCGAGAACCCTTCCGAGAGTCCCGGCGGCATTTAAGCGCCTGCTGCATGCGCTGGGGACATGAGGACAAAAGTAGGCCCCACTCTCCAAGTTTCCATTCTGGAGAGGGGTCGGGCGCGACCCTCGACCCTCCTCCCGCCCCGGCTCCTCACCGATCTCTTTCTCGTTGACCCTCGGGGGAAAGCTGGCCATCTATGGGACACCGCCTGAGTCCGGGGGGCGCGGGTACACACACTCGCACACGTCGGGAGCGCGCGGGACGCGGAGAGGCGTGATAGGGCGCGGGTCCCTCCGGGGTCCCGGGGTGGGAGGAATGCAACGAAGGAGGGGAGGGAGGGAGAGGGGAAGGGGAAGCGTCGCTGCGGCTCTGGTCAACGGCTCCGGGGCAGGTCCGGAGCACTTGGGACGCGGAGGGGGAGCTCGGCACAGACAAAAGGCTTCGAGTCCCTGCTAGCACCGAGTGAGCCGAGGACGCTTCCGACTCCGCCGACAGCAAACGAAAGACTGAAGACAAAATGGCGGCCGAGCCAGGATGTAACGCGAGGAGGGGGCGTGGCCTGGTGACCACAAGCTGCCGAGGCCACGCCTCCTGGGGGAGGGAGGGAGGGAGGGAGGATTCGAGAAAGGGAAGGGTGGAGGGGAGGAAGGATAGGCGGAACGTGACCGACGGGCTCCGCTCCTCCCACCCCTTCCTCCCGCCCATGCGCAGGAGGCCCGAGGCGTGGGCTGCCAGGAGCCGGGCAATGGACCAGGGTTAACGAGCACTGATAATATTAATGTTGTTAATAATGAAGCGAATACTTAAAAAGGCAAAGGACTCCTAATTCCTGTGCCTTTATCCCGTATTGAGCTTGTGTGTGCACTTTGGTTTGAATGTTGCCTCCCTGATACATGTAAGTTCCTGGAGGGCAGGGCCTGGTTTTGCATTTTTTGGTATCTCTAGCGCTCCCCAAGGTGGCTGCCACGCTGTAGCCACTTAATGAATGTTAAATTGAATCAAGCATTCGCTAGGAAACCAGCAAAATACTTTGTAGCCATTAACTCATTTGATACTCCTAACGGCATTGCCAAGTGGGTTCAACCCAAGGGTTCTTCACCCTTTCTTGGGTCCTGGGCCCCTTGGACTGATGAAACCTAGGGACCCCCTCCTGAGAGTCATGTTTTGAAATGCATACAATAAATGCATAGGATACCGAAGGAAACCAGTTACATTGAAACAGTTATCAAAATAAGTTTTAAAAAATTCACGGCTGACTACCAAAAAATTATTTTATAGACCTAGGAAAAATGATAAAATTCATCTGGAAGAACAAAAGGTCCAGAGTATCAAGGGTATTAATGAAAAGAAATGCAAGGGAAGGTGGCCTAACCATACCAGATCTAAAAACTGTATTATAAAGCAACAATCATCAAAACTGCTTGTACAGGCTAAGAAATAGTGGTGGATCAGTGGAACAGGTCAAGAACAAGACACAGTAGTCAATGACTATAGTAATCTACTGTTTGATAAACCCAAAGACTCCAGCTTCTGGGATAAGAACTCACAAATTGATGAAAACCACTGGGAAAACTGGAAAATAGTATGGCAGAAACTAGGCATAGACCAACATCTACTATATCAAGATAAAGTCAAAATGGGTACACAATTTAGATATAAGGGGTGATTGTATAAGCAAATTAGGAGAGCAAGGAATAGTTTACTTGTCAGATTTATAGAGATTGGAAAAATTTATGAGCAAACAAGAGAAACAGAACATTATGAAATGCAAAATAGATAGTTTTGATTACATAAAATTTAAAAGTTTTTGCACAAACAAAGCCGATGCAACCAAGATTAGAAGGGAAGCATAAAGCTGGGAAACAATTTTTACAGCCAGTATTTCTGATAAAGGCCTCATTTTTAAAACATGTAGAAAACTCTGTTGAATTTATAGGAATACAAGACATTTCCCAATTGATAAATGGTCAAAGGATAGGAACAGGCAGTTTTCGGATGAAGAAATTAAAGTTACCTATAGTCATATGAAAAAATGCTCTAAATCACTATTGATTAGAGAAATGCAAATTAAAACAACTCTGAGGTACCACATCACACCTATCAGACTAACATGACAAAACAGGAAAATGATAAATGTTGGAGAAGATGTGGTAAAATTGGAACACTACTGCATTGTTGGTGGAGTTGTGAATGGATCCAACCATTCTGGAGAGCAATTTAGAACTATCTCCAAAGGGCTATAAAAATGTGCATACCCTTCAACCCAGCAGTATCACTTCTAGGTCTGTATCCCAAAGAGATCATAAAAATAGGAAAAGGACCCACATGTACAAAAAATAAAATAAAACAGAGTACAGGGACCTCAGATTAAGAACTCCAATCTGCCTCTTCAAATTCCAATCATTTGTGCAGCCCCATGAAGACTTCCACACGACTAAGCAACAACAGAAGGCATTTTGTCTTCATGAAATGTCAACTTTGCAGATGATATCCTATCATGGAATTTTTCTCTCTATTCCCTGAAAGAATTCTATGGATTCCACCAAGGACTTCTCAGGATTTGAATTCAGGTCTCTCTGATCCTGGGCTGCTAAGTGGTACAGTGGACAATGTGTGAGATGCAGAGTCAGGAAAAATGGTGCATTCAAATCTTGCCTCATACACTTAGTAGCTGTGTGATTCTTGATAAATTATTTCACTCCTCAGAGCTCCATTTTTCTGTAGCACCTACTTCACAGGGTTGTGAAGATCAAAGAAGAAAATACAAGTATAGCACTTCGCAAACCTATAAGGTGTTGTATGTAAATCAGTACTGTATCCCTACATCATCCTTCCTCAATTTCTGACTTGAAGTCAAGAAGATCTGATTTTTAGAAAGGGAAAAAAAACCCTTTAATTTTATAACCCAAAGGGGTCATAGAAAGGGCTTTCTAGTTTTGTACTTCTTACTTTGACACTTAAAGCATCTGTAATTTTGTCAAAGTGCCTAGTCCCTTCCTTCACTAACAGACTGCAAACCTGCTATAATGCAGTAAAGTCACCACCTGGAGTTGCTGCAGCTGAGCTCTTTCCTGGAAACTGCCAGAGCTTTTATCCACTTGTGTAGCCCAAGAGCATGCCCAGAATCACAAAACCACCACAAGGAGAGGAACCTGTGGCCTCAAGGCCACATGTGGTCTTCAAATATGGCCCTTTGACTGAATCCAAACTTCACAAAACAAATACTCTTAATAAAAGGATTTGTTCTGTAAAAGTTGGAAGCAGTTAAAAGGCTGTACTCAAGGACCTAGAAGGCCACATATGGATGGCCTCTGAGGCACAGATTCCTCATCCCTTTCACCTCTTAGCAATCTACACATTTTCCAAAAGTAGTTATCAATCTCCATGAGGGAAGGGAAGTTCTCCTCTGGGAATTCCCCATCTACATGAAATCACAGATCTGGACCCATCCCTAAAGCAGGAAGAACTCACAGAAATTTGGAAAGATCCTTATGAAACAATGCAAAGTGAAGGAAAAAAAAAACCAACCAAAACAATGAGTCTACTCTAATTTTATCAGATGAGAATAAGTGAATGAGAATGAATTGACAAGAATTCTAATGAGGAATAAGGGGGAAAGACTGAGAAAGTGTTAGGATGCTTGGATTATTCTTTATGATTTCACTGATGTAGATAACTTTGGTGAGGAAATCCCTTCTATAGTCAATCAATCAATCAACACTTAAGTGCCTACTATGTGACAGGCATATAAGTGCTTTACAAATATTAGGGCATTTGATTCTCACAAAAAGCCCTAGGAGGTCAGTGCTATTGTCAATCCTATTTTATAGATAAGGAAACTGAGGCAGAGTTGAAATGACTTACCCAGAGTCATACTGCTAAATGCTAGATCAATGCAAACTGGTACCAGCTCTGAAACTGAGTTTTACAGAACTGCTTAGAGGTTTAAAGGTGAATTGACTTGCCCAGGGTAACAGAGTCAGGATATGTCCAATGCAGGATTTGGACACAAGTCTTCCTAATTTCAAGACTGGCTCCTTTGCTCAGGAGCCTCACTGACTTTGATGATACTTTTTGTGTTGAAATGAACTAATGTAAATGTAAACAGATATTAAGCAAGTTCAGTTGTTTGTAATGTATTATTTTTTTTTAATATGGTGCTGGGAGGGGAATATGAATCTGAGATCCTGAGAAATCCTAGGTGATCTATGATCATGGCAGCATCTCTGAGGACCTTGCAGAAGAATAATGAACAGCATTTCCTCCTTACTCCTTTTTTTTCCCCTCTTTCCTGTTTTCAAGTCCCTTATGTGTCATGGGGCAGCTGTGATGGTTAGTGACTATGACAGGCAGATTTCCAAAGGCATAATCCAATCTCTGTTCCCAGCTGTGCCAAGACCTAGGCATTGGGATATGGTGCAGCTGGTCCAGCTGTAGCGCTTCGTGGAGCCAACGTGCCCCTCCCCCTTCCCCTGGGCCAATGCTTGCTGCTTTCCAGAGAAATATATGCACAAGCACTTGAAGGCAGAAGGGAAATTACTGGGTTAGAAATGAAACAATTAGGGGTGCAGGGAAAAGAGCACTGTCTCTGGAGTCAGAGGCTCTGATTTCAAATTCTGCCTCTGATTACTATCTGTGTGACTTTGGGCAAGCCTCTTAGATTCTTGGGTCTCAGTGTGCTCACCTACAAAATGAAGAAGTTGGACCAGATGGCTCCTGGGAACCCTTCTAGCTCTAGGACTATGATCTTGTGAACTGAAACGAGCCCCCTTCCCCTCACCATATGAAATGTGGAATTTAATCTCTCTCAATCTCTCTCTGTCTCTCTCTCTCTCTGTCTCTTGTGTATCTCTTTGTTTCTCTGTGTGTATGTCTGTGTCTCTGTCTCTCTTTTTCTCCCTCTACTCCATCTCTTTGTAATGGAAGCTTTCCCTCCCAATGATAGTGTTTTTCTTCTCCATGCCTTGGTCTTCCTAGCTTACTTCAATCTTTCATTTTTCTAAACCTGTTCTTTCCATAACCCATTCTGGAGGGGCACAAGAGGGGAGAGGATTAGCTCATTGACAACCGACACTGCCTTTGTAGACATGTCTGCATCTTCCCCTCTTCTGCATTCTTTTGATTCTTGCCCTGGAAATGCCTCCTGGGTCATTCTATCTCTGGCTGTCTTGTCTGGCTTTCCTGGCAAGTTTTGCCTCCAGCTGTCCCTCCCTTCTGTTGGAGGACAGGGGCTGGATGAACAACATCAGCTGCAATGTCATATCTAGTTCCAGGGACCCCAAGAAGCACAGTGAGCTGCTCCCTCTATCCCTCTTCCCTCATACTTAACACATACCCATACCCACACACCCACCTACATACACACGAAATTCCCTGTTCTTATTGATTGATGGACTTGATGGCTTCTAACCCCAAGACCTTTGAAAAGTACATCTCTCCATTCACTAATTTGGTGTTCCATAACTCACTCGCACAGAAGAATATCCTGCTTTCCCCCACCCTCCCCCCCATGCCATTGCTTACATTTTCTATATCTGCTTCCTACTTTCAGAGAACTGGTGTTAGGTGTCTTCCTTCTCTCATTTGGTTTCTTAAGGAAGAGTTGGAGATTGATTTGGAAGCTAGATGCTTCCTTTCTTTCTCTAACGCCTGCCTGCAATATCACTATCATCATGAACAACAACAAATCCCACAGTGATGGGAGTGATGGGGTGCTTGGGTGCCTATGTTTGTAACATCCAGTTGTAACTTCAGTTTGTAAAATCACACTTGTGTTTGGGTACCTATGTTTGTAATATCAGTTTGTGAAATCAAGTTGTAAAATCACGTTTCCCCCCAGCCTCAAAGCATTAACTCGGCCTAGCAACAATTAATGAACTGCTTTATCCCTGCTTGGTACAATAACAAGCTATACCTATGAATCCTTCACTAAACCATCTATAAACAAATCCTTTAACTTAGAGAAATGTATATCTCTCCTTAGTATAATGGCCAGCTACACCTATGAATCCTTCAATGCACTATCAATGAGTAACTCCTTAGCCAATTAGGCACACCTTGGATCCCCAATTAGCCTAGCTTCCCAGCATCCATCTTGTCAAACAGGACATTGATGGGTAGCAGACTGGGCACTTCTCAGTCAGCCCTGACCATTAGTTGGCCGAGTGATATTTCAAACTAAAAACACACCTCCACGTAGCCTCCCCTTGGGCTATTTTCCAGTGAATTCCAGTGTGCAATACACCTGCGCAGTAGATATGAAAAGTACATGTGCCTTTAAGCACTGACCACTCCTTAACTCCTCCCTAATTCTACCCTTACTCACCTAGTTAGCATAATTGGCACAGGTTATACTATGGATTATCTATAAAAATATACCTATGACTCCTTTAAGGTTGCAGGTTACGCTATAAAGCGTAACAACAAACTTTTACAATCCTGACTTAAAAGATTGCTTGAGTGTTGAGAATTCTTTTCAGACTAGCCCTCCAGGAATTCATTGGGGTCCCTGAAACACCTATTTTTTCTCACCCTCATCAGGAGGAGTATCTCACTTGGAAACTCCCTTTCTAAACGCTTGTCCCACTAAGTTGGTTCAAAGCAGTTACATAAAGTGGTGAATTTATGCCAATAGAGCTTAGGCCTGTGACATAGCCCAGAACTGTTTCTGTAATTGGGATCCCTTCCATCCCAAGGCCTTGTTTTGGCACCTGAGACAAATTCACTTGAGTTAGAGAAAGAGGGATGGAGATCCTGGGATGCTCAGAGGCCTTGCACAGGCATAGGATCCTGGAGATCCTGAGATGCTGATCCCAGGCAGGGAACCCTGTGTAACTCAGGTACCTAGGACAGGTAGCATTGGCCTGTGGGGTTAAGAGGAAATTACTAGGATTACATAGGATCATAGATGTAGAACTAATCTAATAGGACATCTAATCAAACCCTCACATCTTACAGATAAGGAACAAGGTCAAAGGACTTACCCAAGGTCACACAAATGGTGGGAGTTGAACCTGAGTCCTTTGACTCCTAAGCTAGTTCTCTTTCCAGTGACTCTTGTGTAGAGGAAAAAGTGAAAATGGTCAGGAGAGGGGCCCGTCAGCAATGGAACCCTAGGATGGGGCAGGAGTGTCAGCCCCAGGACTGGGTTTGCTTTCACCACTCCAGTGCCATCTTGGAGCAGAGATTACCCTTTTCCCCACCATAGTTCTCTGTACTTTTCAGCCCAGACTCTGAAGTAAGAAAACACAC
The DNA here is from genome assembly GCA_028646515.1 of Pseudochirops corinnae. Lineage (NCBI taxonomy): Eukaryota > Metazoa > Chordata > Mammalia > Diprotodontia > Pseudocheiridae > Pseudochirops > Pseudochirops corinnae. Next base: position 30,197,400 of record CM053586.1, read on the forward strand.
CCCTCCCCCATGTCATTTCAACTATTTCATGCCAGAGTGAGAAAACTACCCCCCTAGATTGTCAGAGCCCTGAGACAAACATCCCATTGTCCCATGCTGGTTGCGTTTCTGCATCCACAGTTGTCTTTACCTGACCTACTTCAAACTGGACTCAGACTTCAAGTAAGTCCTTACAATGATCTAAGAAAATGAGCTAAAAGGGAAAGGCATTAACTAAATGCCTCCTGGGTGCTAGATAGTATATTAGGAGGTGGGGACAGGAATAGGAATTGCACCCATGATTTCATTGGTCTAGTACACTTCTATGGAAGGAAACTACCTGGACTAAAGAAACTTGGGGCCTTATCTATGACTCAGGGAGTTAGAAATTTGTTGAGCCCTGACATGCAAGTGACTTATCCAGGGTCACACAATTAGTACATAAGTGTCAGAGGAGAACTTGAACCAGGGTCTTTTAAAGTCCACTCTTTATCCAATACTCCAGGCTCTTCTCTTCTCCTGTCTTGTCTACAACTTTAAAACCTGACATGCTTTTTCATCTCGAAGGTAAATGCATGGAGAGCACCCTTGGTGGCATTGCCCTTCTAGATGAGAAAGCATGTTGAGTTTGGAACATCTGTCAACAAGACCAATGTTGCAAATAAAAATGTGAATTTCCCTGCCTCTGTCCTTCTTGTCTGTTGTTCAGAGAATGCTTGAGAGCTCTGGGGCTAGGAACTCTGAGTAGTCTGACTCTACTCTCAGAGACATGTGATTTCATCACGTCCCAACCTGTGCAGATGAATCATCCCCCTGTCAGGCTTTTTTATCCTGAACAAGTCTCTTCTGTACTTTTCCATAAATGCTGTGCCAAGGATCCACCCAACAAGCCAGACAACTTCCTCTTGGTTCTTTTAGTATCTCTGGGGTACAAAGTACTGCTAATATCATCCCTCTGTTCTCTCTCATTTTTGCTTTGGACTATCCTACATTATCTTCCTTGTCACAGATAGATGACCCTGATCGTGTCTTTTATGGTGCTTTTCTGTGTGAGTCACAATCAGTAACTTTGCCCAACCATGAACCTTTATCCTGCCCCTGGGGTCACCTGTTATCTTGATTCTTCTTCCATTATGATGTTTCATGATGTACAGCCATAAAATAACTATGACTCCCTAATACTCCTTGGGTCAGATGTAAAGCACCAGACATAGATTGTCTCATTTAGACTTCTGCATGGAAAGCCATTTAGAATCATTGAAAGTACAGTGTAATTTCCCAGCATCAATTTTATCTTCTGCTCAATTTTGGATAAAAAATTATAGAGAGAGTAGCATGATATGGTAAAGTTAGGCCTGGTTTACAGGAATGGTGGTTCTAGCTATTGATTTGCTTTACGAAAATATTTCTAAGGGGATCTAGGAATCCCAGGTGAAGAGGAAAATGAATCCTCAGCTGCTGTACTCTCCACTTATAGAATTATTGTACATATCATGGGATTTCAGGGGGACTGTGAGATCAAAATGATTTTCATAATTTTTCTTGTTCAGTTGTGTCCTAATCTTTGTGACCCCACGTTTACTTGGCTGAGGTGGGAAGTTAATGGACAATATTCCTAAACCTCATCTTCCTGTAGTGTGAGTGTGTGTGTGTGTGTGTGTGTGTGTGTGTGTGTGTGTGTGAGAGAGAGAGAGAGAGAGAGAGAGAGAGAGAGAGAGAGAGAGAGAGAAAGAGAGAAAGAGAGATTGGAGAGCTGAGGAGCAGAGATTTAATTTTCTACATAGTATGATTCCCAAATGGGTGGCCTCCTGAGGCACCCCCAAGTTGAAGGCTTCCAAATGTGAGAGGTATCAGAATTCCTAGGGAGATCAGGGGATTTTCTGAGCAGTTTTGCCTCTTAGAAAAAGAAACATTGGAGAAGACCACCAGAAAGGGAACTAGGTGAAGAAAGTGAAGAGGACCTTGATAGTCCCCACTGTTATAGTGGCGTATAAAAACTGTCATGTTTGCTGGGAAGGGGGCAGGGCTTGTTCCATGGCTCCAAAGTGTGTTTGCCTTCCATGGGGAGTCTAAACCATGGATTGCTAGCAGTCATGGGGCAGAGAGACCATGTAGGTCCCTTGGGAGATCCAGGAATCCAACAGTAAAGGAGATCTAGGAATCCAACAGTAAAGGGAGACCAGGAAAGCTATCCCAAGTTCACTTCCTTCCTACAGGAGCTGGTGTTAATGCATTATGGGTTTTCAGTAGCTACTTAGTACTTCTATGAGAGCTTTAAGAGTTATATATATATTTTTGTATGTTTCTTGGTTCCCATGTGTCTTTCACAATTTCTACATATGCTGTGGGAATGAATAATTGTCCAAGGCCCATAAAAAAATGGGATACTGATCAAAATATTTCTTTATTTTGTGCCTCAGTTTCCCTTACTAAGTAATGGAGGTTAACCAACTCTATTCTAGATCAATCTATAATATAATCCATTATTCCTAGTCACAGAATGTGAAAACACATCAAAAATCAACTCTCATATGAACAAGAATTCCTTTTCTCATCTCCCTGTAGAGTGGTCATCCAGTCTTCTTGCAAAAACTTCTAAGGACCAGTGTGGACAGAACCCACTACTTCTCATGGCAATGTCTTCCATTTGGGGATAACTCTCACTGGTGGGAAGTGTAATCTTTGCCTCTCTCTAACTTTCATCCATTGTTCTTTTTGTAAATTTTTAAATTTTAAACTTAAATACAAAATGAGAAAAGAGAAAAACATATTACCAAGGTCACGGCCGACCATAAGAGAAGATTCAGTGTAAAACAATGAATTTCCCTTTCAAGAAAACCCATATAATAAATACTACACATTGTTGCCAAAGCTGCCCAGATTTTCTTTGCTTCCTTGTGGGTTTTCTTTTGCTCTCTGCCCTGCACTTTTTACTTTATTTTTTCTCCCTCCCTCTCTCTACCACTCTAAAGAAGGCTACAATTAATCATACACACATGCATATATACATGTATACACATACATACATATACACACATACATATACACATATATAGATATCTATAAACATATACAGATACATTCATACACATACATGTTATGTAAGACTATATTATGCTTATTTCTTCCTATCATCAATTTCTCTGAAGGTGGATAGCATCTTTTTTTTTTCTTTGTGGAGGGCAATTGGGGTTAAGTGACTTGCCCAAGGTCACATGGCTTGTTTTTGAATTAAGGGTCTGAGGTCAGATTTGAACTCAGGTCCTCCTGACTCCAGGGCTGGTACTCTATTCACTGTGCCACCTAGCCACCCCTGCTAAGGCCTCTCTTAACACTCAAGCTGTGGTGAGTTTTGGGGGTGGGGTGAGGAAGTAGCATCATGTTACCATAGCAACCTTGTTATTCCCCCCCATCTTTTCCAAAACTGCTTTCTGTCCATGCCTTCCTCAGTGGGTCCCCCCAAAGTTGATTCATTCCATTTATCCTACTGAATTTCATCTTGTTGGATTCGGCCTGTGGTTCTGACCTGTCAGGATCTGTCTGGGTCATCCAGGGTGTTCCCCATGTTGTCCCCATGTGTGATATACATGCCCTCTGTTCCTTCATCCAAACCCCTTTCAGAAATGTCCAAGGCCACTTTCCTAGGGCACACTATTAAGAGATCTCCTTTCAACTTTCCATCCACCCTATTACTCACTGTTCTTTTGGGCTGAATCACCTAGCAAGTTCTGAATCCAGCTTAGCCAGACTGCTTTCCAGGCTTCCTTGCTCTACTTCACTCAAGGGAAAATTTGTCACATACTCTGCTGAAACCCAATTATCCTGGGTCAGTAGGCCACCCCATCCTGATCTACCAGTCTAGTAAATCCTGACAAAGCCAGCCACCACAGTCACAGAATGCCAGAGACCATCTGGTCCAACCCACTCATTTTATAGATGAGGAAATGGGGCTGGTCAGTCATGACCTTCTACAGGCTCAAGGCTCGCTGCTTCCCTTTCTGGATGTTCAGAAACCATCCCTTAAAGAAGAAGGAATCCCAGACTTATCTTTGCAGATTTCATTGTCTTCCCTCCTTGGGAAATATGGGACAATATCTACCTCCTTCCATCCATCCATCCATCCATCCGTCCATCCATCTGTCCATCCATCCTCCATCCATCCATCCATTCAACAAGCACCGTGCCGGCATTGTTCTAGGACCATAGCATTGCTATAGCCCTTTACAGTTTGCAAAAAGCTTTACACAATATGTTATCCCATCTTGACTTCACAACAACCCAGTGAGGTGGGTACAATGTTATAGATGACAAAACTGGGGCACAGAGAAATTAAATCATTTGCCAAGGGTTACACAATTAGTGAGCATCTGAGGCAAGATTCTTATTTCCTGACTTTGCGTCCTGAGTTCTATCCACTGTAGTATCTAACAACCCAAGGACAAAAAGGAAATTTCCCCGCCCTCAGGGAGCTTACATTCTGATACGGAGGGGGGACGACATATACATGGATAAGTAGACACAAAAATATACACAGAGCCATCCTCCATCTTGGAAGGATCACGAGCAGCCCCGACATCTAGCATCTCTTTCATAGCCTTGGGGTGTGATGCGTTTGAACTGGAGCTTGAATGTGAATGAATGTAACTCATCAATGGCGACTGTGTGCCCCGACTCCTCAGTGACTTCCTCATTTCTTTTGAATGACAGCTTCCTCTTAACCTTTCTTTTCCTGCCCTTTTCATTGGGAGGTTTATTCTCCTTGGCAGAAAGAAAAAGCAGAAATAAACAAGAGTTGAGTAATTGTCTCTTTCCTCGGTCTTCAATTCATCCCCTCCTTTTTCAGCTGTAATTTTATCCAAGTCAAGTCAACTAGAAATTAAGTACTTTCTGTAGAAGCTAAAACCTGTGCTAAGTGCTGGAGATGCTAAGAAAGAAGAAATGGCTCCTGCCCTCCCAGAGCTCCCTCTCCTACCGGGATGATCACAAGATAGGATACAAACAAGATGAAAGGTAATCTGTAAAATGGGTATAACAATAGCATCCCCTCCCTGGTTGTTGTGAGGATAAAATGAAATATATTTGTGAAGCACTTTGCAAGCCTGAGAGTACTATATAAATGCAGTGGGCCTGGAACTAGACCTGAGTTCAAATTCTGCCTCTGACACTTACTATTTGCGTGACCTTGGGGAAGTCACTTAACCCTGTTTGCCTCAGTTTCTTCATCTGTCAAATGAGCTGGAGAAGGAAATGGCAAACCACTCTAGTGTGTTTGCCAAGAAAACCCCAAATGGGGTCCAGAAAAGTTGAACATGATTGAAAAAAACAACTCAACACATTTTTATTATTAAGGAAAGAAATAAGCATTTTGTTAAACACCTACTATGTGCCATGTAGTGCTAAGCGCTTTATCGATATGACCTTACTTGATTCTCAGAACAACTCTGGGAAGTGTTATTATTACTCTGTTGGACAGTGGATCACCCAGTAAGTTACTTCAGCTGTCTCTGAACGGAGGTCATCCTGACTCCAGAGTCAGCACTCTCTTCACTGCACTGCAAGCTGCCTCAATAATAATAATTTTAGAAGGAAAAGTACTGGAAGTTGGGGGGGGATTAGGAACAATCAATCGAAGTGCATTTATTAAATGCCTGCTCTGCATTGGACACTGTGCTAGAGATACAAGCACAAAAATTAAACAGTTCCTGCCCTCAAAAAACTTCCATTTAGGGTGGAGGAGAAAACATGTAAAGCAGTATGTGATTAAGAGGTGAGAAGGGAGAGCTTTCTAAGCATGTGGGACAGTTAGTGCAAAGGTGTGGAGGTGGGAGATGGTGGATGGCCCCATCCTTCTCTGAGGCACCTCTTGCTCCCAGTATGGCTTGGAATTAAAAACCAGGTCTTTTCACCTTTGCATTTCTCACCCGTCTCAGCTCACTTTGGTCTTTGGCATTCCAAAAACCTCTTACAAGACAGTTGCCACACTTGGGTGTTTATCCAGATTATCTGCCCTCACTTTTGTCACCAATATTTTCTCTTAAAAATCCAAGTTATTTTTTGAATTCTTTTTGCATCCACATGGGTCTCTGGATAATTTACCCCTGTTCTTCATCTTGGGAGTTGTTTCTGTTTGCATCTCTAGATTTTCTTTCCTGAGACTTTCCCATTGCTTTGGGCTGGTTTTCTAAGCTTCTTTTTTTCCTTAATGGAGGGGGGGAGAGCAGGGCAATTGGGGTTAAGTGACTTGCCCAAGATCAGAAGGCTAAGTGTTAAGTGTCTGAGGCGGGATTTGAACTCAGGTCCTCCTGACTCCAGGGCTGGTGCTCTATTCACTGTGCCATCTAGCCGCCCATCTAAGCTTTTCTAAGACCTATTATTTCTCAGAGCCCTTTTAAATTTCCATTCCCCAAATCTAGAACAGGTGGCAGGCTATGTTTAGCTTTTTTCTCATCAATCACAAATTCTAAGATGACTCACACCTCCCCAAGGTTTCCATCCTTCCTGCTCCAGAATTCAATTTTTCTTGTTCATAAAATCATAGCCCTAGAATGGGAAAGGACCTCAGAAGCCATCATTTAATCCCCTCATTTAACCGATGAGGATACTGAGGTGTGAGGAGGTTAAATAATTTGACTAAGGCCAGACAGATAATAAGCATCAGAAGTGAGATTTGAACCCCAATACTTACAGTTAATTCTCTTTCCAGGAATTTCCTGTTACTTTCTTTTCTTTTGTGTCAAGGTAATGGGGGTTAAAAGAGCTGCTCAGGGTCACCAAGCCAGTAAGCAACAAGTGTCTGAGGTTGGATCTGAACTCCTGTCCTCCTGACTCCAGGGCCAGTATGCTATCTACTTCACCATCTAGCTGCCCTTTTGGGTACTGTGAAGAATAAATGCAAAGCCCTTTGTCATTGGAAGCTCTTCAGAACCAGCCTTCTTTCTAAGGGCATATCAGGCCCTTCCTTCCTCTCCCGTCTTCTGATACTTCACTCCCCTCCATACATACTGATCTAGCCACACCAACTTTTGGCCATTCTTCCAACACTTTATGACTGAAAAGGCAAAGTTCAAATTTGATCTCCTCTAGGAAGCTTTCTGTGACTACTTCAGCCCATCATGTTGTTTCCTTCCTCTGAATTTCCATATCATTTTTGGGTACCACACATGGAAACCCATTTTTATAGACTTATGATCTTAATTTTTTTTAATTTTCTTTATTTTTTTTTTTGTCTTTTTGGAGGGGGGAAGGCAGAGCAATTGGGGTTAAGTGACTTGCCCAAGATCACACACCAGTAAGTGTTAAGTGTCTGAGGCTGGATTTGAATTCAGCTCTTCCCAACTCCAGGGCCAGTGCTCTATTCACTGTACCACCTAGCTGCCCTGATCTTAATTTTTTTTATACAAATATGTCCACATGTTTATAAAAGTAAACTGTAACTATTAGTCAATCAGTCAGTCAACCAGTATTAATTAAGCACTTTGTGCCAGGCACAGTGGTCAGCGCCAGGCTATGAAGACAGGCAAAACAAACCCAACCAATCGCTGCTCTCAAGCAGCTCACAGTCTAATAGTGAGCACACATCCAAACCACCATAAACAGACAAAAGAGATAGACAGGATAAATTGAGGGTAGTTTCAGAGATCAGTGACGGCCAGGAAAGGCTTTTTGCAGAAGGTGGAACTTCAGCTGAGACTTGAAGGAATCGGGGAGCCAGTGATGAGGATGGAGAGAAATCCAGGTATGGAGGAGGGATAGCCAATGAAAATGCCCAGAGCTGAGCTGTGGAGTGCGTTTCTGAAGGTCATTAAGGCAGCCGGTGGTACTGGAGAGCAAAGTATATGGAGCAGAGCAAGGTATAAGAAATCTGGAAAAGTAGGAGGGGAGACTGGAAATGTAGCATCACCACCTTTTTTCTATCTTTGTACTGCCCAGCATAGAGCTGGCACACAGTAGGCTGTATTGTTGATTGAGTTGATTGATCAAACATCATCATTAAAGGTGCAGAACCTGGCACATAGTAGGCATTTTAAACATGCCTGCTGATTGATTGATTCATCATCATCGTTAAAGGCATAGATGCCTCTGCTACATCTTTGAACCTCCCCATATTACCTAGCATGGTGCATGCTGTATCAGCAAGCACCCTAGCATACCCAGGATGGCTTCTAGCCGAGGTTCCTAGATCTGCTTTTCTAAAGGAAAGCAACTCAAAATGGCTTAACGGTCTCACTTTAATCAATCAAACATATATCATTTACCTAGTTCAGGGGAAAAAGTCAACACCCTGAACTTCAGAGAATACAAACAAGTTACAAGCAGACAAAGAAACAGACCAGCAGGTGGGCTTCCAACTGTCTGACCATTACATCCATACCTAGTTAGTTGCCAGAGAGGGAAGCATCAACATCTGGGTTTTCAAAGCCGGGGGGCTCAACAGCTGCCCAGAGTCTCATCTGGCCAAATCACACAACTCTTTCCAAAGTGAGCCCCAAAGCAAAAATTTACATCAGGGTATATATAACCTTCTCCTGGATCAGAGAATGTCACAACCCTCTTGACCAGTGGTTCTCAACCTTCCTAATGCCATGCCCTTTAATACTTGTATGTGGGCGTATCGGCATGTGGGTGGACCTGCCTGAAGACGGATAGAGGAGTGGTATCTTGGTCCCTAAGGCCATCAGAAATATGTGTTTTCCCATGGTCTTAGGCAACTCCTGTGAAAGGGTCATCCGACCCCCAAAGGGGTCACGACCCACAGGTTGAAAACCGCTGCTCTTGACCCACTGCCCAATCACAAAGTAATAAGGTGTGGGCATTCCTGAACAACAAGCTTCCCACCACAGGTTCCATGTGACCACATTCAGCCCATTAGGGGGCAGAGTATATTTTCAAATCAGGGAAGGTTCTCAGAGTCCCTTAAGCCTATCAAAGGGCCTAAGGGCAGGGAAAATCTTCAGATTCCCATAACACATAGGTGCTCAGTGCTCAACAAATATTTACATATTATTGTAATTATATGATGTTAACACAGTTTTGAAGATGTGGTATATTGTGGTACATCAACACATATTCTATAAGCTGCCAGTTGGAATAGTATACAGAGTGATGAAAGGGGTGTCCAGAAGTCCCATGTTCAGATTCTGACCTGGCTCTCAGTAAGTCTCTAAGCAACTTTCTACAAGACTACAAACTGAGGAGAAGTTGTGTTCTGCACTGGTAGAAGGAACTTTCTCCGGGGGGTGTTCTATACAATAATAAAATGGCTAGACCAATCCCTATTCCAATTAGTAGCTGGCAATTCAACACACATTTATTAATGAGTCAACTATGGCTCATTAATGCCAAGCATTGTGCAAGGCACTGATGAGTTTCCCCCCCCCCCCAAAAAAAAATTCCCAACCCTACTGGGCAGAGTGACTTAGCCCTGGGTCTGAGACCCTGCCCCTGCTTCTTCCTTGATGTGTGACTCTGAAGCCAAAGAACCTGCTAGAAAATTCTCTGCATGGAACAGGAGCTGCTGGACTGAAAGCCAATGTTTGCGATTGCATCAGACGGAGCGCTGAGAAACAGGAGGGATGTGTCAAGCTCAGTCCATTCAGCAATTGCTGACTCTTCACTATAATAACTTCTGGCCACACTTCAACAAATCACAGACTGGAATAATTCACTAGAGGAGCACTTTTTTCCTCCCCCCGACTGCAAATGTTTCATGGGTTTTAGCAAACCTTTTGAAGGGATGGTCCTCTGCAGCCAAATCACAATGAAAACCCTTAAAAATCACCATTGGTCAGCATTCCCTCTTTGTTGTTCAGTAGTGTTGGACTCTTCCTGACCCCATTTGGGGTTTACTTGAAAAAAAGATCCTGGAGTGGTTTGCCATTTCCTTCTCCAATTCATTTGACAGATGAGGAAACTGAGGAAACAACAGGGTTAAGTGACTTGTCCAGGGTCACATAGCTAGTAAGTGTCTGAGGTCAGATTTGAAGTCAGATTTTCCAGACTCTGGGCTTGCTTTATCCACTGTCATCCAGCATTCCTTCATTGCTTTCTAAACTTTATGATCCAAAAAGAACTGGTTAACAGGATGGTACAAGATGCATAGGGTCTGGTGATTTCATCACAGTGGAAAACTTACCCTTCTTCCAACACACACAGATACAATTTGTAGGAATCTAGGAAGCCACTTGAGGCACTGAAAGTAACTTACCTCCATGACCAGGGCCATAGTCAACAGCAATACCTCATTCAGTCAGGCAATAGACATTTATTAAGTACCTACTATGTCTTAAGCACCAAGGACACAAAGAAAAACAAGACTATACCTCTACCTCCACGTTCTTTTTTATTTTTGCTTTTTGGAGGGGGGAAGGTAGGGCAACTGGGGTTAAGTGACTTGTCCAAGGTCACACAGCTAGTAAGTGTGTCAAGTGTCTGGGGCCAGATTTGAACCCGGGTCCTCCTGACTCCAGGGCCAGTTCTCTATTCACTGCGTCACCTAGCTACCATCTTTCATTTTCAAAGAGGGTCAGTGACATCATGGGGTAATTTCTTGACTTGTTCATGAATTGGATTGAAATGAGGTAGAGTTTCACAAAGTTGTCAGCCTCATTCTTTCTTCCTGAGTTGTTGAAATCCAGTGGCAGGACAAAAATGAAGATGACTGTCAATGGCCCAGGATGCAGTGGATGATGTTAGCATCTCTGGTCACTGACCAAGCTCCTGCTTCAGCCACATTGGAACAAATTGTTCTCCTCCGGCCAGTCTGCCAGGGGGAAATCTTCATCTGTTTGAGGTAGACATCCCCCTAACTCACTCTAGCGCCAATGCAATATTTATAGCACCCACTATCACAATAAAGACCGTGACTATAAATATCGCATGATGTTCAATTGCAAAATATACCAAACTCTCCAGATAGAGGATAGAACTGAAGCATTTATTTAGACACCAGAAAACCCAATCTCAAAACCAGTAGGCCAATTCCATCATAGTACCAAAGAAATTAAGAAGCAATAATAACACTGAGAGCCACAGCATCCTTCAGCCTTCCCATAAACAATACAAGATCAATATCTACTCATGAGTTTATCTGACTCCTTGCCTGAACATCCTGTCTTCCCCACCATCTGGCTAGCTCTGACCAGCTCTGTGGGTTCTGCTTTCCTTCATCAAACTTCTCCCATCACAGGCTCCATGTGATTACATTCAGCCTATTAGGCGGCAGAGTTTACTTTCAAAGCAGGGAGGTCTTCAAACTTCCCCCTAGGTCTATTAAGGGGCAGGGAAAATCTTCAAATTCCCATTCCCATTACACTCACCGATGAGTTTGAGGCTTGTGGATTACCCTGAACCTTATTTCCTCTTCTGCTGAGACAGTTTTACCGGGGTGTGGCTGCTACACATGCTATAGCTTCTTGGAGCCACAGATGGAATCCAAGTGGGATGAAAAATTTGAAGGAAACAACACTTTTAGGTGGGGAAATGCCTTCTGGAGAAGGGGGCACCTGAGCTGGGTTATAAGAGCCCTGCAATCTCTCATTGCCAAGTTCCCTTGGGAGACATACATAGCTTGTTTGTACATGGTTGTTCACATATTTTCTCTCCTATTAGACTGTGGGCTCCTTGACAGTAGGAACTATATATATCTTGACTTTCTTTGTATCTCCATCCCTTGACACAGTACTTGGCACATAGTAGGTACTTAATACGTTCTTATTGGCTGACTGACTCAAACACACCAGAAAGAATAGAGAAGGGTTCCACATGGAGAAGTAGAAAGATCAATGGATGGTAGTCAGAGGTCTGGGTTCAAATCCTGACTGTGTGACTCTACGAAAGTCATGGCTTCATTCATCCATTCCCTTCCTGGCTGTCTTTCTAGGCAGTCTCATCCTGGAATCTCCCTCAATGCCTATGATCTTCTCACCTTGGAACATTCTCCCCTATGCCGGCCACCTTATCCCATCAGTGAGCTCTTTCTCAAGCCTTCATTTTGGGAAGGGCCCAGGGCAACCTTCATTCTCTTCCCAATTGTGCTTCTGACTTTTTGGACTTCAACAGCCTTCATCCCATCCCCATGCTTTTCAGCTCCCAGTTGTGCATTGTCTTTCCCCATTAGAATGTAAGCTCCTTGAGGGCAGGGACTGCCTTCTGCTGGATTCCTAATACAGAGCTTCACACAGTCCCTGAACCACAACAGTAAGAGTTTAATAAATGTTTACTGCCTGCCTACCTGCTTCTCTGGGTCTCAGTCTCCTCATCTCTAAAATGCTAAGGTTGGACTCTGCATTCTCTAATGTTCATTCCAGTTCACAATCACTGATCTGGTGACAATGCTGTCAGCTGTCACTGGTCGTGTGACCTAGTCAACCTTGCCTAGCCCTTGGGTGTTCTCATTCAGATTGCAACATAGCCCAGAAAACAAGCCAAGCCCCTCACTGTTCTGCCAAGAAGAGGAATCACCTGACCAGGTTTTACTCCCCATTCTTACAACACACACAATTTTACAACCACAACACTTTGGAGCAGCCACAACACAGAAGGGGAGGGGAGGGAGTGGGGAGAGGGGATGCGGTGCGTGGGGGGTGTTATCTTTTCCCTGTTTCTCTTCCGTTGCACATAGGTAATTCTAAGGGGTTAATGTTTTGCCCAAGGTCTCACAGCTAGTAAAGGTCAGAGGTGGAACTTAAACCCCAAAGCCGCCTTTAGGTTTTCTTTTACACATACTTCTCATTATATTACATTTATATGTTTTTTGTAAATAGGTATATTATGCTCTTTCTAGTAAACAGACCTCAGAAAACCAATTCTTGCAGTGTGTACAGTTGTAGAAAGAGGGATCAAAAGGGAATGAGTGAATGGACGCCCATCCAAGATACACAGTAATAGTAGCAGATTTTGGAGAAGGAAGAAAAGGTTATTAGTGACCAGTGGAGGTCCTGGAAAATCAGGGAGCCAGGCAGGCTCAGAGATCAGGCAAAGTCAGGTTTGGAGGCCCCATACTCTGGGATTGTGGAAGTTTTTAAAAGTAGTAGAAGATGAAAGAGTCTGGAAGACTCATCTTCCTGAGTTCAAATCTGGCCTCAGACACTACCTGTGTGTCCCTGTCACTTAACTTCAGTGACTTAAGTCACTTAACCCTGTTTGCCTCAGTGTCCTCATCTATCAAATGAGCTGGAGAAGGAAATGGCAAAGCACTCCAGTGTCTTTCTCAAGAACACCCCAGATGGGGTCACAAAGAGTGAAATGTGACTGAATGGACCCAACAACAACAGAAGATGAAAAGTCTGAGGCCATGGGGGAAGATCTCCTGACTCAGGTTTAAGGAGGAGGAATCCCCAAGAAGCTGAACTTGAATGAGCAGGGGGGCCTAAGTCCTGGGTCCAAGTCCTTTCTGGGCAGCAAATATATTTAGACCTAGGGGTCCAGATCAGTTAAGAAGCTATTACAAAAGCCCAGGGGAGACAAATACTTGGAGCAGGATGGTAAAGGGTAGGTAGGCATTCTCCAGCTTACAAAGGGCTTAAGGCTTGACCAGCTTAATTGCATATGAAGAGGCCAGCAAGATAAGGATCTTCCTGGTACAAACAGTATTCAAACCTTTGTGGCTACCGATCACCAACATAAGATAAGCAAAGGATTATGGGTAGAAGAACTCATTGAACTGAAACTATTACCCTAAAGCACCATGAAGTGGCTGAATAAGGGAAGATGCTCTTGAATCAGGAAGGATTTGGGCCCAGAAGAGATTTCTCCATCTCCTGCCTGAAGGTGACAAACAGTCTCAGAGTTGAGGTCTGGGGGATTTCCCCTAATCCTAAAGGCACTCTAGCCAATGAGAGCGTAGCCCTACCCGGACAAGCCAGGGTCTCTAGGCAGAAAACACAATCTGTTCATTGAAGGGTGAACTCAAGAAGTCCAGCAGGCATGTTTCTCAGTTACTTGTTGGCAGAGAGAATGAGCTTGTGTGTTCACACCGCCTTAAATAATCACTGTATTCAATTGACTGCCAGTTGGTACAAATTCAAGGCCAGTCTTGCTTTTTTGTCTTTGATCCGAAATAGGCAATAATTAACATTTATATGTAGCTCTCTGTGTTGTGAAATGTTTTATATATACTATCTCATTTGAGTCTCAAAACAGCCCTCAGGTTGGTACTACTATTGTCTGGAGGCTGAGATTCAGTACCTTGCCCACGGTAACACAGCTAGTAACTGTCTAAAGGGGGATTTAAGTCCCAGCCTTTTGACCATCCCAAGCCGAGACCTTCATTCCTTACCCCAAAAGAATTTGGGTCCCATTTGTTTACGGGCCCTGGAAACCCCACCTTGAACTTTCTCCTGAACTCTCCTAGAATTTTCCCACTAGGTCAAGTCTCTGGCATTGCCCGGAGGCATCGACCCATCCCAGGCAACTGGCCTTTCATTGTAGCCTACTTCCAATCTCCCAATTCTCTGTTACCCCTAACCTAGCCTAGCCCTCCAATGTCTGTTACCTCCAGAACTTCCCACCTTTGATCCTATCTAGAACCCATTCTCACTTAGTCACGTGATCCAGCTCCCCAGAGTTCCTGGCTCTTCTCTGTTACTTCCCAGTCACCCCAGACTAGTTGGCTACTCCTAGATCCTTCCCATAGTCTTTCTGTATATGAGATCCATCTTGCCTCCATTAAGGTGCTCAGATTCCTTATGAGTCTAGTCAATGGTTCAGATTCAGTCTGGCCAATTATGCGGATTTTTAGAATCATGCCCACCTTCTACCAGTGTTCAAATAAACTTTGTTTTTGGCTAAAAGAAGACTTGGGTTGAATTCATTGGAGTGTTGCTATTTCAGGGTCCCAGAATCCCTAAACCTCAACAGTACCAATATTTGATCCACTGTCTTTTTCTCCTCATTGGAAAAAGTGGATGCATTTATGTGGGAGTAGTATTGGAAAATAGCCATTGCTTTACTACAGAGAGTTACGCCTACCCACAGTTTGGAAAACTGAGCTGTTTCATTTAGCTGGACTTTCTAGGGGTCAGAAGACCACCACACCAGCTCTAATCCTCCTTCCTCATCACAACCCTCCCCCTCTGATGGGGGCAGCAATGTTAGCAGCATTGGGATAGCAACTCCATCAACCAAGAACACGATTGTTAATAACATTACTACTCCCATCACTCCACTCAAGATAGCTGTGTTTTCACTCTGAGTACTCAATTAGGGTAGTAGCAACTTGGGGCTGAGGGTGGTAGGGTTCTTACTGGAAGGGACACTTCAGTTTAGGGAATTGGGGATTGTCTGAGATAGAAATGAGAATATGTTCCAAGGATGGAGGAGAGCCTGGCAAGGAAAGAGAGAGAAAGAATGTTGCCCACCCAAGAGAGAGCAGGTCAGCCAAAGGGGGTAGGAGATGGAGAGTAGAAAAATCCTGGAAATGAGCCATGTTGTAAAGGACGTTAAATGCCAGAGGAGACTATATTTCATCCTAGAGACAATAGAAAGCCTCTTGGAGCCTTTTTGTGTGTGTCAAGGCAAGTTAATAACCTCTTATTAATCACCTACTGTGTGCTGGTCACTTTGCTAAGTAAGTCCTGGTCCCCTTTGGTAGTCTTTGAAACTTATGGACCCATTCTCTTAATAATACTTTTAAATGCATAAAACAACAATATTGCATTTAAGTCATTTTTTTTTTTTTTGCTTTTTGGAAGGAGGAAGGTAGGGCAATTGGGGTTAAGTGACTTGCCCAAGGTCACATGGCTAGTTTTTGTGTTAAGCATCTGAGGCTGGATTTGAACTCAGGTCCTCCTGACTCCAGGGCCAGTGCTCTATTCACTGTGCCACCTCGCTTTCCCTAAGTCATTTTTTTTACTCATGTCTCTCTATGACCTCATTTGGGGTTTTCTTGGCAAAGATACTGGAGCAGTTTGCTGTTTCCTTCTCCAGCATATTTGACAGATGAGGAAACTGAGGCAAACAGGGTTAAGTGACTTGCCCAGGGTCGCACAGCTAGTATCTGAGGCAAGATTTGAACTCACATCTTCCAGCCTCCATGTCTATATATTGAAATAGTTATCAAAATATTAAAAGAACTAGTTCACAGACACCCACCCCCCCACTCTCAGTTTTTCTCTTAGATGATCTGTTTTGTCCCTTTCAGGTCTAACATAGGATGATTTGTGATTTTAGAAAGTTTTTTTCTCATTTTTCTAATCTCATCCTTCCCTTTTCTTTTTCTGATCATCTCTGAGCTTTCTTCTCATTCAAAGCCAACTTCCTCTGTGAAATCTTTTATGATTTGAAAGTAATCATAATTGTAAAAAAAAAATTTGAAGGCAGTTACTTCCCTCTGTGTGTGTGTGTGTGTGTGTGTGTGTGTGTGTGTGT
>CM053586.1:30214243-30248841 GCA_028646515.1 Pseudochirops corinnae
CTTCCCCAACTGGGACAGCCAGGAAAGAGAGGGGAGGGTCCCACCAAGGGGGGAAAACAGACAAAGGAAGATAAAAGTGATGGACAGAAGCAATTTGAAAAGTTAACCACCCCAAATTGAGAAGTTTTCACTCATCCCATACAAAATGAAAAAAAATTAGACCAAATGGCCTTTGGGTTCTGTATTCCTTCCCACCCTCCCTTCTTTGCTCCACATAATGTCGGACTTGATGCATTGCTTAATTTTTCCAAATGATTTTTTTCCTTTTTTCAATCAGGGAAGACTTTCCAGGAGAAAGAAAGAGGAGGGAAATCAAATGAAAACAAAAGTGTGTTCTCCCTTTAGCTATGAGGCCCTGGTAAATTGGAGTCTGTTAAATGTGCTTCTCTTGTTCTTTTTGGCTTTGCTCCACTCTCGTTTTATGTGCCTAGGATCAAGGGCAGCCTTTAAAGGGGTAAAAAAATTAAAGGCCATGGTAGGGTAGGGTGAGGACCTGTGAGATAGAGTTTGGAGGATGTAGGCACACATCTGTGTCTTGTGATGGTGGGAAGGGTTATTGGTGAGGGCTAATTACAGGATGGGATTTTACTGTCATTAGCCTTTTTTCTGTCCCCCCCCTTGAAGGTCACCAACTGCTGAAACCATAGAAAGAGGGGGCAGAGGGGGCATAGTTTGGGAGAGCTGAAATAGAGGTTTCAAATCAGGCATCCGTGAGTGAGTGAGTGAATGAGTATTAAAAGTGGGAAAAGAAGAGATTTAACTCCACTGTATTTTAAATTCTTTAAGGACAAGGATAAAACTTTGTACTTCCTGGTACCCTTTCCAGTGTTTTGCATTCCAATAAGTCAAGTCAAGAAGCAATTTGTTAAATGCTCATATGGGCCAGTCTCTGTGCTAAGCACTGAGGCTACAAAAAAGGACGAAAAGAATAGCTGCTTTTCAGGAGTTTACAATCTAATGAGAAGACAACAAGCAAATGACTAAGTACAAATAAGAAATGTCGTTGTTGTTCAGTCATTCCAGTGTTGTCTGGCTATCTGGGACTCCACTTGGGGTTTTCTTGGCAAAGATACTGGAGTGGTTTGCCATTTTGTTCTCCAGTTCATTTGACAGATGAGGAAACCGAGGCAAACAGAGTTAAGTGACTTGCCCAGGGTCATACAGCTCGTAAGTGTTTGTATCCAGAGGACAAGATAAATTGGTAGAGAAATGACACTAATTTTAAGTGGGAGCCAGGTAAGTTTTCTAGTAGAAAGTGGGATTTTAGCAGAAACATGAAGGAGTCAGGGAAACTGGGAGGCAGAGAAGAAAAGGGAGAGAGTTCTTGGCATGGGGGACAACCAGTGCAGATATCTGGAGTCAGGAGATGGAATGTCTGAGATCAGGGTTCAAGTAGGCCATTTGGGCTGGAAGCTAATCTCTAAATTGAACAAGATAAATTAGATAAACTCTGAAGTTCCTTCCAACTCTGTCTAAATCTCTGATCCTGTGTGCCACACACTATGAGAAATCTCACTGCTAGGCACATACCTCAAGGAAGTAAATGATAATACCTGAATATTTATAGCATTTATATATATATATATATATATATATACATATATGTGTGTGTATATATCTCTGTGTGTGTGTGTGTATAAAACAGCAAAGCATTGTAAATAAAGATGATGTCCATTGATTGAGGAATGGATAAATACATTTATGGATGTAATGGAATATTTCATGAATGGAATGAAATATTACTACACCCTAACAAAGGTTATGCATAATACCGAGAAGCATGGGAGGATCTATATGAACACAAAGCCAATTAAGGAGAATCAGGAAGCAATATACACAATAACTGCAACAATGTAACCTGAATATTGTGAAATTACATTGACCAAGCTTGGATCCAAAGAAGAGATACAAGACGGTACCACCTGCCCTTCATTGTAGAGGTTGGGGACTCAGGGCAGAAACATCACACAGTGTTGGACTTGATATCTTGATTAGTTCTCCTCATTTTTTTTCCTATTTGATTTTTTTTCCTATAAGGAAAGACTCCCTGGGGAAAGGGAAAGAAGGGAGATACATTTAGTAAATGAAGATCACGTAAAAACAAAAGATATTAATGAAATTTGTTTGTTTTTTTACAAAAAGAAAGAAAAGTAAGGTTTGCTCAGATGGAACAAGCTGTGCTTCACCCCTCATTTCAAAGTCTACACGCCCTCCTCCTGCATCTGTGAGAAGTCAAGTCCCTTATCTTACAGCTGGTCCTTCCTTTCACTCTCCATTGCCTCCTCCAGGTCCAAATTGCAGATCTGTTCTTTGTTAGGTATCTACAATTCCTGGTACAGGGTGATGAGGTCCTCAAACAGGACCCAATAAAGGTGCCAACAAGGCAAAATAATAACTCCATTCATTGTCAACCTATGAGACAGGTGGGAAGTGAGAAAGTCAATATGTCTGGACAAAGAGCCTTTCAGGAGACCCTGTTGCCTCATACCCAGTATTTGAACCAGCAGCTTCAATTCAGGACAGGTCGGTGATTTCAACCAGAGGTGCTTTAAGGTCACATGTGATTCTCCCTCCCTCTTCTCCTCTGCTACCATTGGTCTAGCTGACCCTGACCCCACTTTAGGCAGCATGGGATAAGAAGCAGTAGGGTAAAAATAGAGCCATAACTAGGATAGGGTGACTGGGACTCTGTCCCAGGACGACAAAAATCAGAGAGTGATGAATAACTTTGCACTATCCCAGCAGCTAGGAACAAATAAGTTTGACCACCTAGTTAGGACAGGACTTACTTGTATTATTTCACACTTGCTAGTTCCTGAAACACATTAACATCTTTTTTTTGCAGCCTGTAATCTTAAAGAGTTGCCTAGACTATTGAGTGATTAAGGGATTTACCCAGGGTCACACAGTCATTATGTGTCAGAGACAGGGCTTGAACCTCTCAGTCTTCCTGGCTCCAAGGCTGATTCTCCACCCTCTGTAGCAGGCTAAGATTCTCTCTTGGTCACTGCTGCTCTGTCCCTGCAGGTCCTTCTCCATTATTCTCTTCCAGTTACCAGTCCCATCCATCACCTTGCAGGTCTCTTAGAGACAGATAGATGGACTATAATCTCTCCAGTTTTCGAATAGGAAAGGGAAGAGCAAAGGAACAAACATCCCAGCTTTGACAAATACTGTGTGTTTCCTTGCTCCTCTCCCCTTTAGTAAAGATTTGGAAGACCTTAGGTTTAGAGCTAGAAAGGGCCTTATGCTTCATTTAGTCTTTCTGCTGTTCTGTCTTTTTCAGTTGTATCCAACTCTCCACGACCCCATCTGGGGTTTTCTTGGCATAGTTACTGGAGTGGTTTGCTATTTCCTTCTCCAGTTCTTTTTACAGCTGAGGAAACTAAGGCAAACAGAGTAAAGTGACTTGCCCAGGGTAACACAGCAAGGAAGTATCTGAGAACAGATTTGAACTCAGGAAAATGAGTCTTCCTGACTCCTGGCCTGGTGCTCTGAGCACTGGACCACCTGGCTGCCCACACGTTTAGTCTAGGGATTCTCAATTTTTTTCAGTCCCTAAACCCCATAGTTTTCAGCAATTCTTTCCAGTATCCTCTGTTCCATATGGGAAAAAAAAACCCAACCCTACAGTTTACCAAGCACATGCACATAAGAAATAAAGTAAAATTATTTACCAATTCTTTCCTTTACTCAGGGGTGTGCTGAAGATAGTTGTTAAATTTCCAGGGTGAGCGTTTACATCTTGGAAATTGGCCAATGCCGTAAACCAGGGCTTGAATCATCATTTTGTCAATTCTCCAGATTTTAAGAAGTAACGAGGAAAATATTAATAGTGCAGATTACACTTAAAAGCGTGTCTCGTGTGCATTTCCCCCCAGAAAACCAGTTTTTAGCCCTTTAGCAGCCCTTCTCTGCCTCAGAGGAGAAGCTTCTTGCTCCCACTAAAGGCACATTTGCTCTTGCTTTAGGACCCCTGACTAGTCCAACCCCCTCAATTACAGATGAAGAAATGAAGACTAGAAAGATCCAGTGACTCCCCAAGATCCCACAGGTACTAAGAAGCAGAGTCAGGATTTGAACCCACATCGTCTTGCCAGCTCCCTAGTTATTCAGCCATGAGCTCTCTCTGACACTCAGCAAAATCAACAGGAAGGAGAATGTGTGCCCATGTGAAGACAAGGCTACAGAAAGAGGCCTCCTTAACCCCAAACCTGATCATTAACAAGGGCCCTACACAATGAGCCAGGAGGTGTAAAGGGCAGGGAAAATCTCCTCCTTCTTCTTCCTCCTCCTCCCCTTCTTCTTTGAACTTGCCAAATAGAATTATAGATCAAGGGCTGGAAGGAACCTTAGAGGGCATCTACTCCAACCTTCTCATTTTACTGATGCGGAAACTGAGGTCCAGGAGAAGATGTGTGACATTTTCAAAATCATAATGGCTGAAATGTCAGAGGAAGGATTTGAAACTAAGCCCTGTGGTATTAACCCCAGTGTTCTTTCCACCATGCTTCCCTTCTTCTGGGAGGTGGAGGACTGTGGGCATGGAACACTGGTAATATATGTTGGTTAGTTTTGCTAAACTGTTTTTTTCCTCTCATTCTTTTAAAAAATTCTTTGTAATTAGGGATGTTTTGCTAGGTGGATGTTGGGTTCGGGGATATATTTATAAATGAAAGTGACATAAAACCAAAAAAATCTTAATAAATTTAAAAATAATGTCTCTTTTCAAGCCTTTTTCTTAATCGCGCCCAGCCTCTACCTCTTCTCACCATCTTTCCCATTTTGGGATTCTGGCAGGGGTGAGCCACATGACTATGTTTTTTTCCTTGAGGTTTACCTCCCTAAATCACAGGGGCTGTGTCAACCTTATAAATTCCTGAAATTTAACATTCCTGTAAGATTATAACCTTTCCTAGTCCTCCTCTGTCCTCCTAGTCCTCCATCTAGCATGACATCTTTCAAACCTGTCAACATTCCCACCAAATTGGACTCCTCAGTGTTCTCCAGACATAATATTCCACTTCCTGTCCCCATGCCTTCCCGTAGGCATCCCCCAACTTCTAATGTCAATGGGCTATAAGATCTTCCTTGCCTTCTAATTGGCCTCACACAGAGCCCGTTAAAGGGAGCTTGCTTAGGGGAGGCTTGCTTGTTCCAAGACTTTCTCACATTTTGCTAATTTCTAATTAGATACTGAGTCAGGAGGGTTGTGATGCCTTCTGGTTCTAAGAAGTGTATATATATATATATATTACCCGACTGCTCAGATGTAAAGGCTCTCTTGATCCAGGGATGTATGTAAAGCGTGCAGTTGATTCAGGCAGAGTCCTGTTTGTTGGTCTTTATTTCTCTGCTTGTATTTTCTCTGAAGTTCAGGGTATTGACTTTTCCCCTGAACTAGTGAATGTAATTAGAAAAGGTTGACTTCTTAAACAGTTAGCTTTCCTAGTAAAGAAGATCTAAGAACCTGTGCTAGCAGCCATCCTAGGTGTACCAGTGTGGTTGCTGCTAACTCCCCCCCAATCCCCCCCCCCATGCCTGGAATGTACTCTATCGGTTGCAATCTCCACAAATGGAGAAAATGAACAGATTTATTGAATTCACTTTCATCAGATAAGTAGATAAACATCTACCTCTAAGACCCAAGGGCATATACACAGTGTCCTAGTAGAGAGTGACTCAAGCTTAAAATATAAAGGTTGGGAGGCATGTGTTTAGAGAAAATTATGGCCAGACCTCCTACCTCCTGGTCCCATGCATCCTTTTCTTTCTTCATGGCATCCTCAAGAAGTTCCCTTTAGGGGTAGCTCTGCTTGGCCCCAAGATCAGGACCTTTCTAGTGTCAGTCTGCAACTTGAATGTGGCTCTTCCAGGAGCACACGCCCTGAAGCCACCCCTATCCTGGGGTGACTGTCTTTTCATATCCATCTTCAGGTACTTGGCAGCCACCACCCCTTGGGGTATTCACCATGTTATTTTTTCCTGTTGTCCAGGAGCCTCCAATGATTCCAATGAATCTCCTAGTTTCTTGAGCACTCTTATATCAGAATACTCATTCTCCTAGGATCAGGCTTGACAAACACACAATAAAGTGCCACATGGCATGATGGCCAACTCGGGGAATGAAGCTTGCTGCCTCTCCCCCACCAGGAAGCAGATAGTAGAAACACTATCTTGTGGCCAGGAAGGGAGAAAGCAAAGGAACAGACAGAGAGGCAGGCGATTCCTTTTGGACGCCCACTCGGTTCTGGCTCAGCCACGCATGAGTCATTGGTCCTTTTGACTCCTCAGCCAGCTCCAGCCCCACAGGGTACCAGCTCCTCAGTTATGGCCAGAAATAATTTCGGCTCACCAAGCTTCTGTATGATATTATGGAGCTAGGAAGAGAATATTTGCTCATGGCTGGTATGATTATCTGAGCCTGTTCTAAGGACTGGGCCCTCATTGACTACTTATATATTTTGTACTTAATTATCTGTGTAAATGGTTTTCCTCCCAATAGAATATAAGGTCTGTGAGGACAGAACTTTTCCATTTTCATCTTCATTATCTTCAATGCCTGGTATATAGTAGGTACCTAATAAATGGCACAGGAGATAGAGTACCAGGCCTGAAGTCAGAAATACTCATCTTTCTAGGTTCAAATCTGGCCTCAGACACTTACTAGCTGGGCGACCCTGGGCAAGTCACTTAACCCTGTTTGCGTCAGTTTCCTCATCTGTCAAATGATCTGGAGGAGGAAATGGCAAACCACTCTGCCAAGAAAACCCCAACCAGGCTCACGGCAGAAATGCAATTAAACAATTGCTTGCTAAATGCTTGCTGATTAATTAATTTGTTATACCCAGTTCTCTTGAGGCTTAACAAAACAATCACTTTTTAAAAGGAGGGAGCTTCAGGTCAGTTTACTTACAGGAGAACATGGTCATTGAGATCACTCACAGATTTGCTTCCATGATAGGGAAGGCAGCAGAAATCAAAGTTAAGGTCACACAGCACAGCAGCTGGCCAGAGTTTCTATTTATTCCTCTTTGGAAAAAATGATGAGAAATCACACCAAACTCTCTCTCCACATGTTTCTATCTTAGTTTCTTTACGCTGACTAGAGCTGACCTAGATCTTCTAAATTCTCCTCTCCAGCATGTGCTACCCACTTTTATTTGGGGTGTGTGATCCTTTATTTGGCCCTTGTAAATCTGCAGGGTCACTAAAAGATCCCAAATGACATCAGTCCTCTTGAAGTAAGAAGGTCACTGAAACTGCTTCCTGCTCTTTTATCAACAAGGGGGCATTTCTTTTCTGGATTGACATATGTGATTCAATTCCAGGGTACCCTGGAACTATTATGAGGTGAACCCCATTCCTAGGTGTCCAAGGGTAAACTGTTGGGACATAAGTGACTCAGATGCAAGAAATATCAGCTTTGCTTTCCATGGTAGCAAAGAACTGCAAAAAAGGTGGGTCCCTGACATCTGGGGATCAGCTGATAAAATTGTATATGAATGTGGTGGAATAGTGTGAATAAATACAAACACGAAGAATTCAGAGAAATGTGGGAAGACTTGTATGGACTGATGCAGACAAAAGTAAGGAGAACCAAGAGAATAATGTGTTGTTCTATCATCTCAGTCGTGTTCGACTCTCTGTGACCCCATTTGGAGTTTTCTTGGCAAAGATACTGGAGTGGTTTGCCATTTCCTTCTCTGGCTTGTTTTATAGATGAGGAAACTGAGGCAAACAGGGTGAAGTGACTTGCCCAAGGTCACACAGCTGTTAAGTGTCTGAAGCTGCATTGGAAAGAGAATGTAGCTATAATAATGCAAAGGAGATTTCGGAGTTCTGAGCAATGTAGCTGTGATTTTAGAAGACTAGCAGTGGTACTTACCTTCCACCTCCCAGCAGCAAAGTGGTACATGATAGGTGCAGAAAGAGACATACATTGTCAGCCTTGACTGTTGTCTTGATTTGTTTCGTTTAGCTTTACTTTTTTCTTACTCGAGAGGTTATACCAAGAGGCAGGTGATACAGTAGATAGAACTCTTGGCCTGGAGTCAGGAATACCTGAGTTCAAATCCCATCCCCAATACTTAGCCTCTGTTTGCCTCAGTTTCCTCATCTGTGAAATAGGGATGATATTAGCACCCACCTCCCAGGTTTGTTAGGAGGATTAATTGAGATAATGTTTGTAAAGTGCTTGGCAAACTTTAGAGTGCTACATATTACTGTAATTATATTGGAGTGATGGGGAAGTGACAGCTGTAACCACATCTGAGGTATTTATTATGTTCAGTTCTGGCTGCCACAGTTTAGGACGGGCTGAAGGTCATCCAGAGGAAGGTGACCAGGATGAGCCCATATGTTAGACTCCGTTGAAGGAACTGTTTAGAGAAAGAAGATTCAGGTGAGTCATGATAGCTGTGATCAAGTATTTGAATGGACCCGAATGTGAAGGAGGCGTCAGCCTGCTTCTACCTGGTCCCCGAGAATGGGACCACAGTCAGGAGGTGATGTTATACCCAGGCAGATTTACGCTTGAGGCCATGAAACACTCCTAAGGACTAATGTCCTTGAGTGGTGTGTGGTGCCTGGGGGAGGGGCCCTCTCCCTCCTTGGTGGCCTTGAGACCATTGGCAGAGACTGGCTGTCCACTACCAGGTGTGTTGTACTAAGATTCCTTTTGGGGATGGGTGGGAATTTAGGTCCCTTGAGGAAAGGAAGGGAAAAGAGGGGAGGGGAAAGGAGAAGAGAAGGAGAAGGAGGAGAAGAAAGAGGAAGAGGAGGGGGAGGGAGGGGAAGGAGAAGAAAAGGAGAGGAGAGGAAAACAAAGAAGAAAAAAGAGAGTCAGAGGGAACCACTGCTGCCTTCACTAGCAGCCCTTGCGACCAGGGTCACTATAGGAAAGTGTCCCCATGTGGGGAGCGAAGAAACGCCAGCGAAGGGAGGCCTCTATTTTAAACAGCAAGGAAGTCTTTCTGAGCTACCCCGAGAGACCTCTCTTCCCTTTCCCTTTCTCTGGAGGAGCCGAGGCCCAGGGCCAGGAAAGGCTTGCTCAGAAGCTGTTTCTTCCACTATTGTTCTTCTGCCAGCAAAGCCACTGTTTGGAGCTGGCTCCAATGGTGCCTTTTGGACCTGTTGGCCCCCGTTCTCTTGTGCTCCCAATGGACAGTTTCTTTGCTGGTTTTCTTGTACATTTTTAAAAGGCAAACTCTTCTTTCCTTTCCTCCTCCCCATTGTGAAAGATATTCCGATGAGAGTGACTCTTTCTTCTTTGGCAACAAAGCCCTGCGTAACTACTCATGTTGGACTGAGCAAACAGTCTTTGTGTACAGAGAAAAGGGAAACAGTTTTGCTTTGATAGGCGTGGCCCAGAGAAAACCCTTGATCTGCCTTTATTTATATTTTACAAGCACACAATAAAATAGCCTTTCTGCTGCTCTGCAGCCCGGAGTACTTGGGAGCCAATTTTTGCTTTTCTCCAATCCTGATCAGATCCATAAATACAAGGGAACCATCCCTGCAAACCTCCCTAAGCCTGCAAGAGAAGGGTGGGGATGAGTAACAGTGCTCTGAAGTTTGGTAGCAGTATGACCTTGCGGCAAGGGTCGCTAAGATTTTTCTTTTTTTCTTAAGGTCTTACGCTATTCTATTCATTTATTTTGCTTTTTGGAGGGGGGAAGACAGAGCAATTGGGGTTAAGTGACTTGCCCAAGGTCACACTGCTAGTAAGTGTCAAGTGTCTGAGGCTGGATTTGAACTCAGGTCCTCCTAACTCCAGGGCTGGTGCTCTATTCACTGGGCCACCTAGCCCTCCAAGTCACTATACTTTTTCAAGTGCAAAGTTGGTGCTCAGTTCTTTTCACCATCACTCCCCAGGGATTTTTTCCCACTCCCACTCGCTCAACCCCATAGAACATTCCCTGGAAATGAAACACTGGGTGTCTCCCTCACCCCATTAGCAGCTTGGCTTACCCAGAGAATCAATCGCTCTCCCGGGTTCAATGTATTCCGTGGGTTTGCATGCCCTGAAACCACAGCCCATGAACCTTGGCCTTTAATAGCCAGCCAGAGGACATAATTAGTTCCGAGCAAAAGCACCCACTTAATGAAGTGGTCTAGTGAGAAAATGAGAAACACAGCATTTCCCCCCTAAAATAGGGTGGCATCCTCCCACATATTTTAGTTCTTTGTCCTTTGTTCTCCAAGAGGACCAATGACTTCAGCGGGGTGATGTCTTGACTTGGGAGTGAGTTGCATTTGAGTGAGTCAGGACTGTGTAGAGCCATCAGCCTCCAGGGTCATCAGAGTCCAGTGGCAAGACGGATGTCAGGGTGGCTGGCTATGAAGTGGGAGACTTTGGCCTATTAAAGCTAAAATCTTGTCTACAAGCTCTCTCTTTTCCTTCCTTCAAAGAGTTCAGCACTTGGCTCAGTCTTTCTCTCTTCCCCAACTTCTGCCTTGATACCAGGAGTTTTAAGCCTACTTGTACATACTCCCTCAACTCACAATTTCTCAACTTACTCATATCCAGTGAGCTGCTCCTCCCCTTCTCCATATCTCCACAAAGATGGTCTGAGCACCATCACCCACTAGTGTTCCACTTCCATATTCATGAACTCTGAAATTCCTTTATCTCACCATAATCTGTTGCCCTTCTATTTCTCCCTCTGTCTCAAAACTCCAAATCCTATTCTTTGTCCTCACGGTGGCCTACGGTCTCCCTACTCCTCGGTTCTTTCCCAGTCTATCACTCCTGCATGGTTACCCTCTCTCTCTTCTCCATCTTGACTCCTTGGTGAGCCAGCTCAGCTCTGCACCATTCTCCTCACTCACTCACTCCTTACCCCTGGCCCCTCTATCCTATCAAAGATATTTCTCTTTCAAAACCCAGCCTTGGCTCGTTCTTATCTGCTGCCTTGATGCTACTGAATGAAGCTGAAGAAAATCATGAAACCGTAATTGGGTCTGCTACAACTTTCTATTATGAACTCTCAACTGGGTCTTCACTGCAGCAGGACTGATCAATTCCCCAATCAGATTGGGACAGCTAGATGACACAGTGTATAGAGCACCAGACTTGGAGTCAGGAAAACCCGAGTTCAAATCCTGTCCCAGACACTTATTAGCTGTGTGACCTTGGGCAAGTCTCTATCATTCACACTCTCTTATTAACCTCTCCTTATCTACTGTTTTCCCAATGCCTATAAACATGCTCATGTCTCCCCCATCCATTAGAAATCCTCACCCCAGCCATCCCCACAATTGCAATTGGCCCATACCTCTCCTTCCTTTTGTGGCTAAATTCCTTGAGAAGGTTACAACAGCTGCCTTCACTTCCTTTCCGAGTACTCTCTTCTTAACTTTCTGGCCCCTGGCTTCTGACCTCATCATTTAACTGAAAGTACTTCCTGAAGTGTTACCAGTGATCCTCTTAATTGCCAAATCTAATGGCCTTCCCCCCAATTCTCATTTTTCTTGATCCCTCCATAGATTTTGACACCTTTGATCACCCTCTATTCCTTGCTGCTCTATTCTCTCTAGGTTTCTGTGATTTCTTTTGTGGTTTTCCTCCCTCTCAGATTTCCTTTTCAGTCTCCTTTGTGGGATCTTCATTCAGGTCTTACCAGCTAACCATGAGCATCCCACAGAGCTCTGTGCTGTGCGTTCTGTCCTCCTTCCTCTAAACCAGTGGTTCTCAACCTTCCTAATGCCGCGACCCTTGAATACAGCTCCTCATGTTGTGGTGACCCCCAACCATAAAATTATTTTCGTTGCTACTTCATAACTGTAATTTTGCTCCTGTTACGAATCGTGATGCAAATATCTGATATGCAGGATGCATTTTCATTGTTACAAATTGACCATAAGCCACAGGTCGAGAACTGCTGTGTCTAAACTGTTTCATTTGCTGATCACATCATCTCCCATAGATTCAGTGATCATTTCTACGAAGGTGATTCTCAAGTCTATATTTACACACACACACACACACACACACACACACACACAGCTCTCCACTCTTCCATGCCTACTCTCCCCCAATACAATATAAACTTCTTGAGGGCAGGAACTGGTTTTTGCTCTCTTTGTATCCCCCATGCCTACATATACTAAGAAATGTTTGTTGAGTTAAGGTAGGATCATAGCTACAGTGGACTCTATGTATGCCTCCAAGTTCCCTTTCAGCCCTAAATCTATGATCTCATGCTTTAGAACTGGAAGGGCCATCAGATTCCATCCATCTCAACCCTCTCTTGCTACAAAGGAGGTTAAATGACCACCTGATGCCTCCCCCAACTGGCAGAACTGTCACTTGCCTCTTGGGTCCAAGAGGCAGGGCCCTCCCACTACGTCCTTGTGCCTTGATTCTGGCACTCCTGCTGGAGCTTGGCCCCAGAACTGGCACCACAGCTTTCCAAGGTCCTTTGCCTGACTGAGCTATCATATCATCCCAGGGATGCTTTTCTCTAACACCAAGGAAGCCACGTCATCATGGCAACAGGAATTCAATTGATGCACAAAAATAGGCTTCTGAGATGGAAGGGATCTTGGCGTGCATCCAGTAAGGGACCCCATTTTACAAATGATGATGCTAAAAACAATGAGAGCCAGGGCTTATAGGAGACTTCAAGATGTGCAAATGCTTCACACCCATTCATTCACTTCATCCGCACTCACTTCCCAGGGTTGTTGGAGTAGCAAATGAAGTGCTAGTTGTGAAGCTCCTAGCACAGTGTTTGCACAGAGTAGGAGCCATATAAAGGTCACTTATGATTATTACCCTAATTTTACAGATAGGGAAGCCAAAGCCCATGGAGCCAATGAGCCAACAGCAGTAGCTTATGTTAATATAGCTCTTGAGGGGCAGCTAGGTGGCCCAGTGAATACAGCACCAGTCCTGGAGTCAGGAGGACATGAGTTCAAATCCAGCCTCAGATACGTGATACTTACTACCTGTGTGACCTTGGGCAAGTTACTTAACCCCAATTAATTGCCCTGCCTTCCCCCCTCCAAAAAGACCAAATAAATAGATAGATAGATAGATAGATATTGACATAAATGATCTCATTTTAACCTTATGTCAAACTTGGGAGAACACACACACACATGCATGTGCATATATAAATATACATGTGTACACACATGTATGCATACGTGCATATATGTATATATACTCACACTTGTATATTGTGTAGATAAATATGGATATATATATATATATATATATATATATACTCACACGTGTGTGTGTGTGTGTGTGTGTGTGTGTGAGTATACATTGTCTTCCAGACCAGGACCTGCCTGTAACCTGTGGGTGGCTGGAGCCAAGCAAAGCAGGCTAGAGAGAGGAGAGTCAGGACGTAAACAGAAGTTTAATTAATTTCAGAGTGAGGAAATGACCTTTGCAGACAGAAGACTCCCTCCTAAGAAGAAGGACTTAACACTGCTGATGCTGGGGCCACCCCACACAGTCACTCTTAGGTCTGGAGACAGTCCTAATGGTTGGCATTTCTTGGGACAATACAGGTGCTCTTTCTTAGGTTTTGTGGAAACAGTTATTGTCTTAAGTCTTGAGGGTTGTGATTACTCTGTGGCATGTAGAACCAGAGTTCTGTAATGGAAACAGGAGTACAGTACCTGACAGTTACAAGGAACAAGGATTGTGAACATGTGATGAATGGCCCTGGGAAATAGGGGGAACTAAATTCCTCAGTCAACATCTGGTGCTGGTCCAAGCAATACCCCTTGCCAGCGGGTGATATCATCCAGGGTGCAAAGGATTATTGTTATAACAAGCTTAGGGCACAGCCTGCTTGTTGGTCCTTAGCTCTGGTAAAAAGGGTATCTCCAAAGTATTTTCACAACACACACACATATATATTGTGTATGTATATGTATGTATGTATGTATGTATGTATGTATGTATGTGTATACACACACACAGCCAGGATGCTGTTCCCATGAACAGCTTTTTTCCAACCAATGTGTTTGCTGTCCTCAAAATAGATGAGATTTCTTCATGTTCAGAGCAGCTGCTTAGGCCATTTTTTGGCATCCAAATAGCTCCCTCACCAGGGAACATCTTATCCAGTGGTCTCCTCCCATTCTTTCTTGTCCTTAGATTCTCTCTTTGCTACAGTTCATCCCTCTCCAGGAGCTCTGAGTGCTAATGGGAACAAAAGCAAGGGAGATGCCCCCAAAACCATGTGGGGCTCTCTCAGCCTTTTGGAAGAAATGTGAAAAGGTTTGGCAGGCTTCCTATTGCTTGACTGCACAAGGGATTTTCAACTGGGTATTATTTCGGGGAAGGATCCAAATTCCTCTAAGCCAATTCTCACTTAGAAGAGCAGAAACAGAGAAGTATAGGGTTCATGCTAACAAAAATACAGACTATGCTGCTATCCCAGCTCCCTCAGACTCAAACAATTGGATAGTTTAGAGGGTGTGTTTGTGCACATGTGTGTGCGTGTGTGTGTGTGTGTGTGTGTGTGTGTGTGTGTATGTGTAGGTAGATAAACACCTCCTTGCTTCACCTCCCGATTCAAATCTCCATTCCTAATTTAGCCTCAAAAGGTGACTTGGAATTCTTTCTTCCAGTTTTTTAAGTCTTTAAAATGTCGAAGAACACAAACAAACAAGGCAATTTAATTATTCCTGTTAGGAATAATCATATATGTACTGACCCCTTGATCAATTCCACCTGATGAAATTATAGCTTATAGATGTAGCGTACGGCAGTTGGGAAGACCTGGTTCAAATACTGTCTTGGTCACTTGCTGTGTGACCACAGAGAAGTCATTTGAGCTCTTGGCTTCCATGTTCATATATGTAAAATGAATATTCTTCCAGCTCTCTATCTATGCTCCCATGAGCTTTGTCAGAAAGTGGCACATCCCATAGAATTGGATGTTCACCCTGGCTTGGTTCTAAAGAACATGTGCTTTAGGAGAACACACCAACTCAACCTATTTCCCTGTAACTGGTGTTTGTGTTGGTTCAGTTGCCACCCTTTGTGTGCCCTCTCAGGGAAACTGAGGAGAAACAGTGATTCTTTTTTGGACCTTGCCTCTTTTAGAATGCATCCATTGCTTTCTCTCCTTTGGACTTTCAGTCAGGGGGAGGAGGCATTTTCTGTCCCCTCCCTCCAGGAACAATGACAACTATTAGCACATGGCAGTGAAAACAAGCGTTCATCTAAGGGAACCCAATCGATACGGGATCCAGAGAGATAGCTTGAGACTTGATGTAAAGAAGGCTTTTCTTAAAAATTCAAGTCTTATGGAATGGATAACTTCAGGAAGAGGATTTCAAGTTGGATATGAAAATCAACTCCCAGTTCAGTGGCAAGGAGGAGATTCCTATTCAAGTACAGGTTGTGCTAGATCACAAGTGGGGAACCTGTGACCTTGAGGTCACATGTGACCTTCTAGGTCCTCAAGTGCAGCCTTTGACTAAGTCCACATTTTATGGAACAAATCATTTTATTAAGGGGATTTGTTCTGTGAAATTTAGGTTCAGTCAAAGGGCTGCACTTGTGGCCTTGAGGCTGCAGGCTCCCCACCCCTGAACTAGATGGTTACTGAGTACTCTTTCATCTCTGGCCTCCTGTGGTTTTGTCCCTTCTAGCTGTAGAAGGTAGAATTTTGTCTCCTTAATGGAAAAAGTATTCCCCATAGTAAGGTAGATGGCACAGACCTAGAGGCCAGGGACTGTTTAAGTTGCTCTGTAAGGGCATACTTGGATATAAAGGTAATAGAAAATGAATCAATTAAAATTAGACACAACTTAAAACAAATTTCAACAATTTAAAGGCTTTTTAAAATCAAATCATTGTAATTAGGCTGTTTATGCACGGAATGTTGGGAAATTTAAGTTGGAAATGCTTGGTGTGCTGGGGCACACTTTTTCCAAAGGATAATTCCCCCTTCCTCCCCCCACAAAAAAAACATACTACAGGTAAAAGTCACAGAAAGCTGTTAATAGGCTTTCCTCATTGTTCAGTAAATGAAGCCAGAATAAATCAAAACTTTCCAAGACAGAGGTGGACCACATTGCCCTTGATAAAAAAAAAAAAGTTGCTTGATCGAATCTTTTAAAAAGTGTAATAACTTGCTGGTGACTGGAAATAGAGGAAACATAAACATTCTCATTTGAACATGTCTACCTAATCTACAGAATCCCTTTATTATGACTGCTGAACACAAATTTTAAATGGCCATCCAAGATCAAAATTCTCCCGTTGATGAAACCGATTTAAACTGGGTCATTATGGAACATGTAAAAACAGAAATCTCATCATAAGAGATATCCCTTTTTTATAATAAATAAAGCAGTAGATAATTATTACTCATTGGCAGCCTTTTAAAGGTATGTCATCAAGTCTGCCCTTTCTTTTTTTTTTTTTTTTAATCTTTTTGGAGGGGGGAAGGCAGGGCAATTGGGGTTAAGTGACTTGCCCAAGGTCACACAGCTAGTTAAGTGTCTGAGGCCACATTTGAACTCAGGTCCTCCTGACTCCAGGGCCAGTGCTCTATTCACTGTGCCACCTAGCTGCCCCTTCTGCCTTCTTAATGAAGATCATTTTTGTTCCAGGGATATACTTCTTGGAGTTTTCTGAGTGTTCCAACAATGTATTCTCTTCCCAGGTGATAATTTTTTTTTGTTGGCACCTGTAAGATGAAGATTGGTCAGTCTTTCTGGCAAAGAATCTGTTCAGATTAGGTCCAGTCTTGGGCTTGCCTCCCCCAGCTGTGCGGTAGTACACATACTTCTAAACAAAACCTTCTTGCCTTTCTCAACATCATTCATTGCAGATTCCACTCAGCCCACACCCAAGCATACTTGCTTGCTCACTCTCAGCTGGCCTGACTTGCACTGCTCTCCACAATTTTTTTTAAACACACATACAACACACACAGAAATACACAGTAATGAATAAGTAGAGTTTTACTTGAAGACTTCCAAGCACGTTACAAGATGAGGGAAAGGACATCTGAATTTAGTCCTAGACGCCCCCAGCCCCATCAGCCTACAGAGCATTTTAACAGGGAAATTCCTTTAGCAACATTATTGTCCGGATTCCCGGAGTTAATGGTTTCCATGCCTATTATTGTTTATTACCACCCCATCAGGTTAAACCAGCTTAGATGGTTTACAACTGTGCCCTAAAGGAGATTAAACTAGCTCTCTGTTCTTCCCAAGCTGACTGGGGCATTTGAAAGACCAGGACACCCAAAGCAGAAGAATAGAGAAGCTTAATATCTTTGTTCTAATCAAGGCCGCCAAGAATTCCATCTGTGGAAGTTCAATCACTGGCAAGAGATGAGGTTGTGGTGGGAGTGGAGGAAACTCCCTCTTCTCACTGGGGAAGGCTCGAAAGCCGAGAATTGTCTTTTCAGTCTCTGCATTCCATTTGGTACTTTGGGGATTGGGCCTCATCTGGGGTGTGTGTGTATACATTTGTGAGTCTGTCCCTAACACCCTCTTCAGGCCACCACAATCCCTCAAGTAACAAGACTCGGATTGTCTAGTCTTTCCTCTCCACATGCCATTCCCTAAAACCTACCCCCATGTCTTTCATCCCCAGCTAGGCTGGGACAGGGTACTGGCCCTTGAGTCAGGAAGGCCTAAATTCAAACTCAACCTCAGACACTTTTTAGTGGTATCACCCTGGGAATGTCATTTAACTTTTGTCTGCCTCAGTTTCCTCTGCTAGAAATGGAGATATTAGTAACACCTACCTCCTGGGGTTGTTGTGAGGATCCAATAAGATGTTTGTAAAGTGCTTGGCATCGTGTCTGGCACACAGTAGGTACTTAATATATGCTTTTTTTCTCTCTTCCTTCTTCCATGACTTATGCTGGCTTCTGTACCCATACCTCTGTTGAAACTACTCTATATAAGGTAGGCAGTAGCCATCGTCAATGTCCTTTTTCTCAATTTTCTTCCCAGTGGGCTTCCCTGCAGCATCTGACACCAACGAACATCCCTTCATTTCTGGAAGTTTCCTTGGCCTCTACCATACAATCTTGGCTCTCCTCTTTTCTCTCTTGGTATTCCTTCTCTGTGTGGGGCTCATGTCTTCCAGGGAAAGGATTCTCTTTCTCATGGTGTGATGGCCCCATGGTGGGATGGTTGATTAAAGAGGATCATGTACTACTGTCTGCAGAAAGATCTCTCCGAGGGGGAACTCGTTGCCTTGGGGTAGACTCTTCTATTCTTGGACAGCTCCAAAGGTCATGAGTTTTTAGCCTAAATCTGTCTCTCTACTACTGCTCCCCGATACTTCTGGCTCTGGGGCCAAGTAAAAGAAGCAAAATCTACTCCCATATATTGCCTTTTGGAAAGGCTACTATGATGGTGAGGAAATACAGTTCTCAACTGCCTGTCATGTGGGAAGGCCAGAGGAAGCTGCCAACAGTGCCCAGCCAACAGCAAAATACCTGCAGGGGGCCTGGGCTATCAGGTTGCATCACACATCTAGGTCATTGGGTCAGGTCCAGGCAAGGGCAGTAGAGGGTGCTAACTGCTAAGTGGTTGGCAGCTCCCCAGAAGTTCAAGGAAAAATGTGTGGATGGCTTCCCTCCAACTTCCAAAGGACAAGAATACACTGGCCCATGGACTGCAGTTTGGAACTTGATATGGAAGGAAGAGGCCCTGTTTGGCACCAAGGGCTCAACATTGACGTGATTTCTTTGGTTACTCATGACAAGCCTGTATACATAGGACTGGCCCTAGATAGGATGGTGAGGTAAGCAAAACAGTGGAGTTATCAAAGTTTATCTCTGTCTGTCCCTCCCCTGTACCCTGCCCACCTCTGCCTCAGCACTTTATCCAGGCTCCTAAGCAGCCAGTCTCTAACTAATTTACTTCATCCCATCCCAGAAACCTCCCAGGGCTCTTCACTGGGAATTGGTCTCCCTCCTTCCCACATATGCCTCTCAATCTATAATGACTTCCTTTCTAATTTCTAAGAACCAAGCTCGACATAGAGGAGGCATTTAATAGGTTCATTGGCCATGTAGCCTACATGGCAATAAATACCTCCTTTCAAAGAACCGTGCTTGGCACATAGTAGGTGTTATTTGTTATTTGATTGATTGGGGCAACAATGACTAAAGGCACAGTGACTAAAGCACCACGTCTGGAGTCAGAAAGCTTCATCTTTCTGAGTTTAAATCTGGCTTCAGATACTTAGTAACTGTGTGACCCTGGGCAAGTCACTTAACTCTGCCTCAGTTTCCTCATCTGTCAAATGAGCTAGAGAAGGAAATGGCAAACCACTCGAGTATCTCTGTCAAGGAAACCTCAAGTGGGGTCACAAAGAGTTGGACGTGACTGAACAATCACAACAAATGAGAAGAAAAAAACATTTATGAAACTCAACTGTGTGCCAGGCACTGTGCTAAGCAACTTTATAAATATCATCTCATTTGATCCTCATGGTAACTCTTTGAGGTTGAGTGTTTTTATGACACCCATTTGTATCAGCAAGCACCCCAGCATACCCAGGGTGGCTGCTAGCACATGTTCTTAGATCTGCTTTTCTGAAGGAAAGCAACTCAAAATGGGTTAACAGTCTTACTTTAATCAATCAAACACATATCATTTACTTAGTTCAGGGGGAAAAGTCAACGCCCTGAACTTCAGAGAATACAAACAGAAGTTACAAGCAGACAAAGAAACAGATCAGCAGACAGGGCTTCCAGCTGTCTGACCATTACATCCATACCTAGTTAGTTAGTCATCAGAGAGGGAAGCACCAACATCTGAGTTTTCAAAGCCAAGGGGCTCAACAGCTGCCCAGAGTCTTGTCTGGCCAAATCACCCAACTCTTTCCAAAGTGAGACCCAAAACAAAACTTTACATCAGGGTATATATAGGCTTCTCCTGGATCAGAGAATGTCCCAACTGTCTTGACCCACTGCCCAATCACAAAGTAACAAGGTGTGGGCGTTCCTGAAAAACAAGCTTCCCACCACAGGCTCCATGTGACCACATTCAGTCTATTAGGGGGCAGAGTATATTTTCAAATCAGGGAAGGTTCTCAGAGTCACTTAAGCCTATCAAAAGGCCTAGGGGCAGGGAAAATCTTCAAATTCCCATAACACCATTTTACAGCTGAGGAAACTAAGAATGATAGAGGCAGAATGACTTGACTAGAGTCGCCCATCTAGTGAGGCTGGATTTGAACTCAGTCTTCCTAACTCTAGGCCCCAGTGTTCTATCCATTGAACCATCCAGCCATCAAGAGAGGAAGGGAAGAGAACTGTAATAAGGTAACAAAAAGGTATAAGGTAACAAAAATGTATAAAGTAACAAAAACCAACAGCAGGACTAATATTAAAAACCAAATCCTCCAACCTCAGAGAACACATTAATCTGGTCAATTATTCCAATGACTTGATTCTAGGTAATGTGATCATGGGAGCAACTGGTCTTCTGGCCTGCCTTTCTCTCTTCTGCCCTCCAAGGTGACAGCTCTATATTTGATCAGGGTGTTTCAAAGATAATTTTATCACCTTCTGTTGTCTTCATCAAAGGCAGGGCTCATAGGACTCTAGTGACGTTTGGTGGGCCAGGTCCCTAGAAGGGGCTCTCTCTAAGGGTTCCTAGGGGGTAATCCCATGCCAACACACCCCACTGGTTCTTAGGTAGAGTTAATTAGCCTTTAGAAAGGATATTTACCCAACAGGCATAGTAAATATACTTGTTACAGAAACATTCTCCCAAACTGAGGGCATACTTCCCCTTGCACACATAAGGTCTCTGGGGAAAGTCAGCTCCAACTTAGACGGTATAACTTACATGGGTGTAAAGGTCCTGGTTGCCTGAAGCCTTTTGTTCCCTTCATGGAATTCTTATGAAGTTCTCCTTTTGTGTAGCTCTCCTCTGGGCTCTGAGGACTGGAGTCCTTGTAGCATCCTGAGCCAGCCTTTCCTTAGGACATAGAAATTGTCTTCAATGTGCTTCTCAACTCCCACTGTAAATGCTGCCATAAGCCACTGCTGCTCCAGGAGTTGCTGGTATTGATGTCAATGGGACTGGTGCCAACGGGAGAAACTTACTCCCTCCTGGCCACCATGGGCAATTTCCTCTCAGGAATCCTTCCCAACTGGATATAGCTACCACATAGCTGGTCTGCTGCTAGAACCTTGAATTCTCAGACTAGCTCAATGTTTGGTTCAAAGGCCCATAGTTCATGAATGATTCTCTGCAACTATTTATAAGACATTTCCTATGTGAAATCATCTGCTTTTATCTGATGACCCAAAGCCCTCTATGATACTTTCAAATTGCTAAAGGACTTAGTCACATATAGTTTTTGTTGTTGTTGAGTCACTTCAGTCATGTCTGACTCTCTGTGACCCCATTTGGGCTTTTCTTGGCAGAGATACTGGAATGGTTTACCATATCCTTCTTCAGCTCATTTGACAGATGGGGAAACTGAGGCAAACAGGGTTAAGTGACTTGCCCAGGGTCACACAGCTAGTAAATATCTGACGTCTGATTTGAATTCAGGTCCTTGGTATCACCTAGCTGCCCTTAGCTGCTGAAAGACTTATTTACATCTGGTTTACTTTTAATTAATTGATTGTGTCCATGGAAATTTCTCTTTCTTTCTCTGATTAAGTAGTGGCAGGGGGGTGTAATAGTCAAACCCTTATAGGACCACAGACCTAGAAGGGACCCCAAAGGCCGTCTAGTCTTCATTTTAAAGCTGAAGAAACTGATTCCCCAAGGAGTTGATTTGACTCATCCTTGATCCCACATTGTATGTTCACATGGATTATTCGTGTCTGCCCTGTGGTAGAGCATTCCAAGCTCATATTGGTCTGATCAGCCACAATCAAACACATTGAAACTTGACTTTAGCGCAGTGATGCCATTTTGGTCCTCTTCAAGAACAAAGGCCAACACCCAACCAACCAGTGAGAAGCAGCTAGAATTCAATCCCAAGACCTCAGTCTTTCTCCACTGTGTCATCTTTTGACTCTACTGGTAAGAACGCTGACCTGGTAGTATGATGTGATGTGGAGATACAGGCTTCAGGGATGGAAGTCCAGGAGGCCTCAGTCTTAATTTGTCTCTATTGCTATCACGGTGTGACCCTGGTCTCATTCCTGTTTTGACGCTCAGTTTCCTTCTCTGTATAACAAGGAGGAATTTAGACTACATGACCTGTAATTCTTTCATTGACTCCACAAGTTCGATGAAATGTCTACTAAGTATTGGATCCTAAGTGCTAAATTCTGGGGCTACAGAAGACTAAATAGCCCCTGCCCTCCCATAGCTTACATTCTACCAGAGAAAGCAACAGTAAATGTGTGAATAACAGCAACATCTATAAAAAGTTAACACAGAGTAATTAGGCAGCTGTCACTAGCGAATGGGGAGATCAGGAAAGGTCTCTGGGAAGAAATGGACCTTGAGCTTTCAAGCAAAAAGGGGGTGTTAGGAGGCCGAAGTGAGGAGGAAGTGGCGTGCAGGCACAGAGTTCAGCCTGTGCATAGGCATGGAGGTGGGAAATGGAGTGGTCTAAGCAGGCTAGTTTGACCAAAGCATAACATATATGAAGGGGAATATCCCATAACAATTCTAAGAAGGCAGGCTGGAGCCAGATTGTGAACAGCTTTGGACACCAGACAAGGCTCCTCCTAAGGCAGTGGTTCTCAGCCTTCCTGATGCCGCGACCCTTGAATACAGCTCCTCATGTTGTGGGGACCCCAACCACAAAATTATTTCCGTTGCTGCTTCATAACTGTGATTTTGCTGTTATGAATCATAATGTAGATATCTGATATGCAGGATGTATTTAAATTGAACATACCCCCCAGGCTGAGAACCGCTGTTCTAAGGCGACGTGTTATGATCTTGAACACTTTGAAAAAGTAACAACTTGATTGATGAAATATTGGTTGCTGTGGTGTTTTCCTCACTTAGGGGTTGACTGATCCAGTTGGACACTGTAACCCCACTGCCTCTCCTGCTCCCTATTGCTGCCCATCTTCAGGCCATCGATTCCAACCAATCATTTTACAGATGAGGAAACTGAGGTCCAGGAAGGTTCAGGGACTCGCACAGGGTCACACAACTAGTGAGTATCTGAGGCAAGATTTGAAGCCAGGTTAAAGGACCCTGACTCCAAGTCCAGGGCCCTACCTAATAGGCACCTTGTACTTTGACCTACCCTACATTGGGTACAAGCAATAAAAGAGGATGAAACCAATTCTTTGCCTGTTCTCAGTAACTCTGGTAAGAAAGGTTTGCTGAGGGCAGAAGACTTGCAATTCTTTGTGAATTCCTATTATCCCCATTGGCTCTCCCCTTCTCCTGTCTTAGCGTTGCTTAGAGAAATAGGCAGAAAGATAGACAGGTAGATAGGTAAGTAGATAAAGCACTTAGTAAGTGCTTCCTATGTCCAGACACTGGGCTAAGAACCAGAGACACAAATGCAAACAGAGTACTCCCTGCCTTCAGAGAGTTTACAGTCTAATGAGGGAAGATGGCACATAAAAGTGAGCTAGAAAAAGGAGAGAAAAACTTGCAGACCCTAGGATGGAGATAGCCAGAAAGTCAGGTAGAAGCCTGGGTCTGGTTTAAAGAAGGAAAAGCCTGATATCAGAGCCCAGTGGGGTGCTGGGAGCAGAGATCAAGGGGGAGGAGGCAAGGATATGGCCTGAATGAACAGAATGCTATTGTTCTGTAAGAAAGGAGGACAGGGAGGTTTCAGAAAAACCTGGGAAGACTCACATAAACAGATGTAGATGGAAGTGAGAAGAACCAAGAGAACAATTTATACATTAACAACAGCATTGTAAAGACAAGCATCTTGGGAAGACTTAAGGACCTTGATCAATACAATGACCAACCAAAGAAACAAAGAAGCATGCCACTCACCTCCTAACAGCTGAAGTTAGGGTACACATTGATAATTTTTTTTTTTGCTTGTGGAAAATATGGGAATTTATTTTGCTTGACTGTGCCTATGAGACTGTAAGCTCCTCCATTAGACTATAAGCTCCTTCAAGACAGGAACTATCTTTTGCCTTTTTTTGTATGTCTTGCTCTTAGCACATAGTAGGTATGTAATAAATGTCCATTGATTTGTTACAAGGGTTGTTTGTTTTTTTTCACTTGGGGTGGAGAGAATGTGAAAAGGAGAAAAATAGATTTTTTTTCATAGAAAAAATATTTTTTAAAAAATGAGAAGAATTACGGCCTGAAGATGGTTGGGAAGAGAGGAGTAGATCAGAATTTGGGAAGATAAGGTAAAAACTTACCAATCAGATTCCATTGGGGCTCTAGGGATGGAATTCCAGGTTCTCAGTGGAAGGGAGGAGAAATGGTGCTCAATGTCCCCATCTGAAGAAATTTGCCAGTCCACAGCAGATTCCTTGGCAGGATCATTACTGAGAGGTAATGCTGATAGGAGGGTGGCATAATGGTTCATGTGAATTTCTCTGAAGAATCAAATTTCATCCTTCTCTTGAAAGCTTTCTATCAGGCTGAGTCAGGAGAAGAAAGATCTGTATAATATACAGAAGTCACTGAACCCTCACAAATCCTTTTTCTCCCACGGATCTGGCATAGTATTGTCCTATTGTTGCTAAGGAAAAGAATTCTGAACTGTTGAGACACATTCCAGATGTTTGTAGCATCCGGCAAATCCAGTATCTAGAGAATGGCAAAGATATTACACTTTTCCCATCTCCTACTTCTTCCTCTTTCCCCAGGAGCTGCTTATAAGTGCTAGAGCAGACTCTTGTAACCTTTTTTTGTATCATGAACACAGAAGAGGCCTATAGACTCCTCAGAATCATGCGTTTAAATGTATAAGATAAAATACATAGGATTGCAAAGGAAAGTAATGACATTGAAATACATACATACATGTATACATACATACATGTATACATACATACATACATGTATACACACGTATATATTAGAAGGCAAAGCGGGAGACAATAGAAAAGAATAAGCCTTTATATAGTGCCTATTATCTGCTAGATTCTACACTTTATTCTTTTAAAAATTTTTATTTAATTTTTAATTTATGTAATAAAACATGCATTTCTATTATAATGGTATAATAAATAAAAAGGGTGATCGCACATTAAACTGAAGATCTATTATGTACAACTCGCTATTCCTTCTAAATATATAATAAGATAATAAAATTATCATGTAAAATTATATTTTTTCCCTTTTTTTTCCTTCCCTTCTCCCCACCTCCTAATTCCAAAGATGGCTACCATTAGACACACATATTATATACATGTAAAATCATTTTATCCATACTTCTATTTATCAGTTCTTTCTCTGAATAAGGATAATGTCTTCCTTCATACGTCCTTTGTAGTTAATTTGGGTATTTCTAATAGTCAAAATGACTTACTCACTCAAAGTCATTCTTAAAATAACTTTGCTGGTACTGTATACAGTGTTCTCTTGGTTCTGCTCATTTTGCTCTTCATTCGTTCATGCAAGTCTACCCAGGTTTTTCTAAGATTGTAGAGCTCATCATTTCTTATAACGCAGTAGTATTCCATCACAATCATACGCAATAACTTGTTCAGTCACTCCCCAATTGATGGGCAATTCCTACAGTTTCCAGTTCTTTGCCACCATAAAGAGAGCTGCTATAAATATTTTAGAACATGTAGGTTCTTTTCCTTTTTCCCCAATCATCTTTGGAAACAGATCTAGTAGTGGTATTATGAGGTATACACAATTTTATAACTCTTTGTGCATAATCCCAGATTATTCTCCAAAATGGTTGGATCAGTTCACAATTCCACCAACAGTGGGTCCCAATTTTTCCACACTCCCTCCAACATTAGTCACTTTCCCCTTCAATCATTTTAGCCAGTCGGATAGATATAAAATATCTCAAGGTTGTTTTAATTTGCATTTCTCTAATGAATACTGATTTAATGCATTTTTCACATGACTATAAATTGTTTTGATTGCTTTATCTAAAAACTGTCTGTTCATATCCTTTGACCTTTTATCAATTGGGGAATAACTTATAGTCTTATAGATTTTATAAAGTCATATATATGTATATATATATATATATAAAGATAATTTCTTCTGAATTCATATAGATTATATGTGCATATCAATGTAGATATAATATATGGATATATATGTGAATGAACTCATATTGTACTTACAACATTCTTAGGAAAAATAATTTTAAAAAGAAAAATTTTAAAATAACAATTAAAAAAATAAACCAATTGCTCCCTGCCCAAGTCCTCCCAAAACTGGAGGTCTGAACAAACAACCCTGCAAGGTCTTGTTACTTCTATATCAGACAGATAATATATGTCCTATTATATATGTGTGTATATGTATATATAACATAGACACATATGTATACGTGTGCACATAAATGTTCGCTATTACTATTATCACTGTTGTTGTTCAGTTGTGTCTGACTCTTCGTGTTCCCATTTGGGGTTTTCTTGGCAGAGATACTAGAGTGGTTTGCCATTCCTTCTCCAACTCATTTTGCAGATGAGGAACTGAGGAAAACGAGGTGAAGTGATTTGCCCAGGGTCACACAGCTAGTAAGTGTCTGAGGCCAGATCTGAACTCAGGAAGATGAGTCTTCCTGACCTCAGGCCTGGTTCTCTCTCCACTGTGCCCTCTCTAGCCACCTAGCTGCCCTGTCGTCATTACTATCTTTTTATCAAGAACTTAAGAATTGTCAAAAAATGCAAACATTACCCTGCAGAAAGGAGTCCAGTTCTCCAAGCCCTTTACCCTCTGGCGAATCCATCCCCTCAGAGCTGCTTGCTGCTGTCTGGACCCTCATCTGGAGGTATGTGTGAGAGAAAAAAAACCACCCAAAAAGTCCAGAGCCTGGTGGGAAGCCCCACCCCTGGATTTCTCCCAGTTATTGTGGTGGAGTTTGCCCTTCTGCTTGTCTTTCGGCCCCTTTATCTTCCTGGTGCTTGGAATCCTCCCAGCCAGCAAGCCTATGTTTATTGTGTGAGCAAAGCTTCTGGACGTGTTGTTGCCCAGGCCCCTGGAACCACTGGCAGAGAGAAAATAAACTAGCCTGACCCTAGTGTTTATTCCAGACATAACAAGGTAAGTTAGCTACAGAGGAACCTGCCTACCCTTCAAAAAAGCACACCCCACCCTTCCTTGAAACTGCATCAGCTTGACAAAACAACTATTTCAGTTTGCCAATTTAATCCACGCGGGTACTAAAGTCCTCTGTCAAGTGTCTCTTAATGCTGCCGCCTGCCTCAGTTTCCCCGCCTGTAAAACGGAGGTGATAACCGTACCATTTCCCAGGGTTGTCGTGAGGAGCAAATGATAATATTTGTACCAGTGTTTAGCACAGTCCTGGCACACAATGGGCGTTTAGTAAAAGCTTGCTGATTGGTTGGCTGACTCTTGCCCAAAGCTTCCCACGATTGCCCCATAGGGCATGGAGCCAAGGTGCTCGATGTCTTCCCTTGTCTTTTACTCTGTATAATCAGGCCGTCCACTTGCGAATGCGTCATTGTGGTGTTACTGTGGTGTGGAAGTGACTTTGGGGTCTCAGAGGTTATGTTTGTGTGAGATAAGCTCTGGCCTGTTTGGGCAAACTAACAGGTTACATAAGATCCCAGCAGCCAGAGGACCGACTGAGCTGAGCCCAGACAAGCTCATCACCTCTCAGGCAGCAAGCATTTACTAAATACGTGCTGCGTGCCAGACACTGCTGAGCACTGGGGTACAAAAGAAGGCCCCTGCCCTCCAGGTGCTCACATTCTAAGGGAGAAGACGACATGTACATAGAATGTACACCATTAAGTGGGAGCTTGTCCCAAAAGAAGGTGCCAGGGCGAGGAAGGGCTGGGGAAAGCCTCTTACAGATGAGATTTGAACTGAGCCTCTGCAGAGGCCAGTGAAGGCAGGAGAGGGAGGGGAGGAGGGAGAGCAGAGCAGGCATGAGGCACAGCCAGGGCAAGAGGCATGGAGGCAGGGAATGGAGCTTTATGCAAGGAGCAGAACCATTGGATAGGAGAGTAAGAGGAAGGGAGTGAGGGGAGAAAGACAAGACTGAGAAGACAGGAAGGTGTCAGACTGTGAAGGGTTGCAAAAGCTGTTTGATCCTGGAGGTAGGTCCATGTCAATCAATCCATCAGTAAGTATTTATTAAGTGAATAATAACAACAATAAACCCATCCATAAGATAAGAGGAAGGAGGAGAAGAAAGAGGAGGAGGAGGAGGAGACACACGTGCTGTGCTACCCACTAACTGTCCCTGCCCTCAAGATTAAAATCTATCTGGGGCTCACAACATGGCAGTAGATGGAGCCCTGGGTCTGGAAGAGCTGAATTCAAATCCACCCTTAAACAGTTGCTAGCTG
The DNA here is from genome assembly GCA_028646515.1 of Pseudochirops corinnae. Classification (NCBI taxonomy): domain Eukaryota; kingdom Metazoa; phylum Chordata; class Mammalia; order Diprotodontia; family Pseudocheiridae; genus Pseudochirops; species Pseudochirops corinnae. The sequence goes on from CM053586.1 coordinate 30,242,626, forward strand.
TGTAACCCTGAGCAAGTCGCTTAACCTCAATCTGTCTGTTTCCTCACCTGTAAACTGGGCACCTGCATGCCGAGGTCGCTATTTGTAACGTGCTTTGCAGACCTAAACATGCTAGCCACGAGTATTATTACTATCACATATACAGTCGGATCAAAGGACCGGGAACACAGATTTGTTGTTCAAGGGACCTTAGAGTTGGGCTGAACCTCCTCACTCCAGCATGAACAGGTGAGGTGACTAGCTCAGGGCCACCCCGCTAGTGAGTGTCGGGTTTTCCTGATTCGGAGCCTGACCTTCTGTTCAACGCACCATGTAGATATAAGACCCTTTGGGAGGAAGGAGGGTCAGAGGTTGTAGCAGGAGGGTGGTGGGAAAGGGGGAAAGGCCTTGTGAAGAAAGGAGTGCATGAGCTGAGCTTTGTAGGAAACCCGGGATCCTAAGAAGAGAAGCTGAGGAGGGAACTCACTCCAAGCATAAGGGACAGCTGGGTAATCACTATTTTGGCTCTCCCCCACTCTGGCCCAAAAAAGAAAATGAAATTCTTCTTAGCTTACGTTCACCAACCAGGCGTGTTGGGTGCTACCGTGGGGTAGAGGACAGAAGGCTGGTCTGGGAGTTGTGTAGATCGAGGACTGGCCTTCTCTGGCTTTTACCAGCCAAGGAACCATGAACAAGGGGTGGTGTTTCTGAGCCCCATTTTCTCCCTTTGGATGATGAAGATGATGACACAAGTACCACATCTCACAGGCTCCCATCAAATACTGTGTGGAAAGTGTTTCCCAATTTTGAAGTGCTGGAGACCTGTTATTTGTGGTTTCTTGTTATTGCTGACTTTAGCAGCTACTGTAGAGGCCTCAATGAGTGTTCACAGAACAGGCAGAGAAAACCTCCCTGAGGCCGGGCCCTCCCCGGAGTTTCCAGGATCTTGGGCACTGGAAGCCCCAATCTCCTCCTAGTAAAAGTGTGCATGATTCAGACTAACCCACAGTCCACTCAGCCTGGATTTGACTGTGTAGCCCTGGGAAATTCAGGTCATTCCTCTGATCTTAGTTTCATCATTTGGAAAATAGGTATAGTAAGAGCAGTCACCCCAAAGGGAGGCAGCAGAAAGAGCACTCAAGTCGGAGTCAAGGACTTGAATTTGAATCTCAGATCTGCCTAGGTGACCTTGGGCGAGTCTCTTCCAATCTCTGAGATTTGTTTTCCTCACTTGTAAAATTAGGTGTTTGCACTTGCTCCATCTTGAAAGTTTCCTCTGGGTAGCTAAGTGGTACAGTGGATAGAGCACCAGGCCTGGAATCAAAAAACCTCATCTTCCTGAGTTCAAATCCAGCCTTAGATACTTGCTAGCAGTATGATCACTGAACCCTGTTTGCCTCAGTGTCCTCATCTGTAAAATGAGCTGGAGCAGGAAATGACAAACTGCTCCAGTATCCTTACCAAGAAAACCCCAAATAAGGTCACAAAGAGTCAGATGTGACTGAAAAATGACCGAGCAAGAAGGATCCCTCCAGCTCTAAATCAAATGATTCTATGAACTATCCTGACTGAGAGGCCCTGAGTTTGCCCTTGGAAATCTAGAAGAAAGCACAATAGTTACAAAGCAGGGGGTGGCAATGAAAAGATCACTGAGTCCAAGGATCTGGATTCAAATCTGAATTGGCTTCTTGCTTCCTGTCTCACTCCGGGCAAATCCCCTCACCTCTCTAATCTTCATCTTCCTCACCTGTGACCTGAGCAGGGTTGGGCTCAATGGTCTTTGACTTGTCTAGCTCTAAATCGAGGAGCCTGAGATCATTGGGAGCTCCAAAGGAAATAATGTACACAAAGCATTTTGCAATCCTCTCCGTTCTATTTAAAGGAGAGTTGTTATTATTATAACAGTTGGTCTTCTCTTCCTGGGAAGGCTGGAAAAATCCACACGATGCAGCTGGCCAGTGGTCAACAGACAGGAATTCAGCAGCTACTGGAAACCCCATGATAACAATAAGGCAGATAACCAACATTATTATTGTTATATTGTGTGTGTGTGTGTGTGTGTGTGTGTATACAAGAGCCCATCAGCTCTAAATCGAATGATTCTATGAACTATCATCATGGAGAGGCCCTTTGAAATCTAGGAGAAAGCACAATATATATATGTATACATGTATGTGTATACACATATGTCTGTGTGCATATACATGTGTGTACTCATACATGTATGTTTGCTTATGGTTGTATATAACTAGATCCCAATTAATGCCAAGGAATTCCATAAAATGCACATGTATTCAAATTTGTGCTATTAAAACATAATTATGTAAAATCACTAGTTCTATCCCAATGGAATTACACAATGTGGATTTAAATAATGTGACTACTTCATGGGATTCATCCTTCACACCAATCAGGATATGTATGTGTATATACACATACATTTACATACATATGTATGTATGTATGTGTTAATATACACATGCACGTACATATGTGTTTGTGTGTGAATATATCTATAGATGCACACAATATACACATGCATACATATGGTTTTGTTCCAGAGAGTATAAGCTGCTTGAGGGCAGGGACTGCCTCCCTTTTTTATTTCTATGTCCCTCACCTCGAGCAGGGCCTGGCATGTAGTAAGTCCTTAGTGGGCACTTTTTGAATAGAAATGAATTGAGCTGAGCTGAATTGTTTCTAACACTGTGCCAGAATCCTCTTCCAAAGCCTCCCAGTGGCTTAGAAGTGACCCTGGGCTCTCTCAGGCTGTACCAGCAGAGCCCAAACCCTGGCCAGTCTTACAAACATGGAAAGGGTTTGTGGCAAGCTTTTGTCTCCACCAATTAGAATGTGAGCACTTGAGAGCAGAGACTCTCATTTTTTTTTTTTATCACCAATGCTTAGCACAATGCTTGGCAGAGAGCCAGCAATTAATAAAGGCTTTTCCATTTACATTCAATGAAGTATCAAAGCAAGGCTTGTTGTAATTAATGAAGTGAGACAGTGAGGTCTAGTAGAGAACTGGCCTCGTAGTCAGGAAGCCCTGAATTCAAGTCCTACCTCTGACACATCCTAGCCATGTGACCCTGGGCATGTCACTTGGAGCCTCAGTTTCATCTTCTGTGATATGAGGAAGTTGAACCGAATGGCCTTTTAGGTCTCTTTCAGCTCTAGATCTATGGTCCTATGACTTCTCTGTGCTCCAGGCAACTCTCCAAGGTGTCAAATTACACAATAGGCAGCGATCTGCATTGATAAAGGAAGTCCTTCATTAGACCAATTAGTCTCGTAAAAAAAAGAAATTATATATGTATATATGTATGTATGTATATACATGTATGCATGTGTATATATGTGCATATATATACATACAAGCATGCCCATATATACTTATATCTATCTGTCTGTCTACCTACCTACCTATCTATCTCTCCATCTCTCCATCTATCTATCTATCTATCTATCTACCTATACCCTGCTAAGGTGGAGCAGTGAATAGAGAGACAGGAAGTCAGGCAGATCTGAGTTCAGATATGGCCTCAGACACTTCCTAGCTATGTGACCCTGGGTATTTAATCCTGTTTGCCTCAGTTTCCTCATTTGTCAAATGAGTTGGAGAAGGAAATGATAAACCCCTTCAGTATCTCTGCCAAGAAAACCCCAAATGGGGTCACAGAGAGTCAGACATGACTGAAATGTCTCAACAAAAACAACAAATCAATAACAGTCGCACACATTTATATGTGATTTTCTGATTTCCAAAGTGTTTTCCTGCAAGATTTTTGAAGCTTTTTGTTTGTCCTCTTTTCTCTTGCTCCAAGTTCTCTCTTCACTCCCTCCCCTCATTTTCTTTAAATGGTCTTTTGATCGTAGGGACCAAAGCGAATGATAGCGAAAATGAATAGATAAGGGGGTAGAAGTTAAGGAATAGCAAGTTTATCATGGATAGGGCTCTGAATTTGGAGATAGGAGGTCCTGGGTTTGAATCCTACCTCAAACATTTACTAGTCATATGACTCTGGACAAATCACACCTCTTGGGACCTCAGTTTCCCCATCTGTAAATAAGGAAGTGGGACTCTGTTCTCCAGAATGAGCCAGACCCTAGTGGAAATGGACAGACTTGAACTGACTCCCATGAGACCGTAACCCCAGCCACCATCGTGAGACAAGGCAGACAGATCAGTTTGGGTTAACTTTGCCCCCAGGTGGATTGATTTGGGATCCAGCTGTAGCCCCTGTGAGCAAGAATAATAGAAAGCTAATTTTAGGATTTTGGTGGTGATACTTGTGAACCCAGAGGGAATGTCCTTGGCAACTGCTTTTCATTTTTACTGCCTTGTGAACTGTCTTTTATGCCAGAGTTGTTAGGTGTTCTTATTAAAGGGTTATTGATCTGAACTCCAGACTGGGTGATCCATTGCACCATAAATACCAAAGAAGCTCTCTTGAAAGCCTTCCTCTACTCTCAATACTCCAGTAGCACTCTCTTTGAGACAAGCTATTGTCTTATTCATAGGATCATAGATGAATGGAAAATGTCTTTAGATATATTCTAAATTGACTTAGAAATTTTCTACTCAGAGATGAGAACCAAATCCTACTTCTGACACTTATTAGTTGTGTGACCATTGACAAATTATCTAACCTTCTGAGCCTCAAGCAATTCTCTAAGATATTTACTAAGGTACAGATGGATCATCTGGGTGGGTGGAGGTAGTTCTATCACAGATGAAGTCATAGGTCTTTGATGTATTGAATCATAGACTAGAAAATCAGAGAATGTCACAAATTTTTATTCTGGATGCACATCATCCTCCAGATGGGCGCCAAAGTGTATTTCCTAAAGTACAGATCTGATCAAGTCAGACCCCTTGCTCTACAAACGATAGTGGCTCTCTATTGCCTTAGGGGTCAAATAGGAATTCCTCTGTCTGCCATTTAAAGCTCTTCATAACCTGGAACCTTCTTATCTTTCCATTCTTCTTATATAATACTCTCCATCTTGCTCTCTGAGATCTAGCCACATTAACCTACTCACTATTTCACACACACACACACACACACACACACACACACACACACACACACACAAACACACACCCTATCTCCAATCTTTGCACTGGTCCCATGACTGGAAGGCATTCTCTCCTCACTTCTGCTTCTTGGAATCCCTACTTCCTTTCAAAATTTAGCTCAAGCTGAGTCTTTCCTGATCTTCCTTTCCATAATCACCTTGTATTCACTTGAGTACATTGTGTATCTATTTATAAGTATACCAATGGTCTCCCCCATTAGAATGTAAGTGCCATGAGAGCAGAGAGTATTTCATTTTTTGTCTTTGTAATTCCCGGTGCTTAGCACAGTAATTGGCACATAGTAAACATTTAAGAAATTCTTGACACTGACATAATGTATGTTTATTTTAGCAAGACATTTGGCAGTCCCTCAAGGTATCCTTGTGTATACCATTCTGAGATGTGGGCTGGCTGAGCAGTGAGGCATATCCTTCCCTGGCTGAACAGTCATCTCTAACAAGGAGTTATTCATGGAGCAAAGTCAGCTTCTAGGGTGGTCAGTCTCTTGTGGTAGCACTCAGAGGTTTGTTCTCAAACCTATACTATTCAACATGTATCAGTGACTTAAAGCTCCAGCTCATCAAATGAACAAATAAAATAAAACTTGAGAGTGTAGTTCTGAGACTCCGGGCTGTCCAGAGTCTCAAATCCTCTAATCCAATCCTCTTATTTTACAGATATGGAAACTTGGTCCTGTAGAAACAAAGCACTTGACTAATCACAGTAGTAAGTGGAAAAACTGGGTTTGGAAGCCTGGTCCTCTGACTCTGACTTGGAGGCAGCTGGGTGGCACCGTGGACAGAGCACTGAACCTCTGGTCAGGAAGACCCAAGTTCAAATATTGCCTCAAATACTGACTGTGTGACCCCAGGGAAAGTCCCTTAACTTCTGTCTGCCTTAGTTTCCTAATAATAGCATCCTACCTCCCAGGGTTGTTATGATATAATATGTGTAAAACTGCTTAGCACAATGCCTGGTATGTGGTAGGAACTTAATAAAAGATGCTTCCCGTCTCTTTCCTCTCTATCCCTCCATATCTAGCATACTGATCACAATATCGTAGTTCCTACCTTTAAAGAGTTTATATTCTACTGAGGATATGAAGTAGGTAATATAATATAATATAATATAATATAATATAATATAATATAATATAA
>CM053586.1:30249341-30277735 GCA_028646515.1 Pseudochirops corinnae
GAAGGAAGGAAGGAAGGAAGGAAGGAAGGAAGGAAGGAAGGAAGGAATCAAATGTTTATGAAGTGCCTACTATATATAAGGCCCTGTGTCACTTTACAAATATCATCTTATTTCGTCCTCACACCAACACTGAGAGATAGTGCTATTATTATTCCCATTTAAAGTCGCGGGAACTAAGACAAAGAGGTTAAATATCTCTCCCAAGGTCACACAACTAGGAAGTGTCTGAAGTAAAATTTGAACTCAGATCTTGCTTACTCTGGGTCCAGTGCTCTGTGCCCTATGGCGCCATCTAGCCTTCACATGAAATGAGCCCAAACCACAAAAGGGCCACATTTTCACCTTAGCTCCTGTCCATCGTGTTTTGTCCTAGCATTGTTGATTGATTGAGCTCTATTCCTCTAAAGTCCAATATAATTCTCCATTGTATCATTTTTCCTTTTTAAAGTCCATTAATCACATTGAAATTTTCTCTCGATGTGGCATTGTCATCAGTAGGGTTTACACTGTGATGCCTCCTACCAAAGGTCAGTTTCAGAAACCTAAGAGGCCAGTATCATGGAATCAAATAATGCATGTCAGGGAGTAAGGTGTAAAAGGACTGGAAAGATAGAGGGCTTTGAATGCCAAGCAACCTTTTGTATTTGCTCCTGGAGGCGATAGGGACTCACTGAATACATGGTAGGACCTGCATTTTTGGAAAATCACTACAATGGCTGAATGAAGGATGGATTGGAACAGGGAGAAAATGTTGGCAAGATGAGAGAAGAGAGATTTTCCAGAAAACATTAGATGTTTTAAATAAGCAAAAATAGGGTCTAAAGAAAAATCTGTTATCTCAGACACCAATAGGATTGCTTTAATCACACAAGGTAGTGGAGAGATATTTGAAGCCAGCAGACCCATCAGCAGACTATTGCAATAGTCCAGGTATGGGGTGATGAGGGCCTGCCCCAAAGCGGTGGCAGTGCCAGGGAAGGGATGGGACATGTTATAAGGGGGAAATTAACAGGCTTAATTAACAGCTTAGATATGGGGATGGGGGGGTGAGAGATAGTGGGGAATCCAAGGTGACTCCAAGGTTGGGAGCCTGAGGGGCTGGGAGGATGGTGTGGCCCTTGATAGTAATAAGGAAGGTAGGAGGAAGGAGGATTTGGGGGAAAGATAACGAGTTTGGTTTTGTATATATTGAGTTATACTGAAAGGCAGTTGGAGATGTGTGATGGAGGTCAGTGGAGAGTTTAGGGGCAGGAAAGGTAAGATTTGAGAATCATCAGCATAGAGATGGTAATTAAATTCATGGGAGCTGATGAGATCACTCATTGAAGTGGTATATAGAGAGGGAGAAGAGAAGAGGGCCTGAGACAGACCCTTGAGGAATTTTGGACAATTGATTCCCTCTGAGCTTCTGCTTCTGCCTCTGTCAAATTGAACTAATTGCTAGTAAGCACAACATCACAAGTCAATTCTGAGGATCGAATGAGATAAACACTCTATAAGCCACAAGACCCTATATAAATGTCAGCTGTTATTATAATAGTTAGTAGCAGGGATAATTATTCTAATTATTTTTAAAGCTTCAGAAAAGTCAATTTCCCTGCCGTCCAGTACTTTACAATGCTGCCAGCATATTCTCCCTTAAATCTGGCTATCTCATCTCACGTTACAAAGTCCTTCTCCTCTTGTTTTGTCCTTGGCAAAGAAAGGAAAATAGGAGAATTCTCCTTATTACTGACCTTACCCATGCTCACAAATAGTGAAGTGATCCGTTAGCCACCTTAGCTTCAGAATAAGTCAATAAACAGGTACTAAGTGTCTTCTGTGTGTCAAGGACTGTGTTAAGTGTTGTTGGGGTACAAAAATTTTTTAAAAAGATAGTTCCTGCCCTCAAGGAGCTTACAATCAAATGATAAGTATAAATTCATTCTTTAAATGGGTGGGTGGGTGTTAGGTGGAGGGTCCATCGAGAGACTCAGGGGATCTTTGGGACAAGAACTGCAGTGACCATCGCTGGTGACAGGAACTGGTCCTGAACCTTTGGCCAAAGCATCCCGTGTGCCTGGGCCTGTTTCTTAGGAGGCAGCATTCACTCATGTCCAACTCTTTGTGACCTCATTTGAGGTTTTCTTCAAAAACATACTGGAGTAGTTTTCCATTTATTTTTCCAGCTCATTTTATAGATGAGGAACTAAGGCAAACAGGGTGAAGTGACTTGCCCAGGGTCACACAGCTAGGAAGTATCTGAGAACAAATTTGAACTCAGGAAGATGAGTCTTCCTGACTTCAGGTCCAGCGCTTTGTGCACTATGGCGCCATCCAGCTGCTCCGGGAGGCATTGTAGTACAGGGTAAAGAAAGCTGTACTTGGCATGTTGTACATACACTTCCAGCTCTACCTCTTCCTGCCTACTTGGCCCCTTGGAGGGGGGATCTTAGTTATAAAATAATGTGGCTGGACTTGATGAGGTCTGAGGTCCATTCAGGCTTTAAATCTGTCACATCTACTGTTATTAAATCCAATTCTCTTGCATGTTGTGGCATCACCTCCCTGATGTCATTGTCCTCTTCAAGAAGGAAGGACAAACAGTATCTGTCAAACGAGGAGATGGCATGAAGTGAGCCCTAAGGTTCCTCCTGGCTTGAAGAGCAGGGACTTTCTTTTGCCTTTCTTTATATTCCTAGTGTTTAGTAGGGTTCAATTAATCCACAAACATTTTTTAAACACCTACTATGCGCTAGGTCCTATCTAAGTGCTGGGGTTACAAAAAGAATCTTCCTTCAACGAACTCAATCAAAGGGCACACTGTGGGCACTTAATAAATGTTTGTTGATCGATGGGTTCCAAGAATATCTCTACTGATTTAGAGGACCTGGGTTCAAATCCTGTCTCTTCTACTTACTACCTGTTGTAATCTTTGAGTAAATCACTTTGTCTTTCTGAGCCTCTGTTTCCTGTTCTAGAAATGAGAAGGTTGTATGAGATCAGGAATTCTTAACCTTTGTTATGTCTTGGACGCCTTGGAAACAGTATGGTGACATCTATGGACTCCTCAGAACCATGTTTTTAAAGGGGTAAAATAAAATGCACGCGTCTTCAAAGGAAACCAGTTCTATTGAAGCACAGTGATAAAAAAACATATGTTAGAAATATATATTTATATGAAATAGGTAATTAAATATATGAAATACATACTTTAAATATACTTATATGAAATATATTTAAAATATACTTTGGTATATAATTACATACAATGCTTTTATAAGATATATAATGATACATAATACAATAATATACAACAATATATAATAATATAACATATATGATATGTTATATATAATCTATCTTTAAAAACAAGTACTTTAAGAATCCTCACACGAGATGCACCCCCAACCTCTTCTTATTCCATATCTATGATCCTATGATTCATGGTGAGAGAATGATGGTGTTTTCTTTGTAAAGAAAGCTTGAATAGCTAATCTGCCCATTTTGGGCCATTAGAAAGGTCATTAGGAGGAAGGATATATAGGCTGACAATTCAGAAAGTCAAAATAGAACCTCTGCGGAAGATCCCTAGTGTGATAAGGAGTAGAGCTGGAAGGAGCCTAGGGGCCACTAATGGTCTTTACTTATTCACCCTCAGACTTTTCCAGCTTCCCCTCTGTTGACCAACACTGGGATAATGTACATTTAATATGGCCTCTAATGCAAGAGAATCAATAGCTTCACGCCACAGACGGTTTATTACACATAATCTGAAGTTTAATACATAAATAAATGAGTGAGACCCAGACTGAGGCACTTTAGAGCACAAAGTTGGGTCTCGATTTCTCTTACAAATCAAAATGCTTCTTGCATCTCATTAAATATTTCACATGGATGCAGGGAGTCGCCAGATGTTTTTCTTCTTAAACTATAAAGTGGGTTTCATTTGGGTTTGTTGGTTGTTCTGGTCGGGTTTGTGGAAAAGTAGAGAGAGGTCTTGGGTTCAAAATCCACCTCTGATGAGCCCTATCTTGGTGATCTTGGATAAGTTACCTGACCTCCTTGGGCTCCTTCATCATATGACCTGTAAAAATTCTGGATATATCGAGAAGAGGTGGCGGAGGGAGCATATGAGAGAGTCGCCCCATCATCCTGGGACCTAGGGCAAGTCATTTAGCACAACTAGGCCTCAGTTTACCCATCTGTAAAATGAGGCAGTTGGACAAGTAAGTGTCCCTTCTGTCTTTAAATATAGGACCCTATGACTTCTGGTTGTTATGAGGAGATGCTATGTCTTCAATAAAACTGTAATGGGGAGGAGGTGTTGAGGGGCATATACCTGAAGGAGGAAAACTATAGTACATGCACCCAATATTTGTATCCCAGCCTCTGCATCCCAGCAAATCATAAGATCATGTATCGGAGCTGAGAGAGACTCCAGACACCATCTACCTGACTCCATTTCAAATATGTGGAAACTGAGGTCCAGAGAGCCACTTGTCCAAGGACCCTCAGATGGGAGGTGGATTGATCTGGCATTCGAAGCCAAGACTTCTGATTCCAAATCCAATGTTCTTCCCAGGGCATCACAGTGAATTCTCAAGGGTCTCCCTGTATAACCCACGTGGATAGATCTGTGTTCACAGCAAAGTTCCAGGACACAAACATACATCCATGGATGATATATCCACATGGGTAATGCAATTTTGAGGGGCAGAGTTAAAGACCCAGCTCAGTTGTGAATTCCATATGAGTGTCTCTGCTGCTCTCGGTTTACCTAGGTTATGTAAGCACGGCATGCTCAGTTTTCCTGTTTGTAAATTATGTGCTAATCTTCAGGGGTGCTTTATGATGTAGTAGAAAGAGCCCTGGCTTTGGAGTCAGAAGTCTTCAAATTCCACCTCTGAGATTTACAATCTGGATGACTTTGAATAAGTCATTTACCCTTCCTTGTCATTAGTTTCCTCATCTGTAAAATAAAGGTGGTAGATGACAGCCTCTGAGGTCCCCGCTGTCTCTAGCTCGATGAACCTAGGAAGAACGGAATGCCTGCTGTCACGTCTGCAGGTCAGAGGGGCTCATAGAGAAGGCCTTCAGTCACTCTGTACAGCGCGCGGAGGCTAGGAGTGTTCCAGGCTTTAATCAAGGTTTCTGAAAACTTGTGCTCAGCCTGTCTTTCTTTGTCCTTATCCAGGTAGGATGGAGCTTCCTCCAGCAGAGGAGAAGCAGGGGCAGCAACTTATAACTAATATTTGTAAGTGCCTACTGTGTGACAGGCGCCATGTCAAGCACTTTACAAAGATCTCGTTTGATCCTCACAACAACCCAGAGGTGGGGGGCAGGGGGGAGATAGGTGCTGTTAGTATCTTTATTTTACAGATGAGGAAATTAAGGCAAACAGAGGTCAAGTGACTTGGCCACGGTCATACAGGAAATAAGTTGCTGAGGCAGGATTTGAACTCAGATCCTCCGGATTCCAGTTCTGGTGCTCTATCTACCACTTCACCAGTTCATTGTCTAGCAGCAACACAGATGGTAAACAGCTGGGTGGAATAGCCTGCCCTGATAGTCCTCATCTCTGCAAAGAAGAAAAGCGTTTGCGTTCTCACGGGTCTGCTGTGAGACGGAGCCTCTTGTTCATTCTTTTACTCAGATGAAGAATTAGCTAAAACCTCCCTAGGGGTGAACCAAGCAGGGCTCCAGAAGATAAGCCAGCCAGCCCCAGAATTAATTGTTGTTCAGTTGTTGCAGTCATGTCCGACTTTTCATGACCCCACTTGGGGTATTCTTGGCAGATCTGCTAGAGTGGTTTGCCATTTCCTTCTCCAGCTCATTTGACAGATGGGGAAACTGAGACAGATAGGGTTAAGTGACTTGCTCATGGTCACACAGCTAGTAAGTGTATGAGGTTGGATTGGAATTCAGCTCTTCCTGTCTTTTGGTGCTCTAACCACTGCTCCACCTAGCTGCCCCACTAGTGTTCTTTCTACTTCACCACAATTCCATTTTGTGTGTGCTAGTTTTGTTTAATTTTTTAAAATCTCTTTCTTAATCTTTGTTACAAAGAATGGCTCTTTGGATAGGGCAAAGGAGGATGTTTGAAAATGAAGCTTAAAAAAATGTAAAAAAATAAACTTTTTTTTTTTGAAGACTGTGTCTATACTGTGTCAAAAGCCTGACTCTTTGGGGAATATCTCTGCTTCTCCTTCTGACCCTTCCCAGTGCTTCCTGGTAAGCAACAGAATTAAAGAATCTTCAGGCTGGTATCGGTGAGTCTCCTCTGTTTAATAAGGCATCCAGACAGAGAAACTCTCTAAAGCTGTGTCTTAAATTTCTCTCCCATTCACGGCATCCATCCAAGGTGTTAAACTTCCCTCCCATCCTTGACAAAATCCAGGTAAGCGATGAATAATGTCAAGCCGCTTGAGCAAACCTGAGGGTTCCTTAGTCTGGGAAGCTTGTTTTGGAGGTCATGCTCTGTCCTAGTAGAGTATTGGGAGCTCTCGGCACCAGGGATCTTAGCTCCGAGTCAGCGTCTGGCTTGAAAGGATAGCAATAGCAATGTCAGGCAGAAAGCTAGATTCCAAATCTCTGTTAAGCTTTCCTTGACGATGAAGACTTTGTCCAGAGTGCAAACTCAGTAAGGGCTCTAACACGGGAATGAAGTTGCCTGTGGAAATCCTAGCCTGCCTTCAAATGTCACCTCCTCCATGAAGTCTTTCCCGACTACTTACCCTGTTTAGAAAGGATCTTTCCTTCTTTGGGCTTTATTCAGCTCGATCAAATGAAGATATCTTAAACCCCTCGGGTTTACCAAGATATCTGTGACCCTGACCCAGCCATCAGGGAGCTCACAATCTGGTTATTCATAATCCGAGTTATTCAGGGACCACTGAGAAAGAGACACTTGGTCAATGCAACCCACTCCAGGGTGGTGTAGGGAGAAGACAGCCAGATTTGGAGTCAGAGGACCTGGGTACGAATCCTGCTCTGCTACTTACTCCCTATCTGATCTCTTAGAATCCCTACTTTCCCTGAAAATTCAGATCTCCACAAGGCTAGCACTTTCTCCAAAAAAAAGAAAGAAAGAAAGAAAGAAAGAAAGAAAGAAAGAAAGAAAGAAAGAAAGAAGTTAGCTTGTGTTTGAGTATCTACTTACAGGTTGGACCCCAAAGTCTTTGAGCTTTAATAGCTTAAAAGTGCATTAAGGCTTTTGGGACACCCTATACATGAACATGTTGTCTTTAACAGTGTATAAGCTTCTTAAGGGCAAGGACTATTTCACTGTTTACTGAAGTCCTCAGAGCCTGTCACAGAGCCTCAAATAGAATAGGTGTATATTATGTGATTGTTAATTGGCTAGAAAAATCATTTATGAAAGAATTTCAGTTTTCTCATCTGTTACTTGGGAATAATAGCATCACTGACCTCCTAGGGTGGTTGTGAGGATCAAATGAGATAATAATTGTAAAGTGCCAAGCACAATACCTGGCACAGAGTCAGTGCCACATCCCTTCCCCTCTGATATGACAAGCGAGTGTCCAAGGAAATAGGGAAATTTAGGGGATGTTGTGGGCACAGCTCCTATGGCCCTTATAGCAGAGTAACCACTGCCTAGTCCTTGAATAGAGCCTGTACCCTAGGCTTTCAGCAGCACACAGCACAATCCAAGTCACAAAACCTCCCTCAGGGAGATGCACAATACACAAGAACATAAGCAGCAAACTATATGCCACCCAAGTAATCAACTGCTTCACAGCTGCTCTGTTTCAAGTTTCTCCCTCTCCTTCCCTTTCTTCTTCCCCCTTTCTCTTTCTCCCTTCCTCCTCTACCCCTCTTCTCCCTTCATCCCTCCCTTCCACTCCCTCCTTCTTTCTCTCTCCCTTCCCTCTTTTCCTTCCTCCCTCTCTACTCCCTCCACTTTCTTCTTCCCTCCTCTCTCTCTTCCTCCTTCCTTTCTCTCCCTTCCTTCCTCTCCCTCTCCCTTGCCTCCCTTCACCCCTTCCCCTCCTTTCTTTCCCTCCTTCTCTCTCTTCTCTCCCCCCTCCCCCCTTCATTTCCCCACCCCTTCCAAAGTATACAGACCAACCTCCGCATTGTAATGAGTCAGCCTAAGATCTGACATCAGGCCAGGAGCTTGGCTCTCCCTCCTTTTATCTGCTGCCTACAGGCAACCTCAGAATGAGAGACAAGCTGGTGCCACCATTAGGGCTACTGGCAGCAGCTGCTGCTGCTTCCCTGTTCCACAAATCACCAGCCCTAACTCTCTGCTTGTGGTAACAGTACAAAGGGATTTCAAAGATGATTGGAGGGCAATAAAGGGAAGGTATAGTGCATTCAAAGTCTGAGAGACAGAGTGAGCAAAGTCATAGTGTCTTAGAAAGAACACTGTATATGGAATCAGAGAACCTGGGTTTGAATCCCAGATCTGTTGCTAGTTTGCTGTATGACCTTGGCAAAACCACATAACTGCTCTGATTTGGATGTTCCTCTCTATAAAATGAGAAGACTGGACCAGATGACCTCTTGGGTGTCTTTAATGTCTACATCTTCTCTCTATGGTGATAGGAGAAGAGAGAAGGAGAAAGGAAGATGATGGTAAGCAGTCCTTATTACCCCGAATGTAGAATTCATAATGGAAGGGGTGTTAGAGAAGACAAGAAAGGTAGGTGGGACTGGCTCATGGATGGCTTCAAATGTCAGGGTCAGCAGTCTATACTTTATTAAGTAGGCAGTGGGAGGCCAGAGAAGGTTTTTGAAGAGAAGAATGATGCAATCATAGCAATGCATTAGGAAGGTCCCTGAGGCAGCAGTGGAAAGGATGAGTTGGCAAGAAGAGAGGCTGGATTCAGGGAGGACAGTCAGGAGATTATTGCCATAGTCCAAGGGAGAGGGGACAGGAGTTAAAACCAATCAGTGTGCACCAGAGTTAGCTGCTCTACTACCTCAGTTTCCACATCTGTAAAAAAAGGATCATGACGGCACCTAGCTCCCAGGACTGTTGTAAGGATTAAATGAAATATTTGTAATGCCTGGAACAAAGTAGGCCCTTAATAAATGCTTGTCTCCTTGCAAAGATTGGGTTAGCAAGAACTGGCTAAGAATTAGGGTTAGGCTAGAGAGGGTTATGATTTGTCCGTGGTGAAGTCAGAGTGACAGAGTTGGGGTCTGAACCCACGTTCTCTAACTCTAAATCCTATACATTCTTTCCACCACACCATCTTCCCTCCTGCTCCTGGATGATCTCCCACATACCAGTAATATTATAAACATATTAAAGTACCAAAGTGACCGTGAAGAGTCAGCTGAAAGGAGGTATTAGAAGAAAGCATGGATTTTTAATTTGGGGATAGGTGGCCTTTATTCTTTGCCATCACTTTCTAGAGACTCAGTGAGTTATCTGTGGGTGCCAGGGGATCTCACCCCTTAAAGTAGAAAGGATTTCTCTGGGCATGTTTACATCAAGCTCTCTCTCCCCCCAATATATGAATGACTCTGGCTTGCTTATAATCCTATAATGAGATTATCCAGTAAGTCACTTACTTCTTTGAGCTTTGGTATTCTGGTCCACGATATTTGTGACTATTTGATGACTGATTTATGCCCAAGGATGATGTGTCTTGAATTTTGGAAAAGAGTCTCTGTGTCTTTAAGCACAGTCTCCAGAGGGCATGTGAGCCTGAGGTGATGTTGCCAAGTCTAAATGCAGTCATGTGTTTCACAGGGCACTGTGGGGAGATGTCATTTGGGTATCTTTTAATAGCTATTTTCAAGACTTTCTGAGGCCCCCAGAAGATGAAAAAAAAACCAGTCCAATCAGAGCTTTGGGAGAGGTCATTGGGATTGGACAGAGCTTCTCTCAAATAATGAAGCCCCCAATCAGGTCAGTGTTCTCAGGGGCCAACCGTTTCTATAGATTTGCCTAGAATGGGTTTAGACAGGCAGCAGAAACCCATCAACTCTCAAGGGTCTGTGCCCTTATATTTGTTTGGATGTGGGATGGTGTCCTATATCCCCAAACCACAGCTGATCCTACTGAACCCAGTGTTCCAGCTGTTGTGATTTGACCCAACTATTCTGGAAAACAATTTGGAATTATGCTTTAAAATATCCATACCCTTTGACTCAGAGATCCCACCCAAAGGAAGTCAATGTGTAACGAAATATTCATAGCAGCCCTTTTTGTCATAACAAAGAATTGGAAAAAATGTTGATTCTCTTTGATTGAGGAATTATTGAGCAAATTGTGGTATGCACATATAATGAGATATTCCTGATCTGTTAGAAATTATGATTATGAAAAATTTGGAGAAGCATGAGAAGGCTTATGTGAACTGATGCAAAACTGAAGTAGGTAGAAGCAGGAAAAATAACTTAATACAATGACCACAACAACACAAAAAAGAAGAAAAGGAGGAGGAGGAGGAGAAGAGGAAGGAGAAGAAGGAGGAGGGCAGGAGGAAGAGGAAGGGAAGAGGAAGAAGAAAAAGAAAAAGAAGGGGAAGAGGAAGAGGAAGAGGAGGAAGAAGAAGAAGAAGAAGAAGAAGAAGAAGAAGAAGAAGAATCTAAACACTGTGTAATTATAATGTCCAAGTTTGTCCTTCAAGAAGAGTTGCGAAAATGTATCCCACTCCATTCTTTGCAGAGGTGGGGGACTATGGGCATGGAATTTTTGTATAGACTAACACACTCAGTTGATATGTTCATTATTTTTGCTCAATTGGTTCTCTCCCCCTTTCTTTTTAAAAACATTTTTGAAAAGAAAAACAACTGACCTAGATATGTGAACTGTTATTTAATACGCAGTTATTTAATATTTTTAAAGCACTCAGCAGAACTCCTGGCACACAGGAGATGCTTAATACATGCTTATGTCCTTCCCCTTCCCCATTAGAATGTAAGTTCCTGGAGGGCAAGGACATTTTTTTTTAAAACTTTCTCTGTGTCCCCAGTGCTTGCTGACTAATTGAGAGAAGGTGATATAAAGATATGATATTGGTCATCTTTTTTTAATATTAGAAAACACATATACACAAAAGAAAACACAGAGTTAGGTGAAATTACGAAGAAAGGGCAGTTGTTTCCACAAGAAATGGGCAGGAAACGGAATGACTTGACCCCAGGGATTCATAGGATGGGAAAATCTCAGAGCTGGAAGGGAATTCCCAGGCCCTCCATGCCTAACCCACAGCTGAGGGAGAATTCTCCTCTAACATATGCCCAACAAGAGGCTTCGTATGAAGGCCTCCTGGGAAAATGAGCCACTAACCTCCTGAAGCTACACATTCTCCTCTGGCATCTTTCCAAGTGTTAGCCAGTTTTTTCCCTGAATCCTAATAAATTCATCAATTAACCCTAAATTCTAAATTAATCCTAAATCCGCCTCTTGGTAATTTCTACCCACTGTTCCTGGTTCTATCCTCTCAGGCCAAGCAGAACTAGTCTCATTCTTCATTCAAGGAGGCCCTTCTAGTTTTTGACAATGGCTCTCATTCCCCTCTCCCAACTTCTGCCTATGTATTCTCCTCTCTCTTTCCCTTAGTGAGTATTTTCTACTCCAGCTTAAATATTCCTGTTCCTTCAAATGATCTTCACACGGTATGGATTCAAGGCCCTTTAGTATTCTCATTGCCTTTTTCTATACACTCTCCAGCTTATTAAAATCCTTCTTAAAATGGGGCACCCCTAACTGAACTCAGTGCTCTAGAAGGGAATCTACCAAGGGCAGAGAACAGAGGAACTCCCACCTCCTTCTGTAGACAGGTAGGTGGTGCAGTGGATAGAGCACTGGTCCTGGAGTCAGGAGACCCCGGAGTGAGGAGGACCTGAGTTCAAATCTGGCCTTAGATATCAGCTCTGTGACCCTTGGAAGGTCACTTAACCCTGATTGCCTCCTTAAAGAAGAAGACAGAGGGAGAGAGACAGAGAAAGACAGACAGACAGCAAGCTGGCTTGAGGTCACATCCTATCTCAGACAGGTATTAGCTGTATGACCCTGGACAAGTCACTTCTTTCTCTCTGCCTCAATTTCTTGAGATGAAAATTGCATCTACCTCCTAGGGCTTTATGAGGACAAAATGAAATAATATCTATAAAACTCTTTATAAACCTTAAAGTACTATGTAAATGTGAGTTACTATTATTAAAGTTTTGTGACTTGACAGTGGGGTTTAGTAACATCATAGTTAACAATGTTATTGCAAAATGGCATAGGGATCCAGGGATGGAGAATCTGTGGCCTCGAGGCCACATATAGCCTTCTAGGTCCTCAAGCATGTCCCTTTGAATCCAAACTTCACAGAACAAATCCTCTTAAGAAAAAGAATTGTTCTGTAAAACTTGGACTCAGTCAAAAGGCTGCACCCGGGGACCTAGAAGGTACCATGTGGCCTCAGGCCCACCACTGGATAGGCAATATCTCATATTGAAGCCTGTTTATATTTATATAGAATGGGGAGGGGGGGGGAAGGGTAGGAAGCTATCAAACAATGGAATGAGCCACCATTAAGAGGGCTATAGTACCCCGAACCAGAGAGGGGAAAGTGGAGCTTAATTCCACTCTGATCAGGCCATAGGTTGTGTTCTGTTCTGTAGGCTATAATTTAGGAAGGACACTGATAAGCCAGAGGATCTCCAGAAGGAGGGCAATCAGGACAATGAAAGGCCTTGAGTCCATGCCATGTAAGGACGTGGTAAAGGAAACATGTTTAACCTGGAAACCAGGAGAGAAGAATTAGGAGGGGGACAGAAGAGCCATTTTCCATCATTTGGAGGGCTGTCATTCCTGTGGAAGCAGATAGACTGGTGCTACCTGACCCTAGAGGAAAGAGCATGGAGTAATAGAAGGAAGGGCCAAGGAGGCAGATTTAGGGGTTGATGTATAAAGTACCTTGCCAATAGGTGATCACTTGAGGTAGGGGGCTCTCCTTCCCTTGAAAGCTTCAAGCTATGGCTGGATGATCTCTTTGGGTTGGGTGGGGGGATGTTGCAGAGGAAATGACACTCACTGAGCTTTAGTCCCTTCCACAGCTCTGTAGAAGTAGTGAGCCTCCCATCAGGAGTCCAGATCAAGGCTGAATGGCCATTTGTTGGGATATTATGGATGCAACTTCCATTTCAGTTCAAGGTTGAGATAGGAGACCTCCGAAGTCCTTTCCAACTTGAGAATCTATTATTCAGTGATTCAGTCATCATTTTTTTCCCCAGACTCCATCTTACTTTCTTCTGGCTATGCTCTACCCCCCAGTCAAAATGTCAGGGTTTGGAGGTGATGGAAAAGAAATAAAGAGCCAAAGAAGAATACAAGAGAGGAGGCAGGGGTGAAGAGAGGAGAAGTATGGAAGGGAATGTGAGGAGAACTCTTAAGTAAGGAGCATGGACTCAGATGGCAAAAAGTAGTGTTAGAGTCACTAAGAGGTCTGAAATGCTGCTTCTGTCGCCTCCAGCAATGGCTTTAATCGTGTATGAGATAGATCCAAGGTCATGCATTTTGGAGGGAGAGGAAAAGTGTAAGGAGATAACCAACCAATAAACTTTTGTTAAGAGTCCGCCATGTGCAGAGCACTGTGTTAAGTACTGGGAGAGATACTAAATCTAGATAAAAACATACTTCCTGCCCTTGATGGGTTTCTAGTCTAGTAGCAAGTAAGACACTAATCCAGATAGTTGTGACATTGGTCATAGGATCATGAATCTAGAAGTGAAAGGAGCCTCAGAGGTCGTGTGGTCCAACTGCCCCACTTTACAGATGGGGAAACTGAGACCCAGAGATATTAAATGAGTTGCTGCAAATCCATAAAATTATATGGCAATTGCATTAGAGAATAATAAAACAAGGTGCTGTGTACTGAACAGGAAGGTCTTCCGGGGGATCGGGAAAGGCTTTCTGTAGAAAGTGGCATTTCAGATGGACTTTATAGGAATCTAAGCCTTCTGTATGCTTGCCCTATGCAAAATATCTTGGCCCATTCCAGACAAAGCTTCTAAATTTGAGCAAGAAAGTGATGACTATGCACATTTTTACAAAGCTTTTCTTTTTCTTTTCTTTTCAATTGAGGGTTATGGTAAAAGAGGGAGGGGACAGGACTAGCTGAAAAGAAAAGAGGGTCATTGAAATTTTTTTTAAATGTGCAGAAGAGAACAGAAGGAAGGCCAGAAGGAAACATGTTGAATGTATTATAAATTTAAGAGAAAAGCAATCTATACATAAGAGATTCATGGTTTCATATATAATCCTCCTTTTCCACTTTGTATATGGAAATGCTCATTTTATTCAGTGTTGTTAAGTTCAGAATAATAAATAATTTTTAAAAAAATACAAGTAAGGTGAAAATATGTTTTGTATTATACATGTATAACCTCTGCCAAATTGCTTGCCTTTTCAATAAGGTGGGGAGGAAAGAGAGAAAAAGAATGTGGACCTCAATATTTGAGAAAAAATATTAAAATGGTTTTTATATGTAATTGGAGGAAAAATATTAAATTAAAAATAAAAAATAAGAATCAAGTAAAAGCAATAATTTATGGAACACCTACTTTATGCCAGGCACTAGTATATACAAAGACAAAGTGAACTACATATTCCTTTAGAAATATCTACAAACAACACATATATACAAAGCACAGAAAAAAACAGGCAGAAGGAAACTATCATGGTGAAGGTGCTAGCAGATAAGAGAACCAGGAAAGGTCTCCTCTAGAATGTGGCACTTGAGTGGAGTCTTGAAGAAGACCAGAGATTACAAGAAATAGGGATGAGGAAGGAGAGTACTCC
This sequence comes from Pseudochirops corinnae, assembly GCA_028646515.1. NCBI lineage: Eukaryota > Metazoa > Chordata > Mammalia > Diprotodontia > Pseudocheiridae > Pseudochirops > Pseudochirops corinnae. Next base: position 30,264,097 of record CM053586.1, read on the forward strand.
AGGTATGGGGGATGACTAGTGAAAAGGCACAGAGATGGAAGATGTATGAAGGATGGCAAGTAGGTGAATATAGCTAGACCTTAGAGTGCATGCAGGAGAATAATGAGTAAGAATGGAAAGGTAGTTAGAGGCAGATTTTGAAGGACTCTAAACACCAAAAAGATATTTGGTCTTGAATATAATAGGGAGCCATTGAAGAATATGGAGTGGGATGGTTGGTGTATTTAGACTTGTACTTTAGGAAAATCACTGTGGCAGCTGGGTAAAAGAAGGATTAGAGTCAGGAAGCATGAGTCAGGGAGACCAATTAGGGGGTTCCTACAATAATCCAGATGTGGGATAGTAAAGGACTTGACTAGTGAGGGAGGTGCCTATGTGATTGGAGAAAAAGAAGTATATGTAAAAAATTGTATATAGAGAGAACAATGTAAGATTTGGTAGTGGAGGAGAGTAGAAGATGATACCAAGGTTGTGAACCTTAGTGACTGAAAGGATAGTGTGATGTCCCCTACAATAACAGGACATTTGGGGGGTGGGTATTAGAGGAAGATAATCAGTTCAGTCTTAGATGTGTTGAATTTGAGATGCCTATGGGACATTCAGTTTGAAATGTCCAATTAGCAGTTCATAATACATGAATTAGACTGAGAGACCCAGAAAGCAAGCCTACTATTTATTGTCCATGGATAAATCACTTCTTAGGAATACCCTTCCCTCACTCTGCACCCCTTTAAGCACAGAGAAATACTATAACTTTGGCCTCAAAGATGGCCCTTGGGTGATCCACAAATCTTCCTCTTTCACTAGAGTCCAGGGTCAGAATATTGCCTCCCATGTAACAGTATTTTCCTTCCCAATAAGACCTTCAGAAAGGCCTTATCTCCTCTGATAGAGTTCAGCCTCTTGAGGCCAGGGGCTTTCCTTTTTGTCTGTGTATTCCTTGCACCCAACACAATATCTTGTATAAAATTTGTTTAACTGAGTTGGCTTGAGGGCCCTGGACCCTTATTATATGTAATCCCTTGTTGTACTCTATAGATATCTATCTACTCTGATAGTCAGAACTGTAATGGGAGAGAAGGATAAGTAGAGACAAGAAAGAAAAAGGAAGTGTCTACAGTCATCTAAATAGCAGGACGGGTAATGGATCGGTTACCACTCCAACACTGGGACAAGTGTGACACCTTAAAAATGTAGATAATTCCCAAATATTTATTTCTAGCCTCCAATTCTCTCCAGAACTCAAATTACTAATATTAAATATTAGTAATCTAATATCCTATTACAATAACGAGCTCATTTTGTATATAGGAAACAATAAAATTGCCCCTAAGGTCCACTTGGTTTCTTCTTTGGTTTTAGGAAGTTTATTTTAGATGAAAAATTATGACTTTTGTCACATTAGCTCCTAGCCCCCAGTTAGGAAACTTCCCAACACCTAAGTAGAGATTGAACTTTCTGCCTAGCCTTACATTTGTCTCTAGTTAATCCCTAGCCTCTTTGTGGTCAGGGAAAATTCAGTTTACTGGAAACGTTTGAGGAACAAAACCACATATTTATATTATAGTGTCTGTGACTAGAAAGGCATTGGGAGGGGAAGATGGGAAAGAATTGACCTTTTCGTGAGACTTCTCTCAACCTGAGTCCTCTACTCTGAGATGCCTAAAGAATCAATGACTCTCCTTGATACCTTCTGTCTCTGTTACACCTGTTTTTGCTCTATATGTGCTTCATCTTCAGGAATCCAGATGCTCAGAAACTCCTTTCCCCTCCACTCTGAAATAGTTTCTCCCCTTTATACCAGTTGCTTAGGGTTTGATCTAGTCTCTTTCATAATGACTTTGATTGATTCAAGGAAGTGTAGAGGCTCTATTTCTACTCAGTTCTGCTTGTTTCAACTTGATTAAAGAATATTTGCATCTATTCAAGGCACCAGAGCCAAATGTATGATGGTAAATGTTTAACAACCAACTCTCTGGACAAGTGAGGGGAGATGTACATATGACACACTTTAAAACTTAATCTGTATTATTAACATTTTCTCCATCATTCTCCTAAGTCTGGGAAATCAAAAAATACTAAACCAGAACCTAATTTATAGTTGGCTGTTTTCTGAGATATAAATACTCACATAGAAATTTTAACAATCAACTCTCTCCAACTAGTTCAAGCTGGTTCCACTACAGTCGTGTTTCAACCCCACCCTTATAGTAATAACACTAGTTGACATTTAATAAAGCAAAGTGCTTTATACACATGTAATTTGACCCTTAAAGCAGCCCTGTGAGGCAATTAGCACAGAATTTATGATTCCCATTTTGTAGATAAGTAAGACTTTCTAGTTATCCCTCTTAAATTTCATCATGCCCAGAGAAGCAGTTTGGTATAACAGATTTGGAGTCAGGGAAACCTGGGTTCAAGTCTTAGCTCTGAAAATACTAGCCTTGAGATCCTGGCTAGTTACTTAACTTCTCAGGGTCTCAACTTACAAATTGCAGAATAGCATTGATGGAGGGAGGGTCATTATCGGAAGCTCCCTATACCAATGACGTCACCAGCCTAAGATCAAAAAAAGTTGTTCTTGCCTTAGCAGATCTTTTGAAAATTCTAACTCTGATATGTAGCATGTGAAGTGTTTCTTCCAGACTTGTGACATCTGAAAATTCAACAAGCATGACACCTCTGCTTTTTCTAAGTCACTGGTAAAAATTCTCAACAGTTCAGAGTCAAGAAGAGATCACTAGGGCACTCCAATGGAGATCAGAATCCCAGAAGACCTTGCAGTTTATCCTGAACTTGTTCCCTTTTCTTTGTTTACCCATTCATGATCTTTGGAAATTTTCTCATTTTCTGTATCTGTTTCTGTCTTCCATTTACATGATACAAACCACTCTCTTTACTGTATCTAAGCATAACTGCCTCCCCTCCCCCACTATAACCAAGCCCCTCTCAGGTTATACTTGCTCAGGAGAAGTTTCCGCTTCAGTGACCTTATGGATTTTGAAGTCCTGGAGGGCAAGGATTTTCTTTTGCCTCTTTTTAATATCAAACAGTGCATTGCTCATAGTAGGTGCTAAATAAATATTGATTGATTGATGAAGCATTTGGGTCCAAATAGACAACAGTTTCTACCCATGTGAGTGTCCTTTTCAGGAACACACCTTTCACCCTCCCTGTTACAATGTATAGAGGATACTCTGCCCAGTAAGCTCACTTGGCATCATTGGAAAAGGCCCAGATAAGGACTCCATTTCCTGATGCATCAATTCATTTTGTCATTTCCTTGCCTGAGGCTGTTCACAGCCACAGAATATTAAATCTTGGTCATTCAATGTAAACATTTCCCCATTCAAATTGTCTTTTCAAAAATCAGTGCTTTCTGGGAGCAGGAACTGAGTGTCCTACATCCTTTATCATGGTGAGGGTATTGCATGAGGAGGGCTTAATTATTGTAGTAACTCTTAATATGATAATAATAATGAGTCTGATAATGATGATGGTCTAAACATTCCTGTGAGGGCAAGAACAACGGTGAGCGGGATTGGGAAGAAAGGGAGGATTTTCAGGGTTCCTTGGAAAGAACATTTGATTTGAAGTCAGAGGATCTGGGTTTGAATCCCACCACTGTTAGCTACCACCAGTGTGACTATGGGTGAACTGCTTCCTCTCTCTGTGAAATGAGAGAGTTATACTAAGTGATCTCTGAGGTCTCTTCAACCTCTAAAATCTATGGTTCTATATAAAGTCTATAGAAGCAACATAGAGGCAGGGAATAGAGAGTTGGCCATAGAGTTGAGAAGACCTGGTGTCAAGTCCATCTCTGACATACAAAGCTGAGTGATTGTAGGCAGGTTACTTAATGCCCTGCCCAAGGAAATTCTCCAAGAGTGTTAATAGCAGGGCTGGTGCTAATCTGCATTAGCAGAAGCTATTTCCTTCCTGGAAGCTACAAAATCATAACTATGATCTCTAAAAAAAGTGGGGGGAAAGGGAAGGGTACAGCCTGGCTAGTTGTGATGGCACATGCCTATAATCCTAGCTGACGCTAGTGGATTGCTTGAGCTCTGGAGTGCTGAGCAGTATAAGGGTCACACAAAGACAGGCATCAATATTGCAAGCCTACAAGAGCAGAGAGGAGGGAGCACCATCAGGTTGGCCAAAATGGAATAGGTACAAAGTTACATGCTGATCAGTACTGGGATCCAGCCTATAAGGGGCCACTACGCTGATAACTTTGAGGCAGAGAGGAAGACTCAGTGTCCAAAAATTAAAATAAAAAGCTACCAATGTAGCTAGTGTTTCTCAAATTTTGCAAGTCTTTTTCAAATAATTTGGTCTTGACAGGCCACACAGTGGACACAGGGCTGGACCTGGGGTCAAGAAGATGAGGGTTCAAATCCTAACTTTTGTGCTTACTATAATAATAAACCTCAAGTGGGGAAATGAAGAGTCAGACATGACTGAAATGACCAGACAACAACAACCCACCTCAGAAGGGGTTTTTTGAGGCTTGAGTGAGATAGCTTAGGTAATGAACATGAACTATAGTCACTATTCTGGAGTAGTGGGGGGAGAAGTCAGATCTCTTGAAAGCAGAAGTAAAGGTTTGGAGGATTCTCTGGAGATGAATTTCCTGAGTTGCAAAATACGGGATGAGCTCCAGACACCACTAGCCCCTTGCTAGAACTAAGCCAAATTAAAAAGTAAACAGTACCTCCAACTTCGATCAGCCTGGAGTAGGGAAAGGAAAATTCTTACTTTTCAAAGGGATATATGTACATAGGCTACTTTCCCTGGTGGGATGACTAAGAAGATCAACCTTGGTTCCAGGCGATTCCTTCTCTGCCTTGTCCCCCTCTGAACCTTAAAGCCAGAGCCAGGGAAAGATGTCAGGGCCTGAGCCATTCCATAAGAAGTCTTCCACTTCCTGGGGCTCTGGGCTAACAACAGGGTGACATTAAAATTCCAGGCAGTAAATAATTTTCCTCAAACATGAGTCTTGAAGTTTTGAGGATAATCTTGGAGACTTGGTTAAATGGGATTATTCTTAAACTCTGCAAATTAAAATAGAAAAAGAGCATTCTTTAAAATTGGACTAGTATTATTGTGTAGTAAGAAATAACAAAGATGAGGAATTGGGGGAATGTGGGAAGATTTGTACAAAGCGATGCAGAGGAAAATAAGTAGAATCCAAAGAACAAAACATATGTATGTATATGTATATATAAAAATAAATATATAAATAAATATATATTAATATGTATAAATATATAAAAATGTATATATAAATATATAAATAAATATATACAAATATATAAATATAAATATATATAAATGTATATAAATATATATAATATATATACACACACATATATATACACAAATGTATGTATGTATATATACCTATATATGTGTGCATACATAGACATATGCACAAGCGTATGTACACATGCAATAACTACCTAATTTAAATGAAAAGATCACTAAAACAAAGACAAACTCAGAATAGTGGGGGTTGGGAGAAGGGGAGAAAATGAGGAGGTAATGAAATATATTTCTTCATGCAGTAGGTGGTGCAATGGATAGCACTGGACCTGGAGTCAGGAAGATCTAAGTTCAAACCTGGCCTCAGACACTTACTAGCTGTGTGACCCAGTTTGCCTCAGTTGTCAAATGAGCTGGAGAAGGAAATGGCAAGCCACTCCAGTATCTTCGCCAAGAAAACCCCTAATGCGGACACAGAGAGTCAGACATGACTGAAAGACAGCAACAAAACTTCATGGCAGACGTGGAGGTTTGATAAGACAAAAATAGTCTACATCGGGATGCAAGGTTCTTGTGTTGGATGCTTTTGCTTAATTTTTAATTTTTTTGTCACAAAGATAGTTCAGTCTGGAAGCATGAGGTGGGAATTAACCATGACAGAAAGACAAAAGGCATCAATAAAACATTTTTTTAAATTAGATTTTCATTCTTCAAACTGTGCCTGGCATAAGAATCGCTGAATTGGAAAGCTGGGCATAACTTCAAGGGATCATCTGATTCAACCCATCTGCCTTCAGGGAAGCACGGAGCTGGAAACCAAAGCCCTGCCACATTCACATTTTAATGCCATTGAAAATTTGAGCAAAGCGTTGTAGAGGTAAAAAGTGTATGGAACAGAGCTGGCAAAACAATGTGTCCACTGTCCCTTTGGCAGACAAAGATGGTGGCAAGACTGTTGACCACAGCTAGTTGGTCCACATGCATTTATTGAGCACCTACTGTATGCTGGGCATTGAACTAAGCCACTGGGGATAGGAAAAAAGGTAAAAACAGTCCATATTCTGAAGGAGCTCACATTCTAATGCATATTTACATTAGGTATACTAGGTATACATAAGATATACACACATGTTGTTCAGTTGCGTCCAAGTCTTCATGACTCCATTTGGGGTTTTCTTGGCAAAGATACAGAACTGATTTGCATTTCTTTCTCCAGCTCATTTGATGGATGAGGAAACTGAGGCAAACTGGGTTAAGTGACTTTACCCAGGATCACACAGCTAGTAAGTGTCTGGGACCAGATTTGAGCTCAGGAAGAGGAGTCTTCCCAATTTCAGGCCTGATGCTCTATTCACTGTGCCACCTTGCTGCCCTTATATACAGAGTAGATACAAGATAATCCAATAAAGGAAGGTACCAGCTAGCACTGTACAAAGATTATCAGATTTATAGAGTCAAGAAATTTTGATTCAGCAAGAATTTTAGGGGCAGCTGGTGTTTGATTGATTGGTAATGTCTCTTTTTTTTTTTTGGTCTTTTTGGAGGGGGGAAGGCAGGGCAATTGGAGTTAAGTGACTTGCCCAAGGTCACACAGCTAAGTAAGTATCAAGTGTCTGAGGCTGGATTTGAACTCAGATCCTCCTGACTTCAGGGCCGGTGCTGTATTCACTTCGCCCCCTAGCTGCCCTGGCAATGTCTCTTCTTTAATGCTATTTCCACTGATCAGATTCTATCAGTTTCTGACATTGAACCATTTGACAGTGGCAACGAGGAAGAGTGTTCCAGGCATGGGGAATTCTTGTTGATCAACTGCTTTTCATTTATGTCTGACTCTCTGCAACCCCATTTGTGGCTTTCCTGGTGAAACACTTCCTTCTACAGCTCATTTTATGATAGGGAGCTGAGGCAGAGTTGAATGACTTGCCCAGGGTCACACAGCTAGGGAGTCTCCAAGGCCAGATTTGATCTCAAGAAGATGCATCTTCCTAACTCCAGGCCCCACGTTCTATCCACTGCACCACCTCGTTACTCGTGGGGAATAACTTATACAATTATATGGAGATGGAAGACGATATGTCAAGTTTGAAGAATGGAGAGTAGACCAGTTTGGCTTAAACAAAGATCTAGGGCGTAGTTCATGGCCTAGTCGAGAGAGAACCAACTACAGAGTCAACAAGACCTGGGGGCGGCTAGGTGACACAGGGAATAGAACGCCGGTCCTGGAGTCAGGAGGACCTGAGCTCAAATCTGGCCTCAGACACTTAACACTTACTAGCTGTGTGACCTTGGCCAAGTCACTTAACCCCAATTGCCCTTCCTTCCTCCCTAAAAAAAAAGACCTGGATCCAAGTCCTGTGTCTGATGCAGAATGGTCATGTGACCTTGATTGATTTGCTTGACTTTTCAGTGACGCCACAGACAGTTCTCTGAGATTAGGAGATGCAGTGTGGGCCTGGATCTCCACTGGAATAACTGTTGGGGAGGAAAAAGAAAGAAAGAAAGCTGGAGAGGTGGGAAGGAGCCAGACCGTAGAGAGTGTTTAATATCCTAGGGGTAATGGAACAAAGGTTTAGGAGTAGTGTGAGTCCTGTGCCTAATGGGATTTATCTTGGCTGCTAAGTGGAGGTTGGATTAGAGAAGACAGAGCCTGGAAGCAGAGAGACCAGTTTGGCAACGTTCTTAGCTACTGTAGTGGGTCACAAAGCCTGCCAGACCCCACACGGGCTGTGTACAAGGCTGTTGTTTTAAACCTGCTACATGCTGGTGATATAGCAGAGAGAAGAAGCCTTGTTCCCCAAGGTTTGGGTCTGACAATGATTCTCACTGCTGAGCACATTCCAAGAGCATTCAAATACATCGGAGAAGCTGGATCTTCATGCTGGCACCAGGTGAAACCCTGTAGCTAAAGAAGGATATTGTGAGTCTTTCCAAAAGGATAGATAGATCGTAGGCTTGAAGCTGGAAGGCACTTCAGAGGCCACCTAGTCCTACTTCATTTTACAGATAGAGAAACTGAGGTCTGGAGAACTTAAGTGACATATAGGGCAGAGATCTAGAGCTGGAAGGATCTCTAGAATCCAAGGGAGGAATCAGGCTCCTGGATGATGAAGTGGCCTTCCTCAACCATCACTCCCCAAAGACATGCTACCTTGCACTGAGCTTCAGGAGCATGAGGTACAGTGGAAAAACAACTGACTTGAGAGTCAGAGGCTGTGAGTTCAAATCACACATCTGAGGTTTACTAGTCAGTTAATAAACATTTATTAAGCACCTACTAAGCTAAGCACCTGAAATACAAATGAGCAGAAGACATTTCCTGCCCTCAAGGAGTTGTGATCTAATAGGAAAAGACAATAGGCAAAAGGAAGTGAAAAGTTTAAAAAATTTACTTAAATTCCTATAATTCCTCTTTCCCTGCCCTGCCTTAGGAATGTATCAACATACAAAAATCCAAAGGACTCTTCTTATCTTTTCCACCCTTATCCACCTCCAGGAAACCACACCCTCCATGGACTCACCAATTGATCACACTTTTTGCATTACTGGAAAGGTCAATACCTAGTGCAGTGGGGAAAGGCCTCTCTTCACCTCAAGGCAGGAAAGAGAGAGAGAGACAGACAGAGACACAAAGAAAGACAGAGAGACAAAAAGAGAGAGGAGAGACAGAGAGACACAGAGACAAAGAGACATACACAGAGACACAGAGAGACACACAGAGAGAGGTAAAGATATATAGTTAGATATATACATACATATACATACATGTATGTATTCTATGTGTGTGTGCGTGTGTGTGTGTGTGTATGACAGAGACAGAGAGACAGAGAAGAGAAGGAGGGAGACCTTTTGCTTTTATATTCCCTTTATTTACAAATATATTATAGAGTCATAGATCTAGAGCCAAGCAGGATGTCAGAGGCCATGTAGGTTGACTTTCCTCATTTTACAGGTAAGAAAACTAAGTCCCACAGAGATGGTTATGTGCCTGTGATCATGGGGTAGAGTAAGTATCTCTCCTCAGCCCAGAAAACTATCCCTTGTAGCAAAAAAAGAAAGCAGAAAAAAGATCAACAAACTAGCCTTTGATTAAACTAACCCTTTCTGAAGTGCTTTCTGAGGTACCAGACCCTGTACTAAGTGCTGGGAAGATAACCCTTGCCCTCAAAGAGCTTCCATTCTAATAGGGGAAGGCAATACAAAAAGCAATGAAGGGGGAGCCAAGCAGGCAGAAAGTACCCACTTGGGGGCAGAGTGGAGAAATTCTGAAGAGTTAGGAGTATAGAGAGGAGAAGAATAAAGACATGACTGGCCTGGGCACTTTCCTTAAGATGAGGAACCAGGCAATCAGAGGAAGGAACCAGAGATGTGAAATGAACTTCCAGAGTGAGAGGAGTAACTGCAAAGATCAGTCTTAGCCCTGGAGAACAGATGAGGAAATGTCCCTCCCGGCAGCCTCTGGCTCCCCACCCCCATTTTCAGCTTCCTTTTGTGTACTGTCTTAAAATGTAAGCTCCTTGAGAACCTTTTTCTTATTAACATCCCCAATGCTTGACACCACGCCTGGCATCTGTTGTGGGTCAGTCTTTTTTAGTTCCATCCAACTCTTCATTACCTGATGTGGGGTTTTCTTGGCAGAGACACTGAAGTGGTTTGCATTTCCTTCTCTAGCTCATTTGACAGATGAGGAAACTGAGGCAAAGTTAAATGTCTCGCCCAGGGTCACACAGCTAGTAAGTGTCTGAGGATAGATTTGAACTAAGGAAGATGAATCTTCCTGACTCCAGACTCAGCATTCTATCCATGTCACCACCCAACTTCCCTTGGTACGTAATAAATAAATGTCCATTGACTATTGATTATGTTCCATCATTATACCAAAACTGAGACAAGAAAGGTGAGGTCACACAGCTGGTAATTAGCAAGGGAAGGATTTGAACGCACTGCCACTTGCTGCCTCTCCAAATCTAAAGAATTGCCAAGCTTTATTGTTGCCTTTTTGCTTTGATAATTCCTTGTTCATCATATCTATGATTTGTGTACTGCCCAGTCTCCAGTACAGAATGCAACCCCAAAAGATAACATTGTGTGGGGAAAATCAATCGTCCTAATAAGTAGGACTGTTTGTCTGTTTCCATGCCAAGGGAGCTGCCCTTTGGGTTATCTCCCTTTGGTCCCTTCTTCTTTTCACTATTTCTTTTCTCCCTTTCTTCCTTATCCTCTGCCCTGTCAGGGTGTCGGCTCCTACAGATCAGGGCCAATGGGTGTATATCTTAATGCCCCTAGCACCAAGTACAATCCCTGACATTTAGTAAGACCTTAATAAGTGATGGTTGAATTGAATTTCTCTTTCATTGCATACTTTTCTTTTTCTTCCTTTATTTCTTTCCAAATCCCTATGAACCACCTCTTTCCCCCCTCTTACTTTGGGTTTTGTTTTTAGGGGTCATAGGTAGCACCCTCCACTAATATGTGGGGTCAACGAAAGAGCTACCCCAGATTCCTGGTCCTCAGTGGGTCCACACCCACTCAAAATCATAGCCCACAAGCCCCCAACGGTGCATCTCATTTTTCATTAATTGGCCAGCAAATATAATTGGCTCAAAACCTTAGTTTTGCAAAACAAACTTTAATGAAATTGCCTGGTGAGGGTATTTGCAATAGTTACGTTCTTCCCTAAACTTAGGGCATCGTTTGCCACAAATAAACACACCATCAGTGGGCAGAATGAGCATGCATATGAATCATGCATGAAGGACTCCCATGTGGGGCATATGTTTGAAGAGCCGATCACAGCTACTACGCTCTACACCAGGCACTTGCCACTGGCTTTCTCTGCACGTGGCCCCACGCACGTTTGCTTCCCTCTGGCCCTGGGGTTCTTGTCTTTCTGGGAATTCTTTCCACACAAGTGGTGGTCTCCAAGTCAGGAACTGTGACATGACCCCGAAGTGTATGTGATGAACCAAAGGAAGGGTGGGAAGATGGGCTGCATCCTCCTCCTCCCACCTCTCTGCCATGATAGCCAAGCACAAGGCTTGCACCCAACACAACCCACTTCACCTATTTCGGTCTCTGATTCCCCTTAACCATTCTTGTTCTATGTTTCTCAGACTGAAGATCATTATCCTTGGCAGAGAAATCAGAAGCAAAATAGGAGATGAGGTCCTAGATCTAGATCTGAACGGTGCCTTAGAAATCACCTTGGCCAAATGTCTTATCTTAGAGGTGAGGAAACTGAGGCCCACAGAGAGGGTAAAATGACTTGTCCAAGGTCACCCAGCTAGAATCAGCATTTGGAGTCAGGTTGGGAGACTCCAAGTTCTGTATTCTTCCTATGGTACCACAATCCTCATTTCTCTCATTGTCCATTATCGTCATTCTATATATCCCAAGAAAGAGTCCTATCCCTTTTTGACCATTCTCTTTGTCCTAACCTCATTAGTTTTTCTTCTTTTTTTTCTTTTCTTCTTTTTTATGTAATCCTTAGCATTCATCCAAAGCCTTGGCATGTGTGCTTTAATTTTTTTTTGGCTTTTTTTTTGGAGGGGGAAAGGCAGGGCAATTGAGGTTAAGTGACTTGCCCAAGGTCACACGACTAGTAAGTGTGTCAAGTGTCTGAGGCCAAATTTGAACTCAGGTCCTTTTAACTCCAGGACTGGTACTCTATTCACTGCACCACCTAGCTGCCCCACTTTAACTTTTTATTAAAAAAAAATCCTTGTCTTTGGGAAAACAGAATTTTCTGGCTTTTAAAAAATTCATGTTATTTGAGATAGCAAAGAATTATAAGCAAAATTGATGCCCATCAGCTGGGGAGATGCAAAATAAATTGTTGGAGATGAGCATAATGTGATTTTACTGCAGTGTAAGAAATGACAGGGCAGCTAGGTGGCACCATAGTGCATAGAGCACCAAGCCTGGAGTTGGGAAGATTCATCTTCCTGAGTTCAAATCTGATCTCAGATGCTTAATGGCTCTGGGTTCCTGGGCTGGTCTTCTTAACCCTGTTTGCCTCAGTTTTCTCATCTGTCAAATGATCTGAAGAAGGAAATGTCAAATTACTCCAGTATCTTGGCCAAGAAGACAACAAATGGGGTCACAGAGAGTCAGATACAAGCGAACGATAAGAAATGACCCCAAAGAATAATTCAGAGAACAGGGGACCACTTACACTAACTGGTGCAAAATGAAGTAAATGAACCCAAGAAAACAATATGTAGAGGGTACTATAGAACTCTGGGCCTGGATTCAGCAAGACCTGAGTTCAAATCCAGCCTCAGACCATGATTAAGACGTGCATTTATAAATCAATCAACTACCCTGGGCAAGTCACTTAACCTCTGTTTACCTTAGTTTCTTAATCTGTAAAATGGAGATATTATTAGCACCTACTCCCAGGGTTGCTGTGAAGAACAAATGAGATAGTAATTATAGCGTGCTTAGCATAGTGTCTGACACAAGGCAAATGCTAGCTGATGCTATAAAATAATACTTATTAATATCATTATTATTAACGACTACACTGCTGTTGTTTGTCCTTCATTTTTGAAGAGGACCAATGACATTGACTCATGTGTGAACTGGATTGAAGCGGGGCAGTGTTGTACAAAGTTATCAACCTGTTACACCAAAGTCTTCAAGTCACCAAAGTCCAGCGGCAGGATGAAAGTGAAGACGCCTAGTGACGGCCTGGGATGCAATGGATGGCTTTGGCATCTTCAACGTCTGACCAAGTTCTAGGTGCCCCACAGGTACTTAGTCACCTTCATAAAGGCCTTGGAACAAATTGTTCTCATCTGACCATTCTTCTAGGAGCAATCTTCACAGGCTTCACACCCCTTAACTGACAGTTTGTGGCCGTAGGTTACTCTGAACCTGGTTTAGCCTGTCTACCAAGATGGTTTTACTAGGGTGTGGCCACTGGGCATGCTGCAGCTTCTTGAAACCATAGGTGAATATTGGGTCAAAGGTGGACACCAAAGGTGAATGAGCAGCCTTCACAGCAGAGGTACTAGTCCTCCGGAACACGCCATACCCCTAATGACTATGATAATGTAAAATGGAAAGAGACTCAAAATAAACCTCAATTCTATGTAATTACAATGACCTAGCTTAGATTCAAAGAAGAGTTGAGAAAATGTACCTACATGTCTCTGATGAGATATGCAATATAGGGAGACTTCAGCAAAAATTGAAGGGTTTCAGAGGTTAAAAAAAAAATGACTTGAAAGGTATAGGGCAAAGGATATGAACAGGCAATTTTCAGAGGTAGAAATTAAAGATATCTTTAAGCATATGGAAAAATGCTCTAAATCACTATTAATTCGAGAAATGCAAATCAAAACAACTTTGAGGTACCACATCTCACCAGTCA
>CM053586.1:30278235-30297935 GCA_028646515.1 Pseudochirops corinnae
ACAAAAATATTTATTGCGGCTCTCTTTGTGGTGGCAAAAAACTGGAAATATAGGGGATGTCCATCAACTGGGGAATGGCTGAACAAGTTATGGTATATGAATGTAATGGAATACTATTGTGCTATAAGAAATGGGAAGGAGATGGACTTCATAGTTACCTGGAGAGCCATATACAAATTAATGCTAAGTGAGAAGAGCAGAACCAGGATTTGTACACAATGACAGACACACCGTATGTATGATGACCAACCTTGATAAACTGGACTCTTCTCAGCAACACACAGCTATAAGACAACTCTACAAGTCTCAGGATGGAAGGAGATGTCTACATTCAGAGAAAGACCTAGAAAGACCTGAGTTTAAATGGAGACTGAAGCAAAACGTGCTATTGCTCTTTTTCATGTTTGGTTTTGTTTCTTTTTTTCCCAGTGATCACTCATTGGTTATAACCCTTCTATACAACCAGACTGTTGTACAATGTGAAAGTATCTGCAGATCCTATACATGATTGCACGCCACCATGGGGCGGGGGAAAGGGAGGGGAGAAAATCTGAAACTCAAGGGATTATGGAACTGAATCTTGTAAACTGAAAGTAAATAAACAAGTCAATAAAGAAAAATTATTAGTTCTGGATGTTGTCGGAATCTTTGGTCATATTGTAACAAAAGCTTGTATTAATGAAGTACTTTATGCTTTAAAAAGAAGAAGAAGAAAAGCAGATAGGGAAAAACCTTTGTAGCAGATTTCTTGAATAAATGTCTCATTTCTAAAAAAAAAAAGGTATAGGGGAAAGCCTTCAGTGCAAATATAGAGATAGACTTTGCCCTCTCTACAAAGGATGGAAAGCTTGAATACCTTAATTACCTAGGAAGAGGCTGGCAAGGCAAGACGTTGCCTCCAGGGGATAGACCAGAGTCTATTGTCCCTGGTTACTCATCTACATAAGATTCCCAAAGGAACAGGAAAGGTGAAAAATACTGATCACCCTGTGAGACTATGGGGTTGTTTACAGAGGGAAAGGGCTCTGTTCCTGCTAAGCCATTTTAATAAATGCCTTTGCTTAAGATCTGAGTCTACTGGCTGATTGTTAAGGAGAAGCACAGGAGTGGGGGCTAATGAACCAGTGCTTGGGATCGTATATATCCACAAGTTTACCTTTAAAGTCCTAGGAGTGGTAACAACCACCCCTCTGGACATCCAGTGAGTCACTGACTTCATAAATTTAGTGAGAAGCCCAAGGTGGAATTATCACTGCACGTACCATCACACATGATTGCTGGGTTGGTTGGTTTTGCTGAATTGAGTCTCCTCAACTCCACAACTCCTGACTTTCAAGCTTTGTTACAAGAAATGTCTCCATGGGTAGAGGAGAAAGATATTCAGAAAGGAATGTGATATAAAAAGGAAAGACAAGTGGCTAAGTGGCAAGGTGGATAGAGCACCAGCCCTGGAGTCGGGATGACCTGAGTTCAAATCCAGCTTCAGATACTACCTCTGTGACTTTGGGCAAGTCACTTAACCTGAATTGCTTACCCTCACCCCTCAGAAAAGGTGAGACAAATAAAAATAAGGTTTTTTAAAAAAAGATATGCATTTGTAAATCAATTATTAAGCAAACAATTATCATAAAAAGTAACACTTTGGGTTTCCCCATTTGCACCCTGGTGTCACCCAGAAGGAAGAATGTGAGAGATATTGTGGGGGCAGTCAACAGGACTTGGTGACTGACTAGATGTGGGAGGTGAGGGAAGAGGAGAGAGTCAAAGACAATGCCACAGTTTCAGACATGAGAGAGTGGGTGAAGAGGGGTGCCATTGACAGGAAAAGGGAATTTAAAAGAAGGAGCAGTATGGGGAATAAAAAAATAACAAGTTCTGTTTTGAACTTGTGGAGTGTAAGCTAGCAGGATGTCCAGTAACAGCTGGATGTTCTGTCTGGAGCTTGGTATCTCTCCCACTAGAGATAAAGATGTGAATCATTTACTTAGGGAAAGGGATTGGACCTGTGATTTCACTGTTATGGGGAACTTCCAGAGGAGGAAATGCCCTCTCCCAAATGCCCTTTCCTCAGCACCTCCTCTGTGACTTGTAGCTAAAAGGCTGAGTGACTGAGTAATATAATCAGTATGTGATAGATGTGGGACTTGAACTCAGCTCGAGATAGGTTCTATCCATTAGGCTGTCCTGCTTCTCATGTAGAGGTTATCTGGAGAAGGATAATAACTGAAACAATAGAAACATATGCCCATGGAGAAAAATATAGGAAGAGAAGAGAATGGGGTTGCAGGTACACTCACTGAAAGTCAATACTGATTGGCCAAACACTAAGAGAAAGGAAGCAATTGAGCATAGAACCAAAAAGGTGAGTGCAGTAGTGTCTATGGAGACAAAGGAAACATCCATAAAGAGAGGACAGTCAGGAGTTGACAAAGGAGAACAGTCAACAAAGATTAAGAAAGTTAAGGAGTGTGACAGAGTCACTGGATTTGACCACTTTTGTTGCCCCAGATAGAGTGCCAGGTCTAGAGTCAGGAAGACCTGAGTTCAAATCCAGCCTCAGATACTTCCTATCTGTGTGACCCTGGACAAATCATTTAACTTTGTTTGTCTCAGTTTCGTCATCTCTAAAATGAGCTGGAGAAGAAAATGGCAAACCACTCCAGTATCTTTGCCAAGAAAACCCCAGATGGGGTCACAGAGAGTCAGACATGACTGAAACAACTGAACAACAACAATGATGTCCATTGAGAAAGCAGTGTGAGTAACAAAGGAGGAAGAAAAGTCAGATTATAAGGAATTCACAAAAGAGTATGTGCTAAAACAATGGAGAAATCAGATTTAGACAACTTTTATTCCAAGAAAATTGGCTGTTGAAAGGACAAGAGAAATGATACAGAAGCTGAATGGGGTAGAAGATCCAAAGTAAGACCTTGGAAGAATTGAAAGATATGAGCACATTTGTAGGAAGATGGAAAGAAGCCAGTGAAGAGGGAGGGATTAAAGATATATGACAGAGAAGAAAGGAGTAATTTCTAGAGAGTCAGAGATCTAGAACTAGAAGGGTCCTTGGAGGCCATTCAGTCTTGTTCAATCTTGTCCAACTCTTTGTGACCCCATGGACCACAGCACGCCTGGCCCTTCTATCCTCCACCATCTTCCAAAGTCTACTCAAGTGCATGTCATGTCATCCTCTGTCGTCCTCTTTTCCTTTTGCCTTCAATCTTTCCCAACATCCGAGTTTGGTTTTCTTTTTTTTTTCAATGAGTCTCATCTTTTTATTATGTGGCCAAAGTATTTAAGCTTCAGCTTCAGTTTTTGACCTTGCAGTGAATAGTTTGAACATCCCTTGACATTGCCTTTCATTAGGACTAGGATTGATCTTTTTCAATCTGGGGGCCGCTGTTGAGTTTTCCAAATTTGCTGGTATATTGAGCGCAGCACTTTGACAGCATCATCTTTTAGGATTTTAAATAGCTCAGTTGGAATTCCATCATTCCCACTAGCTTTATTGTTAGCAATGCTTCCTAAAGCCCACTTGACTTCATCCTCCTGGATGTCTGACTCTAGAAGAGTAACTGCACCTTAGTGATTATCTGTGATGTTGAGATCATTCTTATACAGTTCTTTTGCCCTCTATTCTTGCCACCTCCAGATCTCTTCTGCTTCTGTTAAATCCCAACAATTTTTGTTTTTTATCATGCCCATTTTTGCATAAATTCTCCCTTGATATCTCTAATTTTCTCCAAGAGATTTCTTGTCTTTCCCATTCTATTGTTTTCTATTTCTTTGCATTGCTCATTTAAGAAAATCTTATCTCTCCTTGCTGTTCTCAGGAATTCTGCATTCGGTTGGGTATATCTTTCCCTTGTCCCATTCCTTCTTTCCTCAGCTACTCATAAAACATCAACAGACAGAGATTTTGCTTTCTTGTTCTTTTTCTTAGGAATGTTTTTTGTTGCTGCCTCCTGTGTAATATCGTGAACCTCTGTCCATAGTTCTTCAAGCACTCTAGCTGCTGGATTTAATCCCTTAAATCTATGCATCTCTTCCACTTCACATTTATAAGGAATGTTATTTAGATCATGCTTATAAGATCTGATGGTTTTCCCTACTTTCTTCAATTTAAGTCTGAATTTTACAATAAGAAGCTTATGACCTGATGGCAAACTACTTCAGTATCTTTGCCAAGAAAACCTCCAATGGGGTCATGAAAAGTCAGAAATGACTAAAACAGGTGAAAACACCTTATTTTACAGGTGAAGAAACTGAAGCATAGAAATTAAGAGAATCATCCAAGGTCATAGGATCACAGATGTAGAGACAGAAGAGACTATAGAACAGGGGTGGTTCATCCAGGTCCATGATCTTGAATTTTGAAAAAAAATATTCTGATAAATATTATTGGTTTCCTTTGTAACCTATACATATGTATTTTTTTTTCCACTTGAAACTATTACTCCGGGGAGTCCATAGGCTTTACCAGATTGCCAAAGGGGTCTTTGATGCAAAAAAAGGTTAAGAACCTCTGGCTTTGAGTTTGAGTCAAATCCTTTCATTCTACAGATGGAGAGATGAGGTTCAAAAAATCCTAAGTGATTTGCCCACAATCACATAGCTAGTAAGTATCTCAGGCAGGATTTGAACCCAGGTTTTCTGCTGCCCTAAACCACATTGCCTCTCTCTTGAGGCTAATAAAAATCAAAAGAAAATGAATCATGTTAGCCAACCGCCTGCCACAGGGACCCATTCTAAGTCATTGTTTGTGACTGTGTTGTCCTTGAGACTAGGAATTAGGAGAGTGCATGAAATGTCATGCAGGAAATCAACAATATAAAATGTAACTAAAGTGAAAGAAACAAACCTGTAATCTCCATTTTGTCCATGGGACAAAGAAAGGGTTTAATGCTAAGAAACCACAGGGATACTATTTCTTCTGAGACAGGAAGGAAGGAGAAGAAAAGGGGGGCGATGTGGAGAACTTTGGGGAGACAGTGTCAGGCCATGGAAAGAATCCCTGGGGCAGCCAGGAAACCTAGCTCTGCCATTTTCTAGCTGAGTGTCTGGGCTAAGTCCCTTAGTCCTTCTGTGCATCAGTTTCCTCATGCGTAAAATACGCAGGATAACACTTCTTCATACAGTCCTTGAGAAGACACCCTTTTGTGAGATTTTATTGTTGTCGTTGATCAGTTGTTTTGGTCATATCTGATTCTTCGTGACTCCATTTGGGGTTTTCTTGCAAAGAAACTGGAGTGGTTTGCCATTTCCTTCTCCAACTCATTTTACAGATGAGGAAACTGAAGCAAACAGGGTTAAGTGACTTGCCCAGGTCACACACACACACAGCTAGTAAATGTCTGAGGCTGGATTTGAACTCAGGTCTTCCTGGTTTCAGACCCAGCATTGAGTCACCTACCTACCAAAAGCGCTTTATAAAAGTCAGCTATTACTGGAAAGAGCCAGGAGAGTGAGAAAGTGAACATGCATGAGAGATGATTGTTGATTGCTTGAGCCCTTAAGGGCTCAAACTTTAGCAAAGACATGGGCTGAAGTGGAGAGCCTTGATCCTGCCTCACAAAACAAACTACTTCCTTGGTCCTTAGTTTTCTTATCAATGAAATGAAGGGGTTATACTAGATGATAGCCGAGATCTCATTTGACTCAAATATTTAGGGAGACTATGATTCCTCAGAGGACAGCTACGTGGTGCAATAGTGCATAGAGCACCAGGTCTGTAGTCAGACAGACTTATCTTCCTGAGCTCAAATTCATCCTCCAACACTTTCCAGCTGTGGCTACTGGATTGGAGCCACCATGGTATAAACCTTGACCCTCCTCAGAATCTTAACTGTGACTTAGAGAAATCATATAGGTCACCACTAAAAGGGAGAAATTGGTTTTCTATACCCTCCTTGGGCTGGACTCTGAGTTCTTTCTGTGTTCTTTGTTGATTAACTTGTTTTATGTTTGATGCCTTGTATGCCCAGTTGCTTGTAAGGGGTTGTCCCTGGTAGAAGTGCTATATGCACTTCTCAGGTGCCAGTTGGTGGAAGCAAATGAGTCAAGTTCTAAAGTTCCCAGGTTCCTGGGTGGGGCAAACAGACCAGAGGGAAGTGAAAGGTCACGAAATTTAACCAGGTTCAACTTACTTTTGATACAGAGGCAAGCGAAACCAAATGGGATAAGGCAGAAGGAAAGAATAAGTGTCACAGGGCTAGGGAACATGATGAAGGCAAGGAGCAGGTTTAGAGCAAGTGAGGGTATGGAAAATGAAGCAGGAATAGGAAGTTGTAGTCAGAGAGCAAAATTAAAAATTTAGAATCTTAAAAAGTGGTGATGTCCCCAAGATCGTGAGATTTGAGATATAACTTTGTCCCTTTGTGGTTGAAGTGTATGGGAGGACATCGTCAGCAGTGTCCAGTGCAGCAACTCATGGGCAACGAAAACTTAGAAAAGGGTCATTGGGATTGGCAATAGGTAGGGAGCTATTGACCTCCCACATGTAGTTCCAGGAGAGAAGTGGAGTCAGAAGCTCTATGAGAAAAGTAAAGGAGATAAACCTAGATGAAGACAATAAATGTGACTCAAAATATATAGAGTACACTGTCCTCCAGAATTTCAGGATTACAAAAAAGGTTGATCTTTGAAATTACAACTTGTTTTCTTTTTTCCTTCCTTCCTTCCTTCCTTCCTTCCTTCCTTCCTTCCTTCCTTCCTTCCTTCCTTCCTTTCTTTCTTTCTTTCTTTCTTTCTTTCTTTCTTTCTTTCTTTCTTTCTTTCTTTCCTTCCTTCCTTCCTTCCTTCCTTCCTTCTTTCTTTCTTTCTTTCTTTCTTTCTTTCTTTCTTTCTTTCTTTCTTTCTTTCTTTCTTTCCTTCTTTCTTTCTTTCCTTCTTCCTTCCTGTGATTCCATCCACATGGGAACTCCTAGTGTTAGGAAACTCTGTGTGCCAATGCAGATCAGCCCCTATAACTTGGGTTCTTAGTTGCCAAGGGGACTGAGAGGTGAAGTCACTTGCCTGTTTATAGTTACAGTTAGTAAATGCCAGAGGCAGAATTAATTAATTGATTAGTTACTTGTCTTTATATTTTGCTTTAAGATTTGCCAGCACTTTATACACACATACACACACACACACACACACACACACATGCACACAATCTCATTGGATTCTTACAACAACTCTGTGAGGGAGGTGCCACTATTACCCCCATTTTATGGATGAGGAAACTGAGGCCTTAAATGACTTGCCCAGGGCCACACAGCTAGTAGGTGTCTGGTCTTCCTAACTCCGAAGTTCAACATATCACTTTTCTCACTTGAAGCTAAAAAACAAATCAACTTAAAATGAATGGAGTCAGCCAGCCACAGAAGTAACATACCCTGAGAGATTGTGATCTTGTCATCCTTGAGTCTAGGAATAAGGAGGTTGAATGAAATCCCATCAGGGAACTAACATTATGAAATGAAACTGATATAAAAAAAAAAAGATGTAATCTACTTCAGTTTTACAAAGATTTATTGATGATGTGTTTCTTACACTGTAGTTATCTTCTATCAGATTCTCCACCCAAGAGTTCTCCCTCAGAATAAAGCAAAACCAGCTGATAGAGTGACCACATCTGCTGTTGTATGCAACACTTGGCATCCATGGTCTCCCCTCTTCCCTCCCAGATCTCTACTATAAGAAGGAGGTCCCATCATCTGTCCTCTAGAACTAGAACCGAATATTTGCATACATGGGAGTTCAACTGACTTTTAAGTTTCTTTTCCATTTGTATTGTTACAGCCATGTATATATATTTTTGCTCTTCAGTGTCTTATGGGAGTCTTCCTTTATTTCTCCAAATTCCTAGAATTGGTTATTTCTTATGGCACAACAATATGCTATTCTGTGTGTCCACCAAAGTTTGTTCAACCCCTCCTCAGCTGATGGACACTAAACTTTGTTTCTAGTTTTAGCTACCACAAAACGTGCTGCTGGGAATACTTGGGTGTATATAGGTGGGAACTTTCTTTCTGTCATGGACCTTCTTGGAGGTTGGTACCCTGTAGTGATATAACTGCATTCAAGAATATGAACAGATTCATGACTGCTCCAAATCTTTTCCCAGAATCATTGGACTAACTCATAACTCCCCCAACAGTGTTATCATGTCCGTCTTCCCATGGTTTCTCCAACACTGCCTATGTCTGTCTTTATCACATTGACCAATATGATGGATTTGAGGTGAAATTTACAGTTTCTTTCATCTGTATTTCTCTTATTCTTAGACATTTAGAGCATGTTTTTGATGGTCCTTGGAGAGCTACATATCCTTGTCACTTAAGTAATTATAACACAGGGATGGGGCGGAGGTCTTTATTTTTTTCATGACATGGACCCCTTTGGTAATCTGATGAAACCTAATTCTGTTCTGGTTTGTCACCTATATTCATAATTGAAGTAAATACCAAATTTCAGTTACAGGTTAGTATAAAGGAAGACATACTTTTTTCCCATCCAAGTTCCTGGACCCCCTGAAATTTATCTGCTGATCAAGGAATCTGAATGTCAGGTTCAGAATCCCTTTTATAGAGACTTGGATGTGTGATTGAATTAGTTTAGGGAGATAAAGAAACTCCTTTACTCATGGAAGTCGATACATTCTCTGAAACGTATGGTGTCAGAGGTTTGCCTTAAGCAATGAGTAGTTAAGTGAGTTAACCAAGGTCATGTCAGAGACATTTAAAGAGTGGAACCCAAGCCTTCCAGGTTGACTCTCTAACCATTACGTCACACTGCCTCTCCCAATGGAGTATCTTATTGGATGTGAATGTGGATTACAACATATCTAAAATTAAGCTGTCTAAAATGCAGTCTAGCTAAAGAGAAAGGCATTATGTCTAGCAGACACATTTATCTGGTAATAATTAGTAACAAAAACAATTAGAATTTATATAGCACTTTGAGTTTGCAAAACATTACACATCTGTAATTTCTTTGGATCCTTGTGACACAAATGTCATTGTCCTCATGTTAAAGATAAAGAAATTGAGACAATTAAGTACCTTGTCCAGGGTCGTGTAACTAATAAGTGTCTGAGGCAGGATTTGAACTCAGATTTTCCTGACTCCAGGTCAAACTCTCTCTCTGGTGGCCCTAAAAGTGCTTTGTAGCTGAGTCATTTCTCTAGGTTTTCCCACAGTCTCATTGAAATATTCGTCCACCCCAGCCCCTTTGTTCCCATTCTATGTTCACTAAGCAACCTTTGCCATTCGCAATGCAGCTTCCCAGGCATCTCAATGTTAAGAAGGCATTGCCTTGGATAATGAACTAGAACATCCAGTACTTGATGCATTTACATAGTGGTTCACAAGCTGCGTTTACAGGTGAGTTTGAGTTTGTCTGCTTCCCAGAAATCCATTCTTCAGAGACCGGTCATTAGAGACAGGATCAAACCAAGGCACGGAGGGTGATCAGGCTGCTGCTGGGGCAGAGGTCCAGGGGGATCAGGCAAGCAGCTAGCCAGCCTCCCTCTCTCCTGGCCCTGGCCTAACTTCAGTAAGGTACAATCAATACATCTGAGAAGTTTGCCATTGGAAGGCAGAGAAACACAATGTAAAAAGGGAAGTCTTGAAACCATCCCAGACCTGCATTACTGAAGGCTTTTGCCTAATCACACAACTTGCTCCTGAGCTCACTTCTGCTAGAGAGGTGGCTCAGTGGATAGACAATATACCCTGGAGTCCAGAAGTCTTGGGGTTACTTCTAGGTCTGTGTCCCAAAGAGATCATAAAAATGAGAAAAGGGCCCACATGTTCAAAAATATTTATAGCAGCTCTTTTTGGGGTGGCCAAGAACTGGAAATCGAGGGGATGCCCATCAGTTGGGGAAGGGCTAAACAAGTTGTGTTATATGAATGTAATGCAACACTATTGTGCTATAAGAAATGATGAACAGATGGACTTCAGGAAGCCTGGAAAGACTTATATGAACTGATGCTGAGTGAGGGGAGCAAAACCAGAAGAACATCGTGCACGGTAACAGCCACAGTGTGAAAGGCCTGATTTTGATAGACCTAGCCCTTCTTGGCAATGTAAGGACCTAAAACTATTCCAAAGGAGACACGATGGAAAATGCTGTTCACATCCAGAGAAAGAACTATGGAGTCTGAACGCAGAGTGAAGCAGACTATTTTCTGTTTTGTTTTGTTTTACTTTGTGTTTTTTTTTTCTTTCTCATGGCTTTTCTCATTTATTATAATTCTTCTTCACAATGTAACTAATGTGAAAATGTGTTTAATAGGAATGTATGGGTAGAGCACATATCAGATTGCATGCCATCTTGGGGAGGGAGGGGGAGAAAATTATAAACTTAAGGAAGTGAATGTTGAAAATGAAAAACAAATAATTTAGTTTTAAAAAAGAAGTCTTGGGTTTAAATCCAGTCTCAGACTCTTTCTAGCTGTGTGACTGTGGGCAAGTCTTTTAACACCTCTCTCCCTTGGTTTCCTCATCTGTCACAACAATATTTGCTTCACTGGGTTGTTGTTAGGAGCAAACGAGATAATGTACAAAATACTTAGCAAACCTTAGTGCTACATAAGTGCTAGCTTCAATTAGTATCAGTATCATTAGACTGTTAACTCCTGGGGAGGCTAGGTGGCTCAATGAATAGAGTACGGCTCTGGAGTCATGAGGACCTGAGTTCAAATCCAGCCTCATACACTTGACACACTCACTAGCCATGTTGCCCCTCCAAAAAAAAGCGAAAAAATAAATATTAAAGACTGTGAACTCCTTGAAGGGCAAGAGGTTTGGTTTGGGTTTTTTTTTTTTGCCTTACTAGCACTTATCAATTAGTACCTGGTACTATGGCACTTAAATGCTTATTAACATGACTGTTAGAGTTGGAAATAATAGGCTTATAGATTAAATGAAGGAAGCAAATTTAGAGCCCTATCTCATTTTACAGAGGAGAAATAGGAAACCTAGGGTCAGTCCTTAGTAAGTGCTAGTCAGTGCTAGTAAGACAGTGCTAGTATATAGCTGAGGCAGAGTTAGAACTCAGGTCTCCCAGCCTCTAAGTCCAATAGAACTGTCTTCAACCTCTGAAACCATCTATTCCAACTCACATGCGAACAAATCTCTAGAATGATAAGATTAGGGAAATCCGTATTCAGAAATCCACTAGGTTAGGTTTTCCTCCCAGTTTATTGTCATCTGCATATTTATTTGATTAGCATTTAACCAGTCTCTTCTCTTATTCAGATTATTGATAAGAATGTTAAACAGCACAAGGTCAATCCTTCATTCTTTGGATTGTCCAATTGGGACCTCCCTTCAGGCTGATAATGTAATCACTAATGATGACTCTTTGGAGTCAGGAAATCTATTCTTTTTTTAATCTTAGGACCTATACTCCTATCTAGCCCACATCTCTTTATTTTTCCCACAGGAATAACTCCTGAGGACTTGGTCAAATGGTATGATAAAATCTAGGGAGTCAACTTCCCCAGACAATATAGTCAAAAATGGAAATGAGATTAGTGTGCCGAGGCATTTGTGATTGCTACTTCCTTTTCTAGACCTTCAGTAACCATCCCTTTCAAAATATGTTACAGAATCCAAGTCAAGCCTATAGTCTGCAGACTTTATTCTCTTCCTTTTTAAAAAAGATCAAGATGTTTGACCTTCAATCCTACAACACCTCTCCCATTCACCACAAATTTTGAAATATCTTTGATAATGACTAAACAATCACATCTTTCAATATGTTAGGATGTATTTCATTTGAGTCAGGTGCCTTGCACTCACATAGGGTGGCCAGGTACTATCTATGTCCCTGTTTATCTTGCTCCTAATGAGCCATTTTTGATTGATCTTTTCCAGTCCAGAGATCACTCCCAGTGATAAAAAAGAAAAAAAAACAAAACCAGTAGATAAATGAGAATTGACTGGCTCAACTCCCCCCAGCCTGTACTTAATCAAGAGAGGCAAATAATTTTAATTACAGCTTAAGCAAAATATAATTAAGGAAGACAAACCTACTCCGAGATCAGTCATATGACCCATTTCACAGAGATAGCATTGAGAATCATCCGTTAGATTTTTGGTTATTCATTCCATTTCTTCTCTCCAGAAGGGTATATAGCCCATAACCCCCAGGATTTAGAATTTGATTGCAATTGACAATTGGATGCATTCACAAAAAAATTTGGGGAAACTAGCAGCAATTTTGTTACTAATCAACTGTGTGCCTCAGACAAGTCTCTTCAAAGCTCAGTTTCCACCTCTGTAGGATAAGATAGATGGCTTAGTTAGAATCAGGGCTGGGAGACTTCCCCTTAATAAAAGGATTTGTTCTGTGAAGTTTAGATTCAGCCAAAGGGCTGTACTTGAGGACTTATATGGCCATATATGACCTTCAAGCTGCAGGTTCCCCATCCCTGGAGGGTTAGATAATTTGTAAGATTCCTCTGGTTCCTCTAACATTCTATGGCTGAATGAGTTATGTTATTCTCATATTCTCATACAAATACATTTGGGCCAGTGGTCATGCCCTCGCATACAGATGAACATGTATTGGTCTATTAAAATTGGCAAACTACTTCCTTCCCGTTTCAGGGATTTAGGGAATCTGAACAGCACTCCTAGCTCCACAATTTACAGATGGGTCAATGAGATTCTGCTTCCTCACATTTCTTTCATGGTATTTAGCCTGGGCTTTTTCCTTTGCTCTAATATTTTTTTGCCCAACCTGTGGTAGAGCCTTCTGAACTTGTATTGGTCTGATCTGCCACAGACACATTGACCCCAACATAGTGATGTCATTTTGTTTCTCTTCTAGAACGAAGGCCAACAACCAACTAAGGAAACAACCAATTCTCCCTTGTATCCTACTTATTGGTGTGTGCATGTTTTTATTCCGTATTAGATTATAAACACCACAAGAGCAGGTCTGTGTTATCTCTATCTTTTTATCTCTTGTACCTAGAACATAATAGGCACTTAATAAATGATCTTTAACAGTAGGTACTCAGTAAATATTTGGACAGTATATCAGCACCATGCCAGGAAACTGAATTGTTTCCATTTGAATTGTCTTAGGAAGATTCTGAAGGTCACCTGGCAGGTTAAGGTACCAGATACTGAGGTCAAACTCTGCTTCAGAGAGTGCAACTCCAGTGGGCTGGCCACATTGTTCAAATGCCAAACATATGCCTCCCTAAAAGTCTATTTTATGGAGAACTCACACAGGGCAAGTGCTTACGTGGTGGTCAGAAGAAATGATACAATGACACCCTCAAGATCTCTCTGAAAAATTTTGGAGTTAATTGTGTGACATAGGAGTCACTGGCACAGGGCCACTTAGCATGTTGTGCCCACATCAGAGATGTGCTCAATGAGCAAAACAGAATTGAAATAGCTTAAAAGAAATGTGAGATGCACAAATTTAGAGAATCCACCCCAAATGTTCATGTGGACTATTTGTGCTCAACCTATGGTAGAGCCTTCTGAGCTCATATTGGTCTGATCAGCTACAGTTGGGATGCGTTATAACTTGACTCTAATGGAGTGATGTCATTTTGGTCCTCTTCAAGAAAGAAGGCCAACCTAACCTAACCTAGAACATAAGAGGCACTTAATCAATGTTTTTTTAATAGTAGGCACTCAATAAAGAAATATACGTTGAATGGATAGATTTGCTCTCTTTGCCGTGCCATTTCCTATAAAATGTGAATGAAAATATTAATTAACTCAAGAGAAACAGTGGAGATATTGGAGTAAAGCAGAATCATAGAATGTTAGGCTTAAAGGGACCTTGATCAATCACCTAAGCAAGTTTCCCCATTTTATAGGAGAAGCCTGAGGCCTGGGGGAAGATTTCATGCAAGGTCACAGTCAAGCTAGTTAGCAGCAGAGTTGGAACTAAAGCTCAGGCCTCTTGACTCCTAACCTGGTACTCCTTCCACCACACAAACTTACAAGAGTCCCTTCATATTCTTAATGGGTAGAGGAGGGATGGGAGGGAGGGAGAGAATTTAGAACTCAAAAAATTTTAAAATGAATGTCAAAAAAAATTAATTAAAAAAATTAAAAAGAGAAAATGGGAAATAGAAAAAAAAAGAGTTTATGTAATAATAGATAATATATTAAATAATATAAAATAATAACATTGCTGTTGAAGAACAGTCATCCAAAGCATTCATCCCTTGGGGGCGAACCTTTTCACTGGCCTTAGAGGAGCTGTTTCTCGGATGGCAAATACACCATCTGTCTCTAGATCCACACTTCAAGTCTTTCTAGTTTTTGAGGGACATATTGGCATGGGTTGTGTTCTGTTGGTCTATCCTTCAAGAGCCCAAGTCCACCTATGCCCAGCTAAAGGAGGAAAGATTACAAAATGAATGGTGGTGGGGAAGGGAGCAATCACCTGGACTAACTCACCAGTTCACTAGGGTATCAAAGTATTGTGCAAAAAGCTCTGTACTCCCTAACAGAAATACAAACATTCCTGTGAATTAGTCAATTAAATCAGCAGACATTTATTAAGAGCCTACTATGTGCCAGGGACTGGATTAAGGCTGAGGATAAAAAGGCAAAAGGGAAACAGTCCTTGGTCTCAGGGAGCTTGCATTCTGAAGGAGGAGATAATATGTACACAAATAGGTCTATATAAGGCATATACAAAGCAAATAGATACAGAGAAAAAGTCAGCATTTATTAAGCATTTATTATGTCTCAGGAGGGCTGCTGCGTGGCACAGTGGCGAGAGTGTTGGACTTGGAGTCAGAAAGACTTAATTTCCTGAATTCAAATCTGGTCTCAGATACTCACTAGCTGAGTGACCCTGGGCAAGTCACTTAACCTTGCTTGCCTCAGTTTCCTCATCTGTCAAATGATCTGGAGAAGGAAATGGCAAACCCCTCCAGTATCTCTGCCAAGAAAACCTCAAATGGGGTCAGACATGACTAAAAATGACTGAACAGATGTACCAGGTACTGTGTTAAGCCCTGGGGATACACATATAAGAAAAAATAAAGAATCTTTACCTTCAAGAAACTTATATTCTTTTTAAAAATTAATTTTTAGTTTTCAACATTCACTTTTGTAAGATTTTGAGTTCTAAACTTTTCCCCTTCTCTGTCCTTCCCATTCCCCAAGATGGTGTGTAACCTAATCTAGGCTATACATGTACAATCATATCAATCACATTTCCACATTAGTCATGTTGTGTAAGAAGAATCAGAACAAAAGGGAACAACCATGAGAAAGAAAAAAAAAGAAAACAGTCTGCATCAATCTGCATTCAGAGTCCATAGCTCTTTCTCTGGACGTGGATAGCATTTTCTTTTCTTTTTTAAAAAAATTAATCAAGTTATTTGTTTTTAGTTTTTAACATTCACTTTTATTAGATTTTGAATTCTAAATTTCCCCCCTGCCCTCCCAAGGGGGCATGCAATCTGATATAGGCTATACATGTACAATTATGTTACTCATATTTCCACATCAGTCATGTTGTGAAAGAAGAATCAGAATAAAAGAGAAAAGCCACGGAAAAGAAAAACACACAAACAGAAAGAGAGAGAAAATAGTATACTTCAGTCTGCATTCAGACTCCCTAGCTCTTTCTCTGGACGTGAATAGCATTTTCCATCATGAGTCTTTTGGAATTATCTTAGATCTTTGCATTGCTGAGAAGAGCCAAGTCTATCAAAGTTGGTCAAAGGGATCTAATATTCTAATGGGGAAAGATAATGCATAAAGAAGACCTAGAAAAGGGTGTGTATGTTTGGGGGGAGGGGAGTTAGAGAAAGAAGAATTCCTTTGCACGGGCAAACCTGCTGTCAGGGAGCTAGAGAAGTCTAGAGACTGAGGATAAGAGCCAGGAGTGAGGTGAGCTTTGGCCTGAAAGCAGACAAAAAATGAATTTGTGTGGGAAGACACTAGTAGTTAGAGGGACCAGGAAGAGTCTGCTGTAGAAGGTGGTACTTAAGTTCATCCTCAAAGGAAAAGAAGGGATGTTAAGAGACTGAAATGCTGAGGGAGACCATTAGTTACGGGAGAATAATCAGTGGAAAGGAATGGAGACAGGGGATGGAATATCAAGTTTGAGGAACAACAAAATAAGCTGTTATAAAGGGAAGCGGTCAGTTATATATAATCAAGGGATGTAGTTCCTCATCAGGACAGATCACCCTGATGAGTAAGTTATCTGAGCCTTCAGAAATATGAGGATGTATATGTGGTAAAATGGGTGAGTGAGTAATTGTGTCTTAAGCTCCTTCTTCCCCTATAACCTCAAAACAGCAAGAAATGTGTCAAGTTTAAAAAAAACACACAGAAAAGAAAGGAAAGAAATACAAGAAAAACCTCAGAGAAGAGTCAACAAAGGGACAAAGAAATTTTAATGAATAAAAAAGAGCTAATAAAATGGAATAAAAGAAAATAGAAGAGGAAGCTCTAGAAATAAAGGATTAATGTAGCAACATTGTTAACTAGAACCTCAGAGATGAGAATGGAGCCTCATACAAACTTCCTGAACCATCGAGGAGCTTAATTGAAGAATTTAGGCAAGATATAAGGAAGTAGATTTGAGCTTTTATAAAAAGATTTGAAAAGATAAGCATGAGAATGTGCATTGTGGAAGAGAAGGTAAAAAAAAAAATCTTAAGATAGCAGTCTGAAGAGAATGGTAGACTAGAGATATGAAAATCCAGAGATGTGATAAGAAGTATTGTGCAAAGTTTTAAAAAAAAAAGCAAAATTGAGAGAATACTTAAGATTTCTACAAAACAACTGACCTTTAGGACAGTAATTGGTGAGACAACTGGAATCAGTGACCTCACAGTAAAACAGGATAAAGAATTTGAATAGTATGTTTCAGAAAACCATGCAAAAAAGAATTATGGAGAAGTGTTAGGATTAAAAGGTAAAGTAGAGATTGATAGAATCCATGGGAAAACATCAGAGGGGGCCCCCAATTTATCTCATCTTTAAATATAGCTCCAAAGCTTCTGGCTTAAAGTGAGGGTTTTGCAAGCTGCCAGGAAAAGAGACTACATTTATCTTAGAATATGAGCTTGAGTCAACCATGACAACTCAGCATCAACAAGAAATGAAAGAAAAATCTGGAAGTAACATACATAAAAACCAAGGAAAATGGCTTATCTTCAAGGAAAACATTCTGTGAATCTTTCACATTCTTACATAAATAAAGATGAACTTTCAACAACATTTTAATTGTCTAATTTCTCTTAAGGAAACTAGAGATCAGCAGACTCTTTGAAATGAAATAAAAGATATTAATAAAGGTAAATCTATATTTCACGAAAAAAAACAAGTGATGACTAATCAGTTCACTTTGCTCAAAAACAAAAAAGGCTTTTGTTCCTTAGAAATTCTATGGTTCAATCATTTTGGTAAGCAATTTAAAAGTACCCTTAGGGAAAAGAAAGGTGAATAAAACAGTCATATACCTTGACCCAGAGATCCTATTGCTAGACACATATTCTAAGGAGGTCAAAGAAGGAAAGATCCTACACATACTTTAATCTTCATACCAGCTCTTTTTGAGATAGCAAAGAACTTGTAACAAAGTAGGCGCCCATTTGTCGTTGAATGGCTAAACAAATTGTAGTACATGAATGAAATATTACTGTACTATGAGAAACAATGAAAAAGGAAAATTCAAAGAAATATGGAAAGGCAGATGAACTGATAGAGATGGAAGTAAAATATCCAGGAAGATAATATACACAATTACTATAACAATGTAAGCGGGAAGAAAAATAAAATAAAACAAAAATATATAATTTTAATTGCTAAGCTTGGCCCTGGAGAAGAGTTGAATAAATGGCTCTCTCTTCTTTGCAGAAGTGGGGCACTATGGTTATGGGATATTGTACATGTGCTCAGACATGGTTGATGTATTGACTGGTATTGCAAAATGATTTAAAAAAAACTTTAAAAAACCTTTAGTACAATGGTTAATTCTCTGAATAATGCAGAGAGTAAGAATGTTTTTAAAAAAGCAATAATAAAAAGAGCTTATCCTATCTGGTTTATAAGGATCACTGGGGAAACAAAGAGAGAACAACTAAAAAAAATAATATTTAGCATCATCCCCTGAAAAGTGAACAGATAGAAGTAGTATTTAGTTCCTAGTCTTTCTGGGAATTGAGGCAACAAAGGTCAAGATAAGCAAAAAGATGGGAGTGTGGAGTTTAGAGCCACATGGCTCTGATCTAAACAAGGGAAGTATGAAAAAAAATTGTATCATTAAAAGTAGAACCACGGTATCTGGGACTGAGCTAGAGAACAAAAAAAGAGAAGATATGCCTGGGGTTGGAGGTAGGAATCTAATTGGCTTACATAGATCAAGATACCTGGGGATGATTTTTGTGTCCTCCTGTCCCTCCACCAAAGGATCAGATCCAGTAGTCTGTATTGGGCTCAAATGAGATAATATTATAAAAATTTGTATTTATATTTATTAAGCACAATACCTGGCGCATAGTAGGCACTTAATAAATGTTTATTATCTTCTCTTGTACCCTTCCTTTGGGCTGGGAAGTAGAGACAGGTATGGCATGGGAAATAGACAGACAGACAGATAGATAGATAGATAGACAGACAGACAGATAGATAGATAGATAGATAGATGATAGGTGGATAAAGCACTTATTAGGTGCCTAGTATGTGCTTGACATTGTCCTAAGTGTTGGGGACACGAGCAAGCAAGACAATACTGACCCTCAGGAGTTGACATTCTAATGGCCAAAGACAACACATTTAAGAGAAGCTACAAAGTGGCGATGAGGGAGGTGGGAATGATGACTAGAGAAGTATGGTATAGAGATAATTAGGAAGTAAAACTGGACTCACATTGTTTCAAGCATGATGAGGTATAGGTATGCTATGATTATTATTTTTTAAAACAATCAATATAGTAGCATTTGATGGAGCAAAAGAAATAATAGTTATAGCCTTGGATGTTAATGGGTTACACTCATCCATAAAATGGAAGCAAGTTAACAAATGGATTAAAAAGCAGAACAAAATGAGTGTCCACAAGAGGCTCAAATTATAAAGACACATACACGGTTACGAATATACAAATATAAGAGAAGCTACAATATAATTTATTATTTTTCATCTGAATATAAAAAAGGAGAGGCAGCAGTAAAAATTAATATTGTCGAGAGAGAATGAAAAACTAAATTATACTTAAAGGCATCATAGGTGATGAAGTTATATCAATATTAAATACATATACATAAATAACACAGCATCAAAATGCTTGAAAGAAAACCTAACTAAAATGTAAATCAGACCTAAAATATAAGAAAATAATTGCAGGTGATAGCAGTATGCTTCTTTTAGGACTTGACAAATCTTAAAGAATGCTAAGTAGGAAACAAATTATGAATCTGCACAGAATATTGGAAAAATGAGATTTGGTATCTCTTTGGAGATGAGAGAATTGGAACATTAAAGAATATGCTATTTTTCTTAGTGTTACATAGCAAGCATTTTTATTGAAATCAATCAAGTGTAGGAATAATGGATAAAATAATAAATAATATAATAAATACAATATATAAATATAAAATAAACATAACCACAGAAAGACAGAAATATTAAATTTATCCTTTACAAATCATAATACAATAAAATTTTAGTCAATAATAGAAATACATATAAAATCCAGACCTA
>CM053586.1:30298435-30313528 GCA_028646515.1 Pseudochirops corinnae
AAAACTCTTAAAAGAAAATTTATATCTCAGATACGTACTTACAGGAGAGAGAAAGGACTAGTAAAATGACTAAGTAATTAAAAAGATAAGACCTAATACATTGCAAAACAAGAATAAAAATTAAGAAAATCAAAGGAGAGATAAATAAAATAAAAAACAGTGCTTCAACTTTTAAACAAAACA
The DNA here is from genome assembly GCA_028646515.1 of Pseudochirops corinnae. Classification (NCBI taxonomy): domain Eukaryota; kingdom Metazoa; phylum Chordata; class Mammalia; order Diprotodontia; family Pseudocheiridae; genus Pseudochirops; species Pseudochirops corinnae. The sequence continues at coordinate 30,298,619 of CM053586.1, forward strand.
AAGAGCTATTTTTTTTTTTTGCTTTTTAGAGGGAATTGGGATTAAGTGACTTGCTCAATGTCACACAGCTAGTAAGTGTTAAGTGTCTGAGATGGGATTTGAACTCAGGTCTTCTTGATTCCAGAAAGTGCCACCTAGCTGCCCCACAGAGAACTATTTTTTAAAAATCAATACAATTGATAAGCCATTAGTTAATTGGATGAAAAAAGAGAAAATCTAAATTGCCAAGATAAAAAAAATTGAGAAGGGAGAATTCACAATGAGAGGAAATAATGTTGTCAAAAAATATCCACAATTATATGCCAACAAAATTAAGAACAAATTAAATGAAAGATTATTTATAAAATATGAAATACCAAAATTAATAAAATAATATATTGAGCATATAATTAATCTAATCACAGAAAAAATTGAGCAAATCATAAATGAATTAATGCAAAAAAGAAGTCCTGCTCTACATGGCTATGTGAGAGATTTCTAATAAACATTTAAATTAAAATAATATTTATATTGCTTAAACTATTCTCAAAAATTGGAAAAAAATCACTTTAACAAACCCTTGTTATGAGACAAATGTATTCTAATCCTGATGCCCAAACTAGGGAGGGATGAAACAGAAAAAGAGAAATATAAGCCAAAATCCCTGAAGAATACTAGTGCTAGAATTTTAAATAAAATATTTTCAAAGAGGCTATGTATATTTATTCTAAAATATTATTCATAATGACTAAGTTATATTTATACCAGGAGTTTAAGAATAGTTCAACATTAGCAAAACTACTAGCATAATTAATTTTATTAATAACAAAATACAAATAGCAATAAAGAAAAAAACTGAAAAAATGTGGCACTTATTTATGTTAAAAATGTTTTAAAAGAATATAAAATGAAAGGATATTTCATGATTGGAAAGATTTATCTAAAACCAAGAGTTAGCATTATTTAAAATAGCTAGCATTCACCTAAAGCCAAGAGATAGCTAATTAGAGGGAAATACAAGAGACTTTCCAAGTAAAATTGGCATGCATCAAGGATATCTACTGACTCTATCATTATTTGACTGATATTGTATTAGAAATGCCAGTTATGGCAATAAAGAGCACACAAGAAAGAAGTTAAAGGAATTAGCATATACAAAGTAGAAACAAAATTATTTCTATCTTTATAAAATATGATGGTTTACTTGCAAGAACCCTGGAACGAAAGAAAATGCAGGCATAGTTTGTTTTATTGCACTTTACTTTATCATACTTCACAGATAATGCTTTTTTCCAAAATGAAGGTTTATGGCGACCCTGCATCAAGGAAATCTAAAGGCGCCATTTTTCCAACAACGTATTCATATCATGTGTCTCTGTCACATTTTGCTAGCTATCACAATATTTCAAACTTTTTCATTATTTTAAAATCTGTTATGGTGATCTGTGATCAGCAATCTTTGATATCACTATTATAATTGTTTTGGGGGGCCAGAAACTGCCCATATAAGACAACGAGCTTAATTGATAAGTGTGTCTTCTGACTGCTCTACCAACCTCTTGTTCAGTCTCTCTCTCTCCTCAGGCCTTCCTACTACCCGGGACACAACAATATTGAAAGTAGGCCAATTAACATCCCTACAATGACCTCTCAGTGTTCAAGTGAAAGGAAGAGATGATCAGTGGGATAAACTTCACTGCTGTCTTATTTTAAGAAGTTGGTAAGGTCAATCCAACCTTCAGCAGTCACTTCCCTGATTAATCAGCAGTCATCAACACAGAGGCAAGAAGAGGGTATTCTTGCCTCTTCCAGCAGAAAGAATGTGACTTGTTAAAGGTTCATATGAGGATTAGCATTTTTTAGCAATAAAATAATTTTTAACTAACGTATATACTTTGTGGGGTTTTTTTAAGATATAATATTATTGCACCCTTAATACGTTACTTTATAGTATAAAGATAACTTTTATATTCACTGGGAAACCAAAAAATTTGTGTGACTCACTTTATTGTGATATTCACTTTTTTGCGGTGGTCTGGAACTGAATTGGCACTATGTCCAAGGTATGCCTGTAATTTAACGGAAATAATACTTTTAGCTAAATAACCAGATAATGAAATTCAATTTAACAAGTAATTATTAAACACTCACTGCATACTCAGCAGTGTACTAGTGCTGGGGTCACAAAGAAAAAAGCTGAACAATCCCAATCTTCAAGGAGCTTATATTATTATGGAATATTTTGGTTCCAAATTGAATCCTAAAAAATTATGAACGTTCCCTTCTATTATAAAAAGCAAGAAGGTAAGGTAGAAAACGAAATTGTATTTAAAATAAGTACAAAATCTGAACATTAAATTAGGAAGATCCACAGAGGAATTACATGAATACAACTATGAAACATCTTTCATAGAAATCATTGTAAACTCAATATTTTTTTTCCCCTCCTCCTAAAGTTGAAAAAAAGAAAACCAAAATCCTTGTAATAAATACATGTAGTCAAGGAGAACAAATTCCTGCATTGGCCATGTCCAAAAAATATGTCTCATTCTGCAACTTGAGTTCATCACCTTTCTGTCAATAGATGGGTAGCAGGTTTCATCATTGGTCCTTTTGAATTATGGTTGGTCATTGTTTTGATTGTAAAAATTAAGCTTTTGGGAGTTGTCTTTACAGTTTTCTTATTGTTGTATAAATGGTTCTTTGGGTTCTGCTCACTTAATTCTGCATTAGTTCATGTAAGTCTTCTCAGATTTCTCTGAAATCATCCCCTTTTATCATTTCTTAGAGCACAATAATAACATTCAATTCTATTCATATACCACAATTTGTTCAGTCATTCCCCAAACGCCTAGCAACTCCTGGTATCCAAGTCTTTACTACTACCCACTGAGATGCTATGAATATGAATATATATGTGAATGTGTATGTATATACGTATATGCGTGTAAATAAGCATGTGTGTGTGTGTGTGTGTGTGTGTATCCTTTCCCTCTTTCTTAGATCTCTTTGCAGGACAGAGGCTGCTAGCAATAGTTCCCGGAGAAATGATATACACAGTGTAACAACTTTTTTGGCCATAGCTTCAAATTGCCTTCCAGAATGACTGGACCAGTTCATATCTCCACCAACAGTTTATTAATGTGCTGCTTCTGATTTAAGCAGAACCCAGGCTGAATACTCCTAGTAGTGTATTAGCTTGAAGCATTAACCTGGCCTGTACAGGGTGGGTTACATAGTGTTTTTTCCTTTGTGGCATCTGTTATAATTACTACAGACTGTTAAGACCAAAGGTCAAAACAGACACGAAATAAAAAAAGAAAGCATAAAGAAGAAGGATGATTTGTGAAATTACTATGCATCCGATCTTAAGATACAGACTTTGAAAAATGAGGAATGGACGCATGTAAAGGGGTCTGATTCTCCTTTCCTCTTAGAGAAATGTAAGGGCGAGCAGTCATCACAACAAACAGATCAAGGAGCCAAGAAACTACCTCCTGTAACAAATATTTACTGTTATTTGCAAAAGATTATGGGGGAAGGCTATGGAAAGAGCACTAGCTGTATGACATCATCACACACACACACACACACACACACACACACACAGTAAAAAAAGCATTTGAAATTGTCTGGCAAGAACTTGAATGAGATCAGGATCAGCCTGAGAACATTTGTAGATGAAATCAGAGGAAGAACAATAAACAGATTCAAAACAGTACAGATCTTCCAGTGTTTAATAGTGAAATCGTTTTATTAGCAACAAAAGTGTGTCACTGGGGTCTGGTACATACGCAAGTCCATGCAATATTACAAGGTACCCAGGAAATTGGGGGGAGGGGGAGTATTTTAAGTTTGGATGCTTTTGTGGGGATGGGGGTGTTGGAGAAATCCAGATATGTGTGTTTCCAGGAAGTGCCAGCCTTCGGAGCATGTGTGGATATTCTGTGTGACTGATTCAGGTCCCCTGACCACATGGCGAAGGGGAGGCTTTCTTCTTTGATTGGCTTTGGAGGCAACTGAAAAGGCAGCTCAGCCTCTGTGACTTGCTTGCTTGCTCCAGTTACTCTCAGAGTATCTTTTTTGGTTATGGTGCCTGGTCAGTGACCACACAGTAAGAGGAGAAGCTTTAGAGACTTCTCCCATCCTGAGGGCCCAAGAAAAAGGCATCAGAACTTGACCTTTGGTTTTGTTCCTTTCTGTTCTAGAGTCATATTCAGCCTGCGGTCTATTTTAGTAGGATACTCAAGCTAAGTATGGTTTTTACATTTTAAAATAAAGCTTTAATATATTTAAAGAAGTTAAAAAACAACAACAGAAAAACCCCCACAATATTCTTAGCTGGGGACAGAAAAAAGCAGGTGGCTTGCTAGATTTGGCCCTCAGGAAGTAGTTTGCCAGCCCTTGTTCTAGGTTAAGGGAGTGAAACTTCACAATCCAATGAGTCTGAAAGCTTGTCATGAGGGAACTCTAGTGTCCCAGAGTCTGGGTTCCCGGCTGTTCATTAAAGCCAGCCCAGCTTCAATGCTACAAGGGGCAAAGAGGGATGAGAGCAACCTTCTGAACCCAGGCCAGCAAAAGCTGAAATGAGGACTCAAGTGGCAGCAATATCTACTTTGTATGTGATATTTGTGTGACCATGGTTATGGAGGAATTGATCAGAGCTTTGAGCCCACTCCCGAGAGACCACAGTGGTGAAGGGGAATTGATGCCCTAAGACATTGGCATATGTTGTTCTCTGCAGCAAATATCCTTTTGTTAATGCTAATTGATTGTAAGTGGTTAAATGGAACTAGGGAGCTACTCATAGGTTTCTAACAATGGGGAGGGCAGGGATGATGGGAGCTTGAGTGAATAGTGGTAGAGAAAAGACATCTCAACCCCTTAAGTTTATTGCTAGGAGCCCTGAGAGGCAGATACAGTAGGTTTGGCTTGGCAAGAGCACCAATGGAAGAACCCTATTTGGACTCCCCCACCTCATTCCCTATTGTACTTGGTGAGGAAAGGGCATTGGCACTTCGCAGAATGACCCCAGGAAGGGTACCTGGATGCAATTGAAAACCTAAGGTGTTTTTCTGCCTTTGGGAAGTCAGAACAACTTTTTTTTAATTTGTTTTTTTTTAAGTTTATTCATTTTTAGTTTTCATCATTTACCCTAAGGTGTTTTAAAGGCAGTCAAGGAAAGATTCTCAAGCCATGTCAGGGCAAAAGACTCAAACCTTTGGATACAGCGACTATGTCATACCTAAATTTTGTATCTGAGTTCTGGCTGCAGCAGACACTTAATGACTTTTTTTTTTAATGAATGCATTCTCAAAGAATGCAGAAGATCACAGATGACATTTTTTAAAAAAACAACAACAACTACAAGGCAGATGTAAATAATGGCTAATACATATCCCCTTTTTCTTCTACAAAAATCTTTATGAAAATACCATATGCATATCTTGAGGGGATCGCTGATTCAAGCATGACAAAGGAGTAGGCAGGTTTTTTTATGGATGATTCTCTACAGCAGACCACATACTTTATAATCAGAGCAGTGTAGAGGATATATGATCCATTGTGTCTTGTATTTATTGATTTTTTTTAAAAAAGCATTTGCCTCAGTAGAACAAAATGCAGTCTTCAAAGTTCTGTTCCTCTACCATTCCTCCCATGTGCATATTAAAATCATACATGACTTTATGTAAGAAGTTACTATGGGGGTAATTTTGTTCAATGAGGCCCTGTAGCTTATTTAAATTTTGTTTCTTCCTCATTTCCTTGCATAATATTCTGCACATGAGGGTAGGGAAATTGGGACTGGATTTAACTGGTATAGGGAACTCCCAGATAAGGAAACTCCTTTTGCCCATGAAGGTTGGCACCTTTTCTGTACTTTCTAGCTTTAGAGAATTGTCGGGAGCACTGAGAAGTTTAATAACTTGCCTAAGGTTACATAGCATGGATCAGAGGGTGACACTTGAACTCAGTTCTTTTTGGTTTAAGACCAGCACTTGATGAATAAATAATCTGTTCAGTATAGATACTAAGCAAGTAAATACAGTATAATGGAAAGAGCCTGAACTTTGAATTAGAAGACAAGGATAGGGGTGGGGGCTCTGCCACTGGACAATTCACTACACGTTGCTGGGCCTCAGTTTCTTTATCTGTTAAGGGAGAGAGGGCAGAGTCCCTTCTACTTCTACCATTCTGGATAGTCTGTGATAAACCAAGGAGGCATAAGCTCATGTAGAGTGTCCACCAGAATCATAGAAGTCCAAAAGACAAATATCTTGTTAATGGTGAGGATTTTTAAATTTATTTATTCACAATCCACATTGCACTAATTGTATGTATGTATGTATATATGTATGTATGTATGTGAGTGTGTATCTATCATCTATCCATCTATCTATCTATCTATCTATCTATCTATCTATCTATCTATCTATCATCTATCCATCCATCCATCTATCATTTATCTATCATCTATCATCTATCCATCCATCTATCTATCAATTATCTATCATCTATCTATCATCTATCCATCCATCCATCCATCCATCTATCCATCCATCCAGCTATCTATCTATCCATCTATCTATCTATCTATGTATCTATCTATCTATCTATCCATCTATCGCTTTCTCTCTCCAACATTCTTATTTATCTATTGCTTTCTTTGTATCTCTCCAACTATCTTATCTATCTCTCTATCACCTACCTGATTCGCCCCCCACTCCTTTCTTCTATCCTCAGCACTTAGCCCTGGACCCTGGGTACAGTAGGTACTTAATAAATACTTGTTGCCTGAAAGACACTGCTTGTGAAGCTGTGCCTAGAAGTGAGAAGCAGGAAGAGACAAAGCTAGATGAGACTGGAGAAAGTCTGCAGCATTCCCAAAGTGCTTGCTTCCATAAAATCCTTTTTTCTCTAAGAAGAGAGGATAATAAATCCAATATTTGCTAAGTGGTGTTAAATGGCTGTGAATCATGAATCACCATTATCTCTGAGGATTCACAACTATACGTGAACCGAAGGACAAAAGAAATACACATGGAGGGTCGTACCAAAGATGGCAGGCAGGAGAAGTTTCCAAAAAGATGTAATTGGGGATATCAGTGATTGGAAGCGTACAATTATCCATCTAGAATAAGAGATGACTGATGGATAACCACAGTGGGATATTGGTACTCAGGAACCAAGGGAAGGCTCCGGGATGATGGCAGGGTGTTCATTGGAGGATTGCCAGAAAAACATGGATGAGAATTGTGTAGGCTAGGAAGTTCCGTCCTTCTCCTAACGCCATGTCTTTGTCCAGGTGGCCACCTTCGTGGGGAACGTATTTCTTTCTCATCTCTACCTCCTAGAATTCTTAGCTCCTTGCAAGAAGCCTGAGAAAAGCCTTTCCCCACATTCCCAGTTGTTAACCCTTCCTCTTCCTTGGAATTCTTTGATCTATAGTTCCTATTTGCATTGTAAGGGTCAGAGACAAATTGGTTAGTTAAGTGACTTACCCAGGGTCACACCACTAGTAAATGTCTGAGGTCAAATTTGAACACAGGGCCAGTGCTCTATCCACTTGGCCACCTCATTGCCCCATATTGATGTAGATTTCATTAATGCAGGTGGGAGAGCAGCATAGAGCAGGGAGAGGTAAAGTGACCTATAGTAGGAAGTGCCATCCAGGACGTAGTAGAGGTGGTACTTGAACCCAGATCTTTTTGACTCTGCGGCTGACTCTCTCCACTGCCAGGCTGCCTCAGACCTGACACACAGTGTTTAATAAATGTTTCTTGAGTTGAAGGCATGGAAGTGTTTCCAATATTCCCCAGGTAGAAAGTACCCAAACCTAGCAGCAGAAGGCTGATTTCACACATTTTACTCTCCGGGTTCAGGACCACTTTCAAACACAGGCAGGGCTGCGTGATCCTCCCAGTGTTTTATGAGGATGCCTAAGATTATAAAACGTAACTCGACAGTTGCTGGGCTGCATTGAGGGAGGTAGGGCAGCTAGGTTGTGAAGTGGATAGAGTGCTAGGCCTGGAGTCAGGATAACTGAGTTCAAATCTGGCCTTAGATGCTAGATGTGTGACCCTGGGCAAGACACTTAACCCTGTTTACCTCAGTTTTCTCATCTGTCAAATGAGCTGGAGAAGGAAATGGCAAACCTCTCATATCTTTGTCAGGAAAACCCAGAATGGGGTCATAAAGCATCAGACAGGAGACTGAACCACAGCCTTGATGTAGTTACTTCATTAACCTGGCCAAAACCAATAAAATCATGCCTATGGATTTCTCCAACACTGGTCCCCCCCTCCCAAAAACACCCAAACAAACTTAAAATACTCCTCCCCCCCCAATTTCCTGGGTACCTTGCAAGAGGAGGCAGTCAGGTTAAAAAAAAGTTTACTAGATTTTAAATAGTTTTATGATAAAACATCTTTATTTTTTTAACATTCATTAAAAATTTTTTTTTGGTGAGTTCTGAATTATCTCCCTCCTCTCACCCATTAAGAAAGCAAGCAATATCATATTTATAGTATTTCTAAGGTGGCTATTGCATATTTCTAAATTCCAGGGAGAAAGAGAGTTGGAGCCCCGACACAGAAAGATTGATACTGAAAAGGCTGTATGCTAGACAAGAGGAAGTATAAGGTGGCCAGTGGATAGTGATAGACCCCGAGTCAGGAAAACCCAAGTAAAATTCTGTCTCAGACACTTAACTGGCTGTGTGGAAATCTGGGCAAGCCATGCTGTCCGCCTCAGTTTCCCCAACTGTAAAGTGGGAATAATAATAGCCTCTACCTCCCAGGTTTATCGAGAGGATAAACTGTTCGCTAAGCTCTTTGCAGACTTTAAGGCGGTAAATAAATGCTAGCAATTATTTTAAGCTTAATAGTTTTAAACTGTACTAAAACTTTGGGGTTGCCTTGTCATTCTGTAACTACATGCACATATTCGTAGATGTATGCCTACAGCTACATATATATGTATATACACATATATTTGCCAGTCACACACATTTTGATTCTTAAGTTTTTCAATAATCATTCATCTGAAGCCTCTCCTTGTATCTTTAGTCCAGGAGCGTCCTTAAACGCGTGCCTTAAACAGGCATTGGGAGACCCTAAATTTCCTTCACCTAATTTTGCTCGCTCTTTTTAGGGGGTGGACTGATGCCTGACTAGAGAAATGACAACAATAATAAGTGGCATTTATTTATTGCTCTAAGGTTTGCAAAATGCCTTTACAAACGTTACTGGGCTTTGGCGTTAGGAATCTACGTGGGCTTAATTCCTGCTTCAGGTGCTCAATGACCCTAGACAGCTCGTCTAGTCCCTGTGTTTCCTCAATTCCCTCCCCCCTTCCACTCCCTCCCCCCCCCCCCTTGCTCATTGAAGGGGAGGGATTCCACCGTCCCCGACGTCCTCACTCTCACCTAAGATCCTGTGACTTACTGGGCGATGTTAAGCATCTCTTGGTATTTCTTCTCCTTTCAAATTTCCCATCCCTACTTTTTTTTTTTCTTACATAAAGGAGCAGTTGGCTCACAGATCCTTCGGTATTAGACGAAAGACTAAGTTTTTTTATCGGAAAGGAAGGGACTGTGACTGGCCGAAATACAGGGAGTGAGGGGTGCAGAGCTAAAGCCCCTACTGGGATTAGCAGTCAATTAATAAGCACTTATTAAGCGCCTACAGTGTACCGGGCACTCCGCCAAAGACGGTGCCTGCCCTCAGGGGGTTTACCGGGTAATGGAAGGGCTCACTGTCTGCAAAGGCTAAAGGAGACGAAAATCTCTCTGGTGGTTGGGGGAGAATGCACCCCCTAGCCCCCGCACCCCATTTTTAATCTCAGATCTGGGAGGAATGCAAGCCCGGAGGGGAAGTGGAAAGCGGCTCGGGGAGGCGGCCGGCAGGTTGCCGGGGATGGCAGCGCACCGCTCTGCGGGCGGCCCGAGAGCCCAGCCCCGGCGGTCCCAGACTAGGTGGGACCCGCGGGCGGAGCGAGCAGAGCGCGCGCCCCACGCCGGCGGGGGCCCGAGGAGAGAGGTGACGTCACCCCCGGGTGGGCTCGCTTTTTCATTAATGAAACCGGCGGGCGCCGGCGCATGCGCGGCAGGGTCCCCTCCCCCTCCTCCCCCCCCCCGCCTCCCTCTCCGCTCCGCCCCCCTCCTCCCCGCTTCCCCCTCCCCTCTCCGGTTGCTCGCTCGCTCTCGCTTTCTCTCTCTCTCTCTCCCCGGGCCGTGGAAAAGGATCCCACTTCCGGTGGGGTGTCATGGCGGCGTCTGGGGCAGGGATGGCCGAGGGGAGACGGCGCTAGTGGGGAGACCGACCCAGAGGGCTCCCCCCCTCCCCTCTCCCCCTCCCCCCTCCCCCGGCCTGCCCGCCGACGCCCCCTTCCCCAGTCCCCCTCCCCGCGGGCCGCCGGCCGCGGCCCCCACCCCCGCGGGAGGGAGCCCGGAGCGCCCCCCGGTCCCCGCCCGGGCCCCCTCCCCCGGGGCCCCCGGCCCCTCCCCAGCCCGGCCGGGCCCGGGGGTGCCCGAGCCCGCCGCCCGCCGCCCTCCGCCCCAGCCCCCCGGCCGCGGGGCGGACATGGCCGCGCACAAGCCGGTGGAATGGGTCCAGGCCGTGGTGAACCGCTTCGATGAGCAGGTAACGGGCCGGCCGAGTCGGGGAGTGGGGGGCAGGGGCGGCGGGGGGGCTCCCTCCCGGGGCGGGGGCGGGGCCACTGGGTGCTCCGCCGTGCCCGGGGCTCCCGGGTAGAATGTGCGCTCCGGGAGGGCAGGACGTCTGTCCGGGGCACGTAGTAGGCGCTGCCCGGGTGCTGGGGGATCGGTGGGTGGCCGGAGCGCCCCCCCGGCCCCAGCCCCCTTCCTCGCAGCCCCGCGGCTGGGGGACTGGGCTGGTGACCCGGGGTGCTTTCTGGGGCTGTCCATCTGGTTTCAATCACCCCCCTCCTTCCTATTTTTTTGAATGGGGGTAAGCAAAGAGGAAGATTTCCTTCTTCCCGTCTCCCCAGTGTTCCTCCTAGTTTGAGAGTGTGTAACCCTGGCCCTTCGGGTTGCACCCCCCATCCCACCCCCACCCCCCATTCCAGACCATCCCCTCCCCCGAGCCGTTTCTTTTGCTTCCTTACTTAAAAGAGGGAAGGATAAAAGCAGGGTTCCTTCCTGACTTTATGCCCGATTCCCTTCCTTCGCCAGTGCACAGAAGAACAGCCCCTTCCCCAACCCCAATGGAGTGGGGAGAAGAGACGAGGGGTTTTGCTCTGCCTGTCTATGATCTCCCCCAGGGCACTTGGTCTTAGCCAGCCCCCACCCCCAGGATCGTTTCCCCCTTTTAATTTTCCTTGCTGCTGCTTCTTTCCCCTTTCCCTACTACCCCCATTGCCATTACTCGCACAAATGAGAATCTGGGGCGGGGGGAGGTGGGGAGGGGAAGGAGACGTGGGAACACTGTTTGGGGGGTCCCAGAACCCAGGCAACCGAAATTTGCTGTGGGAGAGGGGCTACCTTCTGCCTTGCTTAGTGTCTGCTCTAAACTATTTGATGTGCAGGAGCACTTTCATTGAGAATTCTTGAGGAATCCCCTAGGCTAAGGATGGGACTTTTCCCGGAGTGTCACACACTCGGAAAGTCCTTGGGCTCTGGTCCTCAGGACCACTCGAACTAGCTTTGTGTCACTCCGGGAGGCTCGGGAAGGTTCCAAAGGGGTGATTTTCAGAGCTGGATGAGCCCCGAAGAAGAAGGAAATTGTCAAAGGTTGAGCTAATCAGTTTTGTTTACTGTGTATAATAAACATGAAACTGACGGAGGGTGGGGGCAGTTCTTGTATATGATCGATAAACATTTCTATGCTGAGCTGTGTAATGTTTATGACCCATCCGAAAGAGGGGGGAGGGGTAGGAAGGAGTAGGGGGGGGAACTTAAGAAAGTAAATAGACTGAATCTTGAGGCTACTAGTCCTCCATCCTGTCTCCAGGCACCACCATCCCAGACTGTTAATCTTACCTGATTTCACCATCAGGAGGAGTAAATTGTTGCTACATTTAATTCATTTATTATTATTAGGTAGACGACGGAAATTTAACTCGTGGAAAAGTTTGTTTGTGTCTAATTTTTATTTTGAATTAAAAACACCCCAAAGCTGAGTTTCTCTTTTGATTGACAGCCCAAGCAGGCATTCTCTGTTCCCCCCCCCCTTTTTTTTTTTCACGATTATTTCTGTTGGATTCACCTTGAATTGTTGACCTCCTGTGCATATCCTTAAGTATCACCGGAAAAAAGATCTCGGAACTGAAAAGCGCAATGGTTCTGATTATGTGCCCGGTAATGCAAGAAAATGTTTCTCTTTGTGTCCCCAGTGTTAAAAGGCCTGAGGCTTTGTCGTTTCCTTTGTCATGTATATTGTGGAGTCAGGCTTGCCAACATCTGTTAAAAGTTAAGGACTCAAGCTATTTAAACAGAAGCATTTTTCTCTGCTCCTCCTGTGTAATGAAGGGGAAGGTATATCAAGAGAGTTCCTCCCTGGATTCTTGCTTTACCCGCCCTTTAAAGCTTAGTAGCAGACTTCAGGGAGTGTCCATAGAAGAGGATCATTTTTAGGAAGCCCTAAATAAAGTTATTGCTGAAGGGCCAACAAAGTGCCATCTACATTTCTAATTCTCTTAGAGAGAAGCAGCTTTCATTTTTTGGGTGAGGAAACTGAGGCACTTCCCAGTTCCAGGCCACACAGCTTTTTAGTGGCTGGGCACTGGTGTGAAGAGAAAGTCAGGACTTGCTTTTTAAGTTTCCAGGCAGGGGTGTGGGGGCAAGAGCCTGGGGCTTGGAGCCACCAGAACTGGGTTTGAAGGCTGCTTCCGGGTTGGGAACCTTGAGCAAATTATTTAGCCTTAGATTTGTTTGTCTTCTTTACAAAACTGCGCTCTTTCTCTCGGCTCTTTGTGTGAAAAGTGCTTTGTGAATTGGAGGGCAGTATGTAAATGTGAGTTATTCATTTTTATCATTGACAAAAGTGGCTTTTTCAGGGAGCAGGTTTCCGTTGTCACTCAGCAGAGTACAGTCTGTAACAGAGTCTGCCGTGACTATAGGAAGATATTAAATATTTCCACATATTGCTGAAAGTTTTGTGTTTTGAAAGAGTTACCCAAATGTTTCATGGCCTCTGGAAGAGGGAAAGAAAGTTAAATCAGTATCAGTCATTCAGTCAGTATTTCTTAGGAGCCTGCTGTGTGTCAATACTGTGCTCTGCTCTTAGAGATACCAAAAGAGGTGAAAGACAATCCCTGCCCTTAAGGAGTTTACTGTCTAATGGGAGAGTAAACAAATATATACTAAACAAACTGGGTTAAATAGGAAATAATTAACTGAGGCTAGGCCCTGGAATTAAGAGGGATTAGGGAAGGCTTCCGGTAGAAAGTGAGATTTTAGTTAGACCTTAAAGGAAGCCAGGGAGGTCTGTAGTTGGAGCACAGGAGGGAGAGTGTTGGGGGATAGCCATGGGAGGCAGCCAGAGAAAATGCTTGGTGTCTGGAGAGGGACGCTGATGTATATGTATAAGTGTATGTGTATGTATACAGATAGAGATACGGAAAATCTATCTAGTTATTAAGATTTCAGGACTCAAGAAAGGATGTTTCTTTTATTTAAAGATGGAATCTTCTTTTATGATCAAATTGATGACTGTTTGGAAGGGATATATATTTAGTATCGGTGAGTGAAATGGATCTCATTTCCCTTAAATCATTTGTGGCATGAATTTCATTGGCTTCTGTTTGTAATTATATGGGTGTTACTTGCTACTTAGTGAAATAGTCTCCAAGAGTGCCAGAGCTCTTTTAATTTGCACCCCTTTTTGTAAAGCTGTATATGTTGAATTCAGATCCTTAAATCTCAGATAGGATTTTCTGTAGTATATCAGAGTTGTTTTAGAATCAGTTTGTAGGGCAGAATAAACACCACCACCATCTTATGTTCTAGATTAGGAAAGATAATCCATAGAAGCCAGGGCATTTCAGTACCATAAGCATTTATGAAGTCCCTACTGTGGGTGAAGCCAAATTTAAAAAACAAAAACAGCTTCTGCCCTCAAGGAGCTCCCTCTCCCTCTAGGGAGGCAGGGAACAGACTTTACTACAGAAGTGAGTGTCTAGAAAATTGGATTCTACAGGTGCATTTTCTTACTTTACAGTTACTGGGTTGATTGTTTTTTTTTTTGGTAAGTATTATGAGTTAGAAATGCCTGAGCCCAGACTCTGGACCTACTGCTTAGAATTGTTGTTCCTCAGTGAAACTGAGGAAGGAGCTCTGGTTTGTGCTAACCTCGGCCCAATTAGGAAGGAAGGACCTCAGAGGCTGCCCTGGGGCAAGCTTGCTGCTCCTCCGTTCTGTGGGTACTTCATAAGAATACATTCTCTGTGCTATTTCTGAAGAGAGGATGGGAAAATTGGGATTCCATGTTGTCTTTCTTTAGGAAGTTGGAAGAAGTAGCCAGAACTTTACTGAATCCATTTGTCAGGAGTCCAATTCAAGGAAAGTAAAATGATAAGTACTGAGGGAAAAAAGGATATATTTCATTAACATGCCCAAGATGTCTGTCTTTGTCTGTCTCTCCCCCTCTTCTCTCTGTCTCTCTCTCTCTCTTTCGCTCTCTCCTTCTCCCCCTTCCCCTCTCTCCTTTTTCTTTCTTTCTCTCTCCCTCCTTTCTCTCTCTCTCTCTCTTTCTCTCTCTCTCACTCTCTCCCCCTCACCCTTTCTCCCTCTCCCCCTCTTCTCTCTGTCTCCCTCCTTTCTCTCTCTCCCTCCCTCTCCCTCTTCTCTCTCTCTCCCCCCTTTCTTTGTCTCTCTTTCTTCCCTCTTTCTCCCTCCGTCCCTCCCTCCTTTCTCCCTCCCTCCCTCCCTCCTTTCTCCCTCCCTCCGTCCCTCCCTCCTTTCTCCCTCCC
>CM053586.1:30314028-30340289 GCA_028646515.1 Pseudochirops corinnae
CCTCTCTCTCTCTCTCTCTCTCTCTCTCTCTCAAGTTGACCCTTACAATTCCCCTTTTGATAGAATCACTGCTAATTAGAATAGCCTTTATATAGAAAAAGGAAAGGTGCTTCAAATGATTGGCCAGTCATGAGCCAGGTGCTGATCAGCCTACATGAATGGTTTTTTAAAAAACGTTAGTGCTAGGTAATGCTTTTTCACCTTCTGGGGAAAAAGTCAAGTAAAGTCAATGAGTATTTATTAAATGCCTACTGTGTGCTAGTAAAAAAGGCAAAGGCCAGTCCCTGCCCTCAAGGAGGTCATAGTGTGATGAAGTAGTTCACAGTCAATGAGGGGGAAAAAAAACCACTTCCATTAAAAAAAATAATCCCACGACTCTCTTTAAAATCCTCTGCATCTCCTAGGCTTTTTAATCTGTGGTTTGTGAACTTGGTTTTTTTAATATATATTTTTTGATAATTGAATTTCAAAATAATTTGGTTTCATTTCTAATTCTATGTATTTTATGAATTTAAAAATCTTGTGAACCTGTCCATAGACCTCCTTAGATTGCCAAAGTGGTCCATTACACAGAAAATCTTAAGAACACTGATCTGAAGGGATGGTCTCTTTATTCACTTATCCATCTGTCTGTCTATCTATCTAATTAGGTAGCAGGGTGGTGCAGTGGATAGAGCACCATGCATGGAGTCACTGAGACTCCTCTTCCAGAGTTCAGACCCAGCCTCAGACATTTACTAACTCTGTGACCCTGGGCAAGTCACTTAATCCTGTTTGCCTCAGTTTCTTCATCTGTCAAATGGGGTAGAGAAGAAAATGGCACACAGCTCCAGGAGCTCTGCTAAGAAAACCCCAAATGGGGTCACGGAGAGTTGGACAGGGCCGAACAACATCTGGACAGCAACCAAGTAGAAAAAGATGATTTTTCTATACCTTGCACTCTTAAGTTTCTCTAGTGATCTCACTTCCACAGTCACCTCTTCTAGCATTGAGAGGTTTTCTTTTCTATAGATTTTTTTCCCTAGATATGATGAGGACCTGGGTTACCACTGGTTTCTGTCCCTGTAGTTCTAGCTGAAGCTGCTGTCCCCTCCAGGTTCCTGTGCTCTGCTTGGATGTTGCTCAGGCCCAGTCATTTCCTGGTTCTCCTCTCATGCTACTACTCACTTTTTGCCTCCTCTTGGGGATGCCTGTGCCCCAGCTGTCTGCTTGTATTCCTGCCTTGGATGAGCTCAGCCCTGGCCTTCCGTTCTTCCTTCCAGTGTCACAGCCCACCTCTCACCCATGCTCCAGCCCCTTACTTGGAACTCTCCATAGCACCTGCAAGTTCTCAGACTCAAGATATCAAAAAGAAAAGTCATCAGCATCTCATTTAGCACACACCAGATGGCTATTCTTTCCAATTAGGACCATAGGCTTTAGAGCTAGAAAGTCTTCTTGTTCAATTTCCTCATTTTACAGGAGGCCCAGAGAGACTGTGATTTTTTTCCCGAGGTGATCTCAGTGGCAGAGAACAGAACAGAGCTGGGCGTTGGCCCCAGGGTCTCCGACTCCAGATCCAGCAATCTTCTTTTTCCCAAGGCCCCACGGGGCAGGCTGGCCCTTAGAAGGAATGGAACCTTGGCTTGGAGACCTGGAGACTCGATTCTAGACCAGGGTGGGCTACAAGTCCCTTAACCTCTGTTTCTGGGCCTGTAAAGTATGGGCTTTGAAAGCCTCTGTCCCTCCCGTTCTTTTATTGTGAGGATGCTCTGTCAGTGGTGAGGAGCGGTACTTAGTTCTCCCAGGCTTAAAGCCCCGGGACGTCCCGGACTCTTTTTCTCCTCCTCATCCCCATCCCCACTCTTCAGTCTTTTATTTACTTATTTATGCATTCATTTATTATTTATTTGGCAATGGGATTTAATGACTTGTTCAAGGTCACACAGGCCGCACATCAAGGCCAGAGCCTCCTGGTGCTAGGGCCGGCACTCCATCCACTGCCCTACCTAGTCCCCCTCCTCCTTTAGTCTTTGATTGGGGTCTCTTATTTACACCTTTGAAACACTCACTGACAAGCATCAAGTGCCTGCCGTGGTCCCAGTCAGCTGACATTGTCTTCATTTTCACTCTGCAGATTTATTTCCTTATCACGCTAATCAATTTCTCCTTAATCTTCCAGTTTCTACACTCCTTTTTCTCACTACTGTCCTAAATATATGTGTATATATTTTTCTGCGTATGTATATATATATATATATGGCAGGCCGGTGGTACGGTGGATAGAGCACCAGGCCTCGAGTCAGACTTAGCTTCCTGAGTTGAAATCTGGTGTCAGACCCTTAGTAGCCATGTGGCCCTGGGTAAGTCCCTCAGCTAACTCCATTTGCCTCAGTTTTCTCTTCTGTCAAAAGAGTTGAAGAAGGAAATGGCAAAGCACTCTGGTATCTTTGCCAAAAAAAACCCAAAGGGGTCGTGAGGAGTCAGATACAACAAAAATGCAGAGGAATCTCTCTTAGAATGCTGCCTTTATTACCAGTTGTGTGGCTTTAGGCAGGTAGGTCACAGAGTAGCTGGCCAGGGCAGCAGATGGCTCTCTGGCCTGGAGTCAAGAGGACTGGTTTAGATCCCGCCTCCAATACTTATTAGCTGTGCTACCTTGGCCAAGTCACTTAACCTCTGTCAGCCTTGGTTTTCGAATCTGTGAAATGAGGACAGTGACAGCTGCCTTGCAGGGTGGTTGGGCATCCAGTGAGATGGTGTTTGGGTGCTGCTTCACACCCCTGAAGGCATTATTTATATCAATGCCAGCTCATTTATTACTACTCTTACTACTTCTGGTCCTCAGTTTCCTCTTATGTGCCCTGGAATGGAACATCAAGGCCCACCGCCACCTCCTGCCCCTCCATTTTGTGGGTTAGCACATTTTAATTTTTGTTTACAAAGTGATGGTAGAATTGAAGGTGTAAATTGGTTGTTTTATATCGAAATGTGGATTTTCGACTTTGAGGGGTAGCATTTAATGAAAGGGAAAACTGGGAAACTCCAAGGAAGGGCCTGCCTAACTTTTGTGTTTATTGTTTCCCAATGGAAGGCTGCTTTGACCTGGAGACCCAGGAAGGGCTCAGGCTGTGGCGGAGGAAGTCTCCCCTCCCCTCTGTCCAAGGAGGAACCTGGTGCAAGGGTCTAATGAATGTGTGAACACGTTTGGAAAAGCTGCAGGCTTTCCAAGCGTTCGGTGGTGTTCATCTTGTCTTTTCTCCCATGTGCTGGTGCTGTTAGTCGGTAGGAGCTCTAGTTCTTTGGCTGTAAAGTTACTCAGAGACAATTTAACTGTCTCTGACCCAGGGTTACCTGACCACCTCTTAGGTGATCACCAGCATTATTGCACATTGGTCAGAGATGGCCTTTTCTAAGGCTCATGGGAGCCCTGCTTTTCTCATTGGCACCCCATCCATTCAGAACACATCTGTTTGGCCTTGAAAATGGCAGAGACAACAGAAAGGTGCCGTGAGGCCTTATGGGAAATGACCCCAGTACTAGTAAGTCCATCTGATTAAAAATCATATACCTGTACATCCTTTTGACTTGACTCTTTAGGGCAGGTAGCAGTGGAAGTGGTAGATTAGGAATCTATAGAATTGGGTTTTCATCCCAGGCCTGTAACTAACAAACACAAAACATGGGGCTTGTAGGCAAGTCACTGAACTGCTCAGCTTCCTCCCTCTGCTGAATGAGGAATGAGGGAGCTGATCACCGAAGTATATGTGGCTGCTTCCAACTCTTAAAAGATGATAGAATGAATTTTCATGATTTCTGAAATAAATGTTTTCTTTGGTATACTAAGCCTTAGACTTTTGTCTTTTACTCAAACTTCAGCAATTTGCCTACTCTCGTATTATCACAGTGCAGATCTTGGTTCTGTAGCTTTGCACCCCCCCCTCCCCCATCAATAAGTAAACATTTATTGAAAACCTACTGTATAGCAGTCACTGTGCTAAGAGCTCTGGATGAAAAAAGAGACAAAAGAGTCCCTGCCCTCCAGGACATCACAGTCACACAGGGAGATAATGTGCAGACAAGTCTATACAGACTGGCTACAGCTGGAGAAAAAGGAAGCAAGTAAGTGCAGGAAGGCTCCAGGATTGAGAGGATTGGGGAAGGACTTCCTGCAGGATGCTACATTTTAGTGTGGACTTCTTGGAAGCCTTGGAGATTAGTAGGTAGAATTGAGGAGGAACAGCCAGAGAAAATGCCTGGAGCCAAGAGAATGGAGCCTCTTGGTAGTGGTACAGCCTGGAGGCTAGTGTACCTGGATGGAAGAGGATGTGTCTGGGAATGTGGAAGAAGGGTCTGGAAGGTAGTTGGGGGTTAGGTTCTGAAGGACTTTGCGTGTCAGATGGAACATCTTGTGTTTGTAGGGAGCCCCTGGAGGTTATCAAGTGGGGAGTGACATGGTCAGACTTGCAATTCAGGAAAATCACTTTGGTGACCAAATGGATGATAGATAGATTGGAAGGGGAAAAGAGTTGAGGCAGGCAGACCCACTGGCTCTCACATGATGAGGGCCTGTACCAGGTTGGGGGCAGTATCAGAGGAAAGAAGGGACCATATTGAGTGAAATCAGTCCTTGGTAACAGCTTGAATATAGAAGAGTGAGAGATCGTCAGGAATCCAGGATGATTCCTTGGTTGTGAGACTATGGGACTGAATGGTGTTGCCCTCTACAGGAATTGGGAAGTTAGTGTGGGGCTGGGGAGAGTGTTTGGGGGAAAGATAATGAATTTTGTTTTGGACATAATGAGTTTAGGATGTCTGTCCTGGACCCTTAGCTTGAGTTGGAGATGACAGATTGGAGGCCAGCAGAGAGACTGGGGTGGAACAGGTAGATCTGAGAATTATCAGCACCAGAGATGTTATCCTTGGACATGTGAAGTACATTAAAAATAGATTTTTACTGATATCTTTTGTTTTTTCATCACTTATGTTTCTCTCATATCCATCTTCTCTCCCCTCCCAGAGAGCTATGTCTTAGAACATAGCTCTTCTTTTAAAAAGAGGAAAAAAAGTTCGTCAAAACCAACTGATTCCATAATTTGCAGCCAACTGGCCCTGTGGACTACTTGTTTTTGATAGAATCATTCCTACGGATTCCCCCCTTTGTTCATAGACATTGAATATTTCAGTGGTACTGCATCTTTCTGCTAGTAAGTGTACAAGCTGTCTTGCCATGTTTGTCCTTACAAACATTTGGCTTGCACGTGCCTCCTGGGGCCTGGGCTTGTCTTCATTGGGAATCATATCAAGAACATGAAGGACAGAATGATTAAGAAGGAAGCTTGGGAAGGGGATTGATTGTTCTTTGGAACAAATGGAAGGAAGATTTGTGGCCGGTTTAAGGTTTCAGAAGGTTTGGAATCAATACTCAGCTAGACTTTGTGAGTTTCAGATATAACTTTTCAAAGAATCGACTTGTATTTATGAAAATGTTGGCATGTTTCCTATGTCTCATTTAAAATCTAATGCTTGAGGGTGGGAAGCAAGGAAGACTCCAGCCTATTATAGAAAACTGTAATTCATACTTTTGTTCTTGACCTTGAAGGGCAGTAATGTTAGCAATTTTTCTCCTTTCCTTTAATAGGAAGTATTTAGCACTGAAAAGTTTGAACATCAAGATTATGGTTAGAATAGGTTAGTAAGTTGTTCTATGGTCATTCATAGTAGAAGCTTCAGTGAGTGGACACAGCAATTCTGTGGGATCGTGCTAAACTCTGTTTGTGTGTGTGTGTGTGTGTGTGTGTGTGTGTGTGTGTGTGGTGTGTCCAACAGACAAGAGGACACATAGCAGCTAGCCTCTGACAGGACCAATACTGGCAAGTTACTTCTCATCTCAGTGTCCTGGGCAGTTTCCTAAGAATAAATTAGGGATGAACTGTCAATCTCTGTCAGTGGCCAGAGATTTCAAACCAGTGGTTCCCTCCCTATTTCACTGAAACCACAAATCTGCACGCATACACACACACACGAAATATTTAAAAGGAAATTTTAAAAATTCTGGGATTTATAGTACTTATATTTAAGAATTTTAAAGTGTTTCCACATTGACAGTTTCAAATGAAAATATATCTATGAAATAGTTTGCTAATTGAAATCCTTTAAAGAATGGCTTTTGAATAGGTTTTTTTTTCCTCCTGGTAAATAAAACAAAAATCTAGACCCACATGGAAATATGTTCCATTTGTTGCCTATTATAGAACTGGAGTTCTTCTCTAAAACTTGAAATATTTTTCCTAAAAATGGTACTGATTAGCTTACAGTAGTTACACTTTGAGGTACAAGCTTCTAATTGCATACTTTATTTCAGCCACAATCCAGCACTTTCTTTTAACATCACTTAGAGTTGCCAGTGAAAGACCCTATAAGCTGCTGCCTGTTTCTATTCCTGTTTTATTGATTTTCAGATTCATTCTTTTATATCCCAAAGAATTTCCCTTTTTTGAGGAAGTATGGCTGTGACTGCCAGCTAAGCTGTGTTCTTCAGAAAGGTGAAGGGCATTTGGAAAAGTCCTGTTTCTGTGGACATGGGATTTCAAACACTTTTATTTGAAATTTGAAATTATGGTTTTACATCCTGCTAATGAGCTATTGGGGAAATGAAGGCTTCCCAAGGTCAAGGGCAAGCTGTGTAGACCTGCTTCCTTTTTCTGTAGTTTACTGCTCACTTTCTGAAGGGCTCCCTCAGGGACTTGGGAATTTAGTAGTAATTTATTAGCATTAGCACCCTAACTTTCTAAACCCCCTTTCCAGGAAGTGGTAAAAGAACTTAACACAGTCACACTTTTGCATTGTAGTCTTGCTGGGTAAACAGAATATAGGGGTTACTCTGGGAGAAAGGGAGGAAGGAACACTGAATTTGGAGTCAGAAAGACCTGGGCTGGGAGGTGAATGCCACCTTTGCTGCTTCTTGGTATGACCTTAGGCAAGTCATTTACTGGTATCCCCACTTTACTCATCTGTACAATGATGGGGTTTGTCAGGTTCAGGGGTCGTTTCCCAACCTTGGGCCTATGGATATATTTCAGGGGGTCCATGCTCTTAAAATTTTTTTTCTAATTATGTTCAGTATACTTGGTTTCTTTTTTGATCTAATGAATTTTATTTTATACATTTAAAAGAAAGATTCTAAGGGCTTGGTATACCGCATCAAACTGCTAAATGGGTCTGTGATACAAGAACAGCTAATTCCACTCTGCCTGGAATACTTTCCTTTGTCATCTTTACCTCCTGACTTCCTTGAAATCTTAGCTAAAGTCCCATTTCCTGCAAGAAGTCTTTCTCAGAGTGCTTTTCTTCTGCCACTACCTCCAATTGATCCTGTCTATAGCTTGTTTGTACAGAGTTGTTTGCTTGGGGTTAACCCTATTAGTCTGGGAGCTCCTTGAGAGCTGTCTTTTGTCTCTTTTTATCCCCAGTCCTAAGCACAGTGCCTGGCACGTAGGAAGCAGGAAGCGTTTAATAAATACTAGTTGATTGATTGAAGAACTCCCTGACTTAGCTTGTCTCCTAGCCTCCCTTCCAGCTCTCTGTTTCAAGTTTAAATTTGGCTTATATTTGTCCAGAAGAATCCAGAGATTTGATGTCTCTTGTATTCGGACTGGGAAGAATAGGCTTGGTTTGAAAAATACCTGATGATTATATGATTGTGATTTTGTTTCTAAAGTGTCCTGTTCTTTACCTCATCAATGCTTCCCTGGCTGTTTAAGGGAAACATTTTTCTATGCCATATGCTTTTTCTCCAGATCTGCAGCATTCCATTATATTCACTGTAGATTCAATGAAGTCCTGAACGTGAAATGTTATCTAATGGAAGGTAGTATTGTTGACTCTTGCTCCTTGATCTGGGTCTGGAGTGCGAGACTGCCCAGTTTGGCTCATCTCACTCTGAAACATTCTGACTTGTATTAAATCTTGGTGCTTTAACATTAAGTGAATTTTGGGGTTGGGAGAGTAGAGTTTTGAAATGACTGAGTATTGGGGGAGAATCCCTAGTGCGAGAATTGGAATTCCCCCCCATGTAATAGGAGAAAAGTTCAGATAATGATATTCTGAAAAATTCCAGTAATGATGTTTGAATTCTACTCTTTAGGCAAAGACCTATTCTGACTTGTAGCATTAGTTTTTAGACTCATCGGCATTCCATTTATGGTCTGATTGTGGATAGAACTCCTTTAAATGTATATAATGAATTAACTTCCTCTCATGCCCAGACTTAGTTTTTCTCTGTTTATCTCTTCTCCAGGCCTCCTTTCTTCATTTTGCTCCATAAAACCAGCCTAGATCCTTACTTTTTAGAACATCCTTTCTAACCCTTATTCATCAAATGCCAATCAGCCTTCTCTTTTGGCCATCCTTATTTTATGTGATCTATAGAGACTTGGAACTGGAAAAACTTTTTTTTTCCTTTCAGTTTTTCAAAGACAGCGCATTCCTGGGGTGTCATGAGAACGCTGGCTTAAAAACCATGATGTCTCGGTTCCAGGCCTGGCGTTGCCAAATCAGCTTTGAGTCGGAGTCATTCTGAAACTCAATTTTCACAGTCTCTGAAATGGGGAGGGTACTGGTCCTGTTTGACCCCAAACCAATCCCCAAGTTATTTTCATCATCTTTGTTCTACTTTCCTTTCTCCTCATCATGTTTGGATCTTTGATACTGATAGGCTTCAATGAACTCTTCAGTGTTGATTAAATTGGAGCATTAAGGCCACTTGAATTTTGGTTAATGATGAAAATATGAAGAAATCTGCTACTTAAACCCAAGTTTCATTCTGAGGCAATAACTCCTAACACAGTGATTGCCAGTGGAAAGCAAGTGGCCTGACAAAAATGTAAAAATTATGACAATTTCAATATTTTCCATTAATCATAGTTTTGCATTAGATTAACTTTAATGTCCTTACTAAATAGTATTAGAACTTTAGTAATAATCACGGGAATGTACATCTACATGTGAATGTTTTTATTACTTTGTTTCTAGCGAGAGCATTCCTCCTAAGTGCTTTCCAATTAGATTTCAGAGATGATCTCCGAGTTTAAAAGAGACACTTTAAACCCGCCAAGGTCACTCTGTTGTCAGGACACCTGCCTAAAAACCTGCCTTTTGTGATGTTTTTAGACGATAGTATGGTCAAAGTTAAGAGCCAGTCTCTGAGGAAAACCTATCAAAGCCATTCTTTGGGAGACCAGGTGGTTTTCCTTACCCCAGCATCCTTTGTAATTTTTAAAACGTCTGAGCTTACCCAGAGTCTTTCATTTGAATACTTCTTAATAAGCCCATCCTATGTTTTATGTGATTTGACCCTCTGAAAACAATGTATTTTTCTTTAGAAAAGATTAAATGTGCTTCAGTTGCGATCCACAGACCATTTCTGACCTGATAGACATGGCTGGCTGGCTTCGTTCACATTTTGGGGGGCATTCCTTCACCTGGGTCAGGAGGAAAGGTCCCAAGGACATGTCTTCCGCTTCCAGTGTTGTGATTATCTCAATGCTTTGTACTCCACTGAGTTTTGGTAAAGAATGATTAGTGATAATGATTCACAGACGTAATATCTGTCGTTCCAAGTTTTGATAAATGGGAACATTCCTTTTCCATTGAAAGCATAAGCTTTCTAGCACATTCATTTTCCCCCCTGAGAAAAGCAAAGGTCTGTGCCTCAGTCTCATACCACTGAAACATCTTTTCCTTTTAAGTTCATGTTGGTAGGGCAGTTCGAGTGGGATCTGGAGCTGCTTTTGTACATGAACATTCAAGTGGATGAGGATGAGGGGTGTGATATGTTGGGGGAAGAGGTAGAGGAGAGGGAGATGGGTCTAGAGACTGAGGCCCTGGGCTGGGGTTGGGGAGCTACCATGCCTTCTCCATCTGATCTTGGGCAATCCCTGCAGCTTCTGGGCCTCAGCTTTCTCCCTCAGGGGAAGGGACTTGTTTTAGATGATCTCCAAGAAACTTTTCCCCATTAAATCTATGATCCTCTTGGGTTATCTATCCCTTGTGGTGGGAATCAGTTGAAATTGGATGTCACCAGTTTTGGAGAGAAAAGGGCATTGAATTGGAAGTTGCATGCTGAATCTTTGAGTAACTCCTCCCCCGTTTCTTAAATGTACGGCCTCGGACAGCTCTCTTTACTCACCTCTCTAAGCCTTGGTTTTCTCATTTCCAAAATGGGGAAAACAGTATTTGCAGTCCCTACCTTACTGGGCTGTTGAGGAGAAGTCCCTTTATAAATCGTAAAACGTTATATACATGTGGGCTATTGCCAGACACAAACCAGTGGACACACCAGACTTACTCTTGGTGTGAACCCAAGGGACGAGGATACATAGAAGGAATCTCCGTTTAATCTGCCCTCCGAGAAGAATTCACATTCCAGGGGCAGGTGAATGGACACCAGAAGGCAGAGGCTCGTGAACTGTGTTCTGCCACTGTTCAGTCTGCGCTTTGCTCTCTGCCTCTGGGACTTCTCATTTGACTTACTTTCAGAGTTTTTTGTTCTTGTCTTTGGAGGGCTACTCGGAAAAGTGAATATATTTTGCGTTTCGGTGCTCTATGAAGCTTCTTTTGGATGTTTAACCCACACAGATGCCCAGTGTGCCCACTGCTCTGGGGGCTCTGCCTGTAAAAGAGAAGTATTTTGGGATCTTAATTCTTCATCTTGAAATAGCAGTTTTGCAGAGTAAGAATTTGCAGCTGGAGGTCATCAGGGTTTTGATGTTTTTATGTCTGTGAAACTTGATGTTGATCGGGAGCCATTTGGCGATCCATCGCCAAGCATCTGTTAAGAACCTACTGTGGGATACAGAGACAAGAAAGGAAGTAGCTCCTGACCCAAGGATCTTATGTTCTATCAGCTCTATATTTATACAAAGAAAGAAATGCTACCTATCCATGTACAAATAAGTACAAAATAATTTGGGGGTATGATCAGGGAGAGAAGAATCCAACTGGCCTCTTGTCACTGATGCTTGTTAGTCATCAAACATTAGGTTATGCATCTACTTTGTGCCTGGCCTCCTGCTGAGCACTGGCAGTACCTAGAAAGACAAAAATGAGCCCCTCTCTGGAGGAGCTCACAACAAACCACTCTGGCCTAACCAGATAGAAAGGGGATGAATTGGAAATAGTTAATTGGAGATAAGCTGAGCTTTGAAGGAAACTAAGGATTCTCTGAGGGGGGATGGGAGGACCAAGTGCTGAAGGAAGGATCTATTGGCATTTAAAAATAAGCATACTCCTTAAAGATGTTTGGTTCTGTTTTGTGATTTAAACACATAATACAGAAACTGGTAGACAAGGAACAGGAACTAGGCTTATAATTTCATTGACATGCAGAATTTTCCTGTACCAGTACAGGTTGACTGGCACCTCATCAACTTGGAACCTTAGAGCAGATTGTTGGAGGTGAGATTAGAACCCAGGCCTTCTTGACTTGGGAACCAGCTCCCTATCCACTATGACATCCTTCCTCTTAATAATTTTCTAAAATAAAAATAAAACCAGAAAATGTTACTCTGTTAGGTGATATTGCTTTGGATTGGTTCTCTAACCATTGTTCTGAGTGGATCTTTTTACTGTATATTCAAGGATATTTATAAGTAAGTGAAAGTTGAAAAGTTCATGTTCAAGAATATTTTTTTCCTACTATAGGATTCCCCTTCTATTTCCTAAACAGTTAAATTAATTGTGATTGGTCTGAGTGAATAGAAAAAGTCATAGTTAGAAAATGAAGTTTTCTCTCTTAAAAAAAATTTATTCTTATATTTAAGCAGATTTTAAATAATGAACTTTACCTCAAATCTAATGGAGTGTCAGCATGCAAATTTACATTATGAACTCTTCTAGTTCTTCTGATTGAATATTCCTGGTGCTCCTGGAGGTGTAGGGATATTTTAAATAACTATAACCCAGGTATAGTGGGTTTTTTTAAAGCTCAGTTCTTTGTTACATTACTTTGCTTTCCCTCCCCACGTTTCCATTTTTCTATATAGTCATCATATTTGTCATTTCTTCATGGTGATAAAAAGTACCCCATTGTATTTACTTACCAGTCTGTTTAATCATTCTCTCATTGTGCATTTAGGCAATTTCCAATTTTTATAAAGCTTTTTTTTCCCTGGTATAATGAAACCAAGGAGAGTGAATGTTAACCATTAGCAGTGATTCAATAAAGGTACAATAGGCCCTTGATTTAAGTCTTAGGCAGTGTTTAGATGCTTTGAATTGATGAAGGTTGGAAGAGTTTTCTTTAATCAAAATACACTCATATAGTTTGAAAGTTTTATATGTAAACATTTTCTTTTACTATTTTTTGGTTCTCGGTTGTTTTTTTTAAAGGGAAGACTTAGTAGGATGATCCTCATTCCTTATCCCATTATTGGCTTGATGGAAGTCTTGGACTGGCAAAGTCATAACTTACTCAGGAAGGATACTAATGCCTGAGGGGCTTGGGTTGGGTACAGTCCTCAATGTAGCTTTTCCATTTACTAATGAAATCACACATAACCTATCCTTCTTGGTAAGAGCCACTAACTGGTATTACCCATCTCACACTGGGCAGGTTTGGTTGATAGGTAATGATATGGTCCTGTATCATTTGTTTAGGAACAACTAGAAGCCAGTAATAGGCGAGCTGCTGTGATTGTTTAAGTCTGGCCATTCTTTGGTACCTGCCAGAGGCTGCACTCAACCACATCCTCACAGACAGAAGCTTCTAAGAACATAGGCCCTACATAAGAATGTCACAAGGACCTAGGCGGAGACGTTATTGCAGAATAGCTTGCTTAGCTTGTCCAATGCTACATAGCATGTTTTGGGATCCACTCAGAGGAAGGAGTCTTGGGATGGAATTGGTAAATTGAGATCATTAGAATACTAAGGTATGTTTTCAGGTTGGCAAAGATGATTTAAAAAAAAAAAAGGAAAGTAACAGTTGGATGGGGCCATGGGAAAGCGGGCATGATGCTCTACTTGATGGGATGGATGGAATTGTGAATTGATCTAGGCATTCTGGAAAGCAGTGTGGAGTTAGGTCCACAAAGTCACTGAACTGTGCATACCTTATTTATCACTAACTGGGACTGGATATCCCATGGAAATCAAAGGAAGAAAAAAAGGATCCATGTGCACAAAAAGGTAGCAACTCTTCTGTTGTAGTGAAGGACTAGAAAATGAGGGGATGCCCCTCAACTGGGGGATGGCTAGACAAATTATGGTGGTTGTAATGAAATGACAAAAAGGATGGCTTGGGAAAACATGCGAAGACTTGTACAAACTGATGCAAAGTGAAGTAAGCCAAAGCAGAACAGTTTACAAAGGAACAACAACATGATAAAAGAAAGTCGACTTCGAAAGATTTCAAAGCAATGACCTGCCCCCACTCCAGAGGACTGGTTCCTTAGCTTCCCCACCAAGGAGATGGATTCTAGGAGCACCGGGAGAGGAGCGTCCTTTGTCTTAAATCTCTCCTTTTCGTGGGTTGCTTCCCGTCGCTCTCCTTACAGTGTTATCATACTTCTGCCTAATAGCCATATTTGGTTATCTTTTTTTCAGGCTTCTTGCTAGCTCTGCAATGTGATACTACTGGAGACTCTCTTCCCATGGCTTCTAGGAGATCTCCCCTTTCTCTCACTGCCTTTCTTCTTTGTCTCCCTGCCTGGGTCCTTTTCCTCTTTTCAGTTCTTTAAAGAGAGGTTTTCCAGAGGAGTTATGTGAAGAGTTTAGTGACTTTTCTAGAATAGTTCCAGATTGTCTTACGGTGCCATATTAATGTGCCTATTTTCCTACATTCCATCTAGTCCTCACTATTTATATCTTTGCTGTTGTGAAAAGTAAATAGTGAAATCTAAGAGTTTTTTCAATTTTTATTTCTTTTAGTGATTTATACATTTTTTCATAGTTTTGATAGTTTTCATTTTTAAAAAGTTTGTATCCTTTGCCCACTTACTTACTGAGGAGGGGTTCTTAGTCTTGTATTTTTGCGTCCGTTTTCTGTATTTCTTTAACTAG
Organism: Pseudochirops corinnae; assembly: GCA_028646515.1. Taxonomy (NCBI): domain Eukaryota; kingdom Metazoa; phylum Chordata; class Mammalia; order Diprotodontia; family Pseudocheiridae; genus Pseudochirops; species Pseudochirops corinnae. The sequence continues at coordinate 30,328,069 of CM053586.1, forward strand.
AAATAATTTGATAAAAAGATTTGTTTCTTAATCATTTCTTTTTTTAAATAAATTTTTACTGGTGACCTTTTGTTCTTACATTTACTTACATTTCCCATTGTATTTCTCCCCCTCCACATTACCAGAGAGCTATTTCATATAACAAAATATATTTTTAAAAAGGAAGAAGAGAAAAAGCAGTCAGCAAAACCAGTCAATATATTGAAGAAATGTGAAAATATTTGTCGTTTTTGATACTTGTGGAACTCCCACATAAGCAAAGGAAACATCTTTTCTTTGGGGTCATGTTTATTTTTGTCACTTTTCAACATTCATCTTTAATTATTTTGTGCTGGTTGTTCTTTCCCTGTGGTATAATCATTATTCATATTGCTTTCTTGTTGCTGCTTACTTCACTTTGCATCAGTTCGCATAAGTATCCGTACTTCTTGGGATTTGTCACGTTTGTCATTTCTTACAGTGCAGGAACAGTCTTCTTCTGTGATATTCATATACCACAGTTAATTTAGCCATTCCCCAATCAATGGGCGTCTGCTTTGTTTCCAGTTCTTGGCTACCATAGAAGTGCTGTTGTGAACGTTTGGGGGAGTGTGGAGACTTGTGGTTTCCATGTCCTCCTTGGGCTATATGCTGCATAGTGAAATCTCTGGGTCAGAGTCTGTCCATTTTAGTCACTTTATTTTCATTATTATGAATTGCTTTCTATAATGGTTATCCTCATTCCCAACTCTGCCAACGAGGCAGTAGTGTGCCTTTCTTTCCATGACTCCTCCCACATTGGCTCCTCCTATTTTCTGCCATCTTTGCCAGTTTTCTAGATGAGTTGCCCTTTTTTTTTGGAGGCGGGGTTAAGTGACTTAAGTGTCTAAGGCTGTTTGAACTCAGGTCCTCCGGACTCCAGGGCCAGTGCTCTATTATTCACTATGCCACCGGCCACCCCCACTAGATTTGAGTTGAAACCTCAGGATTGTTTTGATTTGAATTTCTCTTATTAGTGATTTGGTTATTAAAAATTTACATTTCCTTTCAAAACTGTTCATATCCTTTGACCAGTTTTCTGTTGAGGAATTGCATTTGGTCTGATGATACTTACTGATTATCTGGATATCATGGATACAAAACCTTTGTCAGAGGAATTTGATACAAAGATTTTCCCCCCATTCAACTGCTTTCCTTTGTGTGTTAGGCGCGTTTTATTTGTGTAGAAGATCTTAATTTCACGTAATTAAAATGACCAATTTTATCTCTTAGGATTGTCTCTGTCCCCTATTTAGTTAAGACTACATCTCCTACCCATAGCTGTGAAAAGTAAACCATCTCTTTCTCTTTTAGTTTTTTATGGTATGCGTTTTTAACACAGTCACTTCTTTTTGAGCTGAATTGATTTTATTCAAGATTTAAATTTTATGTCATTGAAAGAGCCTGTTTTTTCTTTTGGGATCTCTATCTCCTGTTTGGGATTTCCCTCCATTCTCTACCTTTTAAATGATGTGATCTTTTACATTTATGTTGTGTATCCATTTTGAGCTTTTTGTGCCATATGGTGTAAATGCTAGGCTCAGTCTTTTTTTTTTTTTTTTCCCCTCTTTTCTGCCAAACTCCTTTCCTGCAGTTCTTGTCAAATAACCCTTTCCCCGGTAATTTGTGTTCTGGGTTTCTCAGACTCTAGGCTACTGTGCACCAATTGCTTTTTGGTCTTCCTTGTCTGGGCTGCTCTTAATGTCCTTTTTAGATTTTTTAAAACAGTACCAAATAGTTTTGATGGCTACAAAAAGATATATTACTACTAGGCCCTTCTTCATTCTTACGTTTTAGAATCATTCTGCTCAAGATCTTGACCTTTTTCTCCAAATGACTTCTTATTGTTTTGTCTACAAAGTAACTCTTCAGTAGTTTAGGTATAGCACTGAATCTGGGAATTAATTTGGACTCAATTGTATTGTACTGACTTGGCCCGATCATGAACAATGAATGACTCAAATCATGTAAACTTTCCTTTATTTCTTTAAAGGCTGTTGTAGGTAAACTTTCAGATATAGATCTTTTGTAGTTCCTTTGAATGGAAGTTCTCTTTTTTATATTACTTTCCTTTGGGTTTTGTTTGTAATTTACAGAAAAGCTAATTATCCTAATAGGTTTATTTTATATCTTTTCTGAAGTTGCTATTTGCATATTAATTTTTTTCTTTGCTTCTCTAAGTTTCTTCAAAAAGATAATTTTATTTCCTTTTTATCTACATTCATTCCCTTGACTTTTTTTTTTTTTTAAATCTTACTGCTACAACCAGGATTTCTAGCACTTTATCATAGAAAAAGAATCACATAATCTTAAATTTGGAAGATACTTCATAATTTAACCTATACTTTTCCAAGAATATCCTTGAAAGGATCCCATCTTTATTGAATGATCGGTCTGTGATGAGGTGTAAGAATCTCTGGCCTGGAGCCAAAGGATCTGGCTTTAGATTTTGGTTTGCCTACCCTGTGTAATCTACTGCATTACCTGAAGCTTAACCCCCTGGCCATCATTTTGTTCTTTGGTAAAGTGTGAGGTTTTATTGGGTATCTCTAAGGCCCTTTTAGTTTTAAATCTGATGTAAACCACCTTGAAGGGAGCTACTCTGTGGTAGAAGATGGAGCCATCCATCCCTGCAGGTCTGTAAATAGTGTGGGAAAAGAATCGTGTCAAGGCTGGGATTTCTCTCTTAGCCTTACAACTAAAGATCTGGGTTCAAGACCATTAAATAATAATGGACACACTGAGTTACCCTTGAGTTTATTGGGGAGACTTCTGGTGTTTTTCTGTTGCAAATAACGTTAGCTCTTTGTGTTAGATACTTCTAAACATGGCATCCTAGACTGAGTTAGGGATGGCCTTAGAGGTCTTCTAGTTAGGACAACCCCTTCATGTGATTAAATAGGGAAACAGAGGTCCAGTGGAGGCCCAGGTGACTTGTCTGAGGCCATGTAGCTCTCTTTCCACTGTCCATTCTGTTGTGATTAAGTGTTATATTTTGTTGAAAGCTTTTTGTGCATCTGTTGATGTACTTAGTGTGATTATTTTTGGTTATTTATTATAATGTAAATAAGATTAAAAGCCATAATGATATGTTAATTACAATGCTAATTATGATAGAGGCAGCATGATGTGGTAGATAGAGTGCTGGGCTCAGAGTTCAGAACTGAGCCCAGATCCTACCCCGGTCTCTTCTTGGCTTTGGGACGCTCTGCATGCCTCTTCATTTCTTAGCTACTCTAGGATTTAGACAGTCAGGGATGAGCTGTGCCAAGGAGTTCTACACAGGCGTACTCCTTGCCTGCACTCCTACCTGCCGTGGTTTTGGTGGGTTTACTTTGTATGCTGTTACTTTACTGAAGCTATTGTCTCACTTTCACTGCCGGTTGGGGAAGATTTTTTTTTTTAAAATAAACTATCCCGATAAGAATAGTTTTGTCTCCTCTTGGTCTGTGTTTATATCTCATTTCTTTCTCTTGTCTTACTGGGATAACCAATATTTCTGAAATTGTGTCACATTATAGAGAGGAAAATATTAATTTATTATAAATAAAAATATTAAGAAGAAAATACGTATTATATTTGTAGTTTTTCAAATATTGAACCATTCCTAAGTATCAATCTAACCTGATCATAGTGACCAGTAATATAGGTTTAAAAAACCCCTATATTAATATTTTAATGTCAATATTAATTAGTGATATCGATCTGTATTATTCTTTTTTCAGCCTTATTTCTCTCTCTTTTGATTTTCAGGACCTCAGTTGTCTTTTTTTGCTTTTTTGGAGGGGGAAAGCAGGACAGTTGGGGTTAAGTGACTTGCCCAAGGCACACGACTAGTAAGTGTTAAGTGTCTGAGGTCAGATTTGAACTCAGGTCCTCCTGACTCCAGGGCCAGTGCCCTATTCACTGTGCGACCTAACTGCTACCTCAGTTGTCTTAGAGCAGGAGTTGATAAGGTGGCTGCCCTGTTTATTTTGCCTCTTTATGTTGAATTGGGGTTACTTTTTCTTGAAATGTTTTCTATAGATCATTTCTAAATGTGTCTGGATCAAGTTTGTTGTTTTTTTTTTCTCTCCCTTAGGATTTTGCTTATGGCTTGCTGAGTTTTTCTTTATGAAATCAAGCTGTTTAGTTTTTCTTATTTCCTTTTAAAAATTAATATGGGTATTTTATATCTTTGTAAATACCCATTTCATCCAGGGTTTCCATTTTGTTGGCATTTAACTGAGCCTGGCATTTTCTGATAATTTCCTTTCCACTTGTGAATTCCTGCTTGTCCTTTTCCATTTTGGTAATTTGATTTTCTTCTCTTTGGGGGCACAGGGAAGGAGGTGGCAGTTCTGCCTGGGGTCCCTTGTCACTCTCTCTTTCTTCCTCACAGTCTTTCTTTCCTCTCTCTTACATTAGAGCTTTAGAGTTTTGTGTAGTTACACCTGGGACTTCTGTGTGTGGGAAATGCTTCCCATCTGACCTTTGCTTTCCAGTTTCCATACTTCCAGGCAATCTCTCTTTTATTTCACTTATTGTTTTGAGGTGAGGAGGGGCAATCTTTCACTTTGCTGGCTTGACAAAAGCCCTATTGTGGATCTCAAAATCTGATATAAATTTGATTAATTTATCCCACTGCTACATCTATATTTTATGTAGCTCTATCAATTAATGTGTGTAAAATTTCTCATTTTTTGAGCATAAAAGATGTTCTGTAAATCCAATGATGTATCTATACAGCAAACCTACACAGAGATCGAATGGAGATTTAATAGCACCTGAAAATAGTTTTATGTTATTGAATAAAATGAAAACATTTCATGAAAGGGGAAGAAGTTGCTAGCTGTGTTTACAAGTGGACAACCTGAGTGAAATGGCTAGGAATAGGATTGGAAACGAAATTGCTATTGACTCTCCACACAGTTCCTAATGATCCCAAGTTTATTTTGGGCTGTACAGTTTCCCTTTCTTGTGAATGAAATTCTTCTACACGCTACCTGAGCAAGGAAGAATGGCTGCTGCCGTGGGCCTAACAGCTCCTGCTCCTGGCAGCTGCACACGTGCTCAGGGCTGCCCTGGGAAGGCTCCTCTTCTTGGGCTTGTTACAAGGTAAATTCCAGAGACGCGGGAGCATGGGCTGTTCCAAGATTAGCCCGAGTCCTGGACAACAGATGATGCCACACAATTTTGTTTCCCTTTCTCTAGACATTCATTCTTGGATTATTGAGCACGGTGTCCATGGGTAGTTGTAGAGTGCATCAGGCATGTGTTTTTCTTCTTTTAATCTGATTTCACTGTGAATACTGTATGGAATGTTTAAAAGGGATACAACATAATGGTAAGAAATACAAAATTTCTTCATTTCTGGCTACCTGATATTTAAAATAGTCTTTAAAAATCACCATCTTGTTTTTATATCTCCTAAACTCTATTGTTTTTCCACACACTGGGGAATGAAATGACTCAATTGATGAGTTTTTAATGAATTCTGTAGGAAATTTATGCTTATGAGTGAAGATAATTCAATTTTTAAAAGTAAAAATCACAATTACTTGAATTCTAGAGGCAGTGTGGTCAAGTTTGTAAGTACTACCTGGGAGGTGATGCCAAGACCTTGTGCTTCCTGAGCCCTCCCCCACACTATACAGCTATATAGACACACACACTCTTGTTTTGTTTTGGTTTTTTTGGAGGGGGAAAGGCAAGGCAGTTGGGGTTAAGTGACTTGCTCAAGGTCACACAACTAGTAAGCGTCAGGTATCTGAGGTTGAATTTGAACTCAGGTCCTCCTAACTCCAGGGCGGGTTCTCTATTCACTGCTGCCACCTTGCTGCCCCAACACAGACATTCTTAAACAAACTCTATCCTCCTTTTCATTCTGCATTTGAATTAAAAATCATACCTTTTTCCCTGTCATTTGGTGAGGTGATGTGATGTGTTGGTTTAGTACAATAACCAAGGGATAACACTTTGGACTTCATAAATATAAATTGTATACAGTGGAACTTCACTTACTACTCAAAAGTGCTTTTTCTTATTAACTATCCTGACTCCTAAAAAAGATGTAGATAAGCCAGCAGTTCAGCTGAGCTTCCTTTCATTTGTTGTCTCCTTCAGTTTGATGGGAGCTCTTTGAGAGTCACATTTCTATTTGTTTTTCATTTTTTTAGAATGTAGGAAGTACTTAATGAATGCTTTCTCATTCATTCACTCATCAGTTCATCCATCCATCCATTCGGTGGATTGTGATTTCATCACTGTGGGTTGTACCTTCCATTGGTGTAGCTCTCAACCCATCTGTGTGATTTGTGTTATTCCAAATGCTTTGAACTTTCTTTCAGGCCTTTCTAAAATTTCGTGGGCACCAGGGGTACATTTTGTTTAACTGTTATTGCCACACAACTAGCCTCTATGTTCCAATAGCTGTCTTTGGAAACATGTCACTCCTTTACCTGTGTATCTTCCCTAGTTCTCTCTGGGTTGCCTTTGGTTTTGATTCTTTGGAGATTATGATGTTCCAAGATTTGCAGTTATGCAACATTGCTGGGAATACATTTGTGTTCAAAAGCTAGAGAGTTTTGTGCTAGGGAGTAATTTGGAGCCATCATCAGAACTATGCAGTTACTCAAATAGGGCCTGCCCATCTCTTTCTCCTATTTAGTTCTGCCTCTGACACTTGGTCCATCTGCAGTGCCCACCACCAATGTATGTACTGAATGATAACTCAATGGATTGGCTACCCAGCTGATTGCTTGATGTTATCTGGACAAGAGAATTTTTTCATCCATTTAGTTTTTCTTTATAGATTGTTAGGTTTATCCCTTTTTATATTCATGAATCTCTTGAGAAAGTCTTTTGCAATCAGCACAACACTGTTTGCCAAAAGGAACCTCTGGAGAATCACAAGATTATAGACCTAGTGGTGGAAGGGTCCCCAGAGGCAGTCTAGTCCAACCCCCTCACTTTTTTCTTTACAGATGAGGTGGGGAATTTCTTTTCCAATGGACCCTCCCCAAGATGTCCTCCATGACAGTGCCAAACACCTTTGGTGAGCATGAATCTTTCTGTCTTATGATTCCCTTGGTAATCAGAGGGTCATTGAACAGTTATTTTTGTGGTTGCATTTACCAGGTGATTTTTATATAATCTTAACATGTGCATATTTAGCGTCAGTGGAAGAGAGCCACTGAGTTAAGCACGTTTTGGTGTGGAGTATTGTCGAAAACCACTTGTGAAAACCTGCCTGTTCTTTTTGTCCAGGATCCTAGCCTTGGTGTGCATCAAGATCATTCTCATAAAGATTTTATAGCTGTGGAAAACTAGGCAAGTGGCTGGGGTTAACTGGTATTCACTTGATTGCTTTTGGAGCAGATTAATGGGAACTCTGGATTTTTCTTCCATTATTTTGGCATCTTCTTGAGATAAGCTGTAAAACAGAACCCTCAGTGCACTAATGATTGTCTTGCCTCCAGTGTGGCTTTCTTCTTTATATTCCTGCTTTTGGTTTGTCTGTTCTCCTTGACTTTGGTTTCTGAAGTCCCGAGTCGCATTTTTTGTGTAATACACAAGGACTTATGGCAGAAGAGTTAGCTGTGGTGTTCCTGGTGATAAATAGAGTTGTAAAAACATTGGTAAGGGCTTGTTTTCCAGCTCTGGGCTTTTCTGTCAGTTCCATCTCTACATTGCTCTTGGACTCATGTGGTTCATTTGGCTCTTTGCACCAGAGTTTCTGCTGTTTTGGGGGTTTGATAGGGATTGTTGTTCATCATCTGCTGTTTTCTGCTGTTGCGCTCTTTGTAGCTTAAGATGGTCTTGCCCATTGATTGTCGTCACCTCTCCATTTGGCAGAGAAATGAAATATTTTCTGGTTAAGGTAGTTTCTGTGTATTGTTTTTTGACCTCCTTATTCTGTTGACTGTGTTGCATTTGTTAATCTTTTGTTGGAAGTTGGGATAATCAAAGCAGTTGTAGTTTGGATATTTTCCTTCTCTTTACATCTTGGCCAGACTACTTGTTGGAATAGGTGAGGTTAAAGCTATTGAAATTGTTACATGATTAGCTCATCTTTTAGTTTTTCTTTTAACTTTAAGTTGACTTTTATCTTGACTGTAACTAATCAATGGTCTGACCACCTGGATAGCCAATAGTAAACTCTTATTTACAGCCTATTAATGTTTCAATCCAGTTCTAAAAATCCAAGGACCCATTAAGTTATAGGCAATTTTTATTTTATTTGTTTGGTGATGATACTTAGTATTAGCCATGGCTGGCTCTTTCTCACTCTCTCCTGGGTTCAATTATTTCTATCCAAATAACTCTTGCATTTATTCATCAAGCCCTAATCTGTCTCTTGAGCTACAGTCCTGCCTCGCAGCTGGCTGTCTCTTGGTTATCTCAAGCTCAACATATCAAAAATGGATTTTTTTTATTTTTTGGAATCTGCTCCAAAAATCATTATTTTCTTCTTACCTAAACTCACCCGTTCTCCAAACTTCCCTATTTCAGTTGGAGGGAAGTTAGGCAACATTTGCCACGGCATGACAGACTATCCTGGACTTCTCTGTCTCTTTTACTCCCCATATCCAGTTGCCTCATTAATTCACTTGTCTTATTAATTCTGCCTCTGCGTCTCTTACATTTGTCCCTTTCATTCCATTTGCATGGCTCTCACCCTGCTTCAGGCCCTCATCGCTTCTCTGCTTGCCTATTGAGACAACTCTTAATTGGTCTCTCAGCTTCTAACCTCTCACTCTCCAATACCTTCTCCATATAACTTCCAAAATTATCTTCATCAAGCCCAAATCTCACTCCCCTGCCTAAGAAACTCTCATGTCTCTCTATTACAGTGGTTCTCAGCCTTCTTAATGCCGGACCCTTTAATACTGGTATGTGAGCGTATCTGCACGTGGGTGCACCTGCCGGCAGATGGATAGAGGAGTGGTGTCTCCATTCCTAAGACCATGGGAAATATGTATTTTCTGATGGTCTTAGGTTCAAACGACCGTTTCACAGGGGTTGTGACCCACAGGTTGAGAACCACTGCTCTGTTTCTTCTAGGTCAGGGCCTCTTCACCTGGGGTCTATGAACTTGTTTGTAAGAACAGTTTGATAACTGTATTTCAATATAATTTGTTTCATTCATGAGCCTATGTATTTTAGTTTATGCATTGTAAAGAACTATTCTGAAAAGGGATCCATAGACTTCATCAGATTGATGATACCTGAGGGAGTTCATGACATTAAAAAAAGAGTGAAGAATTCCTGTCCTTGGCTAATGTATGAACAGACAGGCTTTGAAGACCCATCTCAGTCCTACCTAAAGCTTCTCTTCCAGACTAACGCACAGTCCTGCTCAGGCTCTGTTCCAGTCAAAGGACTCTTGTGTTGTATTTTGTACCTCCACACCACGTGGGCAAGAGATGTTCTGTACACCTGTAATACATTCCCTAGTCACCTTTGCTTCCTGAAATCCCTCACCTTTGTCAAATTTTCATCTCTCTTATTTGCCGTTTCCTACAAGCAGCTTTTTCTGATCCCCTTCCTCCTTAGTGCCTTCTTCAGGCACTTATTTAGCTACTGAAATTTGATTGCTCCAGTAGAGTATAAATTTCCTTAAGGACAGAGAATATTGTTTATTTGTAGCCCAGAGTTTGCATATAGTAGGCACTTTATTTTTAAGAAAAATTCAGTTCTATTTTCAGGTCTGAATTTTCTCCCTCTTGTCTCCTCCTCTTCCCTCAAAGCAAGAAAAATAAAATTTGCTGTTATAAGCATGTATAGTCAAGCAAAACAGATTCCCACATTGGCCTTGTCTAAAAACAAACAAAAAAGACACAAGCCTCAATCTCCATTCCGTCGATCACTTCTCTGTTAGTGGCATGTTTCATCAGGAGTTCTCTGCAATTGTGGTTGGTCATTGTGCTGATCAGAATTCCAAAGTCTTGCAGATTTGTTTGTCTTTACAGGATTGTTGTTATTATATAAATTATTCCCTTGGTTCTGCTCATTTCACTTAATGTACCAATATTTTCAGAAACATCCCCTTCATCATTTCTTACATTCAGATGCCATAACTTCTTTAGCTGTTCTACAGGTGATGAACGTCCCCTCAATTTCCAATTCTTTGCAAGCACAACAAAAGCTGCTATGAATATTTTGGAACATATGGGTCATCATCTTCCCTCCCCCCCATCTTTAGGGTATAGACCTACTTGTACATGTGAGCCAAAGTATATACACTCATTTAAATAGCTTTTTAGGCATAGTAGTGGCTGAACAAATTTCGCAGTTCTTACATCAGTACAGTAATGTACCTATTTTCCCATAGTCCCTCCATTATTCGCTATTTTCCATTTTTGTTGGTTTAGCTAATCTGATAGGTATGGGGCAGAGCCAGAGGAATTTAGGGGTAGGGTCAGAATTGCTTTAAATTTAACATTTTTCTAGTAATTGCTGATTTAGAAGATTTTTTGATATGGTTGTTGACAGCTTCTATTTCTTCCTCACAACGCTGTCTCTTCATATTGCTTGACCATTTATAATCAGTTGCAGAATGGTTATCATTCTTTTAAATTTGACTTAGTTCCATATATGTCTTAGAAATGAAACTTCTATCAGAGAAACTTGCTGCTAAAATATCCCCCCACCCACCCAATTTCCTGCTTCTGTCTTAATTTTAGTTGCATTGGTTTTATTTGTATAAAATCTTTTAAGATTTATTACTCTTTATATCTAAATCCTGTATCCATTTAGAGCTTGTCTTGGTGTATTGGTATGAGATGTTGGTCTGTAACTATTTTCTGCCAGACTGTTTTCCAGCTTTCCCAGCAGTTTTGGTTGAATAGTAAGTTCTTGCCCCAGTAGTTGGGATCCTTGGGTCTTTCAAACACTGGGCTACTGGTTTATTTGCTTCTGTATGTTGTTTAAGCTGTTGCACTGATCAACCTCTCAATTTTTTTTACCCAGCGTCAAATTATGGCTTTGTAATATAGTTTGAGATCTGTTGCTTCTAGGACCCCTTCCTTCTCAACTTTTAAAAAAGTTTTGCGTGAATTCCCTTGAGATTCTTGTCCTTTTGTTTCTTCTGTTGAATTTTGACATTATTTTTTCTAGTTTTGTGAAATAAATCTTTTGGTAGTTTGTTTGGTATGGCACTGAATAAGTAAATTAGGTGGTATCAACATTTTTATTATATTAGCTCGGCTTCCTCATGATCAATTAATATTTCTATATTTAGTAAGACTTGTCTTTATTCATGTAAAAAGCGTTTGTAGTTTCTGTGACCTCTTGGCAGATAGACTCCCAAGTATTTTTATGTTGCACATAATTAATAGAATTTCTCTTCCTTCTGGATTTTATTGGTAATAATATATTGAAATACTGATGATTTGTGTGAGCTTATTTATATCTTGCAACTTCACTAAGTGATTAAATGTTTCAGTTAGTCTTTTAATTAAGTCTATAAAATCAAATTAGCTAATAGTAAATGTGTTGGGGGGTTTTTTTCCTCCCCAAAAACTCCCAAACTCATGATTTTAATTTAAAAACTTTTTTGCTTCCAATTTTTAAAATTTTTCCTTTGATTTTTTTTTTTTTTTAGGATTTCCAATTTGGTGTTTAATTGGGTGTTTTTGATTTTTTTGTTTTTCTAGCTTTTAAAATTGCATATCCAATTTGTTGATTTACCTTTTCTCCTTTATGGATTGTTTAGAGATAACGTTTTCCTTTAAGTACTGCTTTGGCTGCATCCTTAAGTTTGGTATATTGGCATTAACTTTAATAAAATTATCGATTTGTTTCTTTGATTTAATTTAATTTACCTATGCATTCTTTAGTTTTAAATAATTTAGTTTGTAGCTAGTTTTTTTTTTTTCTCCTCCTCCCTCACCACCCATGTCCACTGGAAAGACAAGCAATCAAATACAGGCTGAACATGTAAAATTATGCAGAGCCTCTCCATAGTGAGCACACTGTGAGAGTCTGATTAAATGTTCCTTCTTCCTATCCTGCCCCTCCACTCTCCACCCTGTCCCTATCCCTCTACAGAAATGTGAACATTCATCAGCCCTCCCCTCCATCACCCCACCACTCATCCCCCTTCCCCCAACTCTTCTATGTGGCAAAATGCCCAGTTTAGAGTTTATGTCATTCCTTCCCTAAGCCAAATTCCATGAGAGTAAGGTTGACTCTTTCCCTTTTGCCTTCCTCTTTTCCCC
>CM053586.1:30340789-30438865 GCA_028646515.1 Pseudochirops corinnae
GGGGCACAGCCCCGGCTTCAGGCCAGGCTGGTTTCGGTTCGCAGTGCTGATATGGTTCCTCGTAGCCGAGCTGACTTTAGTGGGAAGTATCTTTGTGTGCTTTTGAAGTTCTAGGATTGGTCCAGAGTCCTATTCCATGGGTATTTTGGGGTGGCTATGTGAGAGCTGCGATATATTGCTGCTGCTACGCTGCCATCTTGGCTCTGCCCCCTGTAGCTAGTTTTTTTAATCTGTTTTTAAGGTGCTTTATTGAATATAATTTATTCTGTGTTATGGTTGGCAAAGGATACACTTAATATTTCTACTTCTCTGCATTTGAGAGGTTTTTATTGCCCTGAATCCAAAGTCATTTTTTTAGAAGGTATCATGCATAGTTGAATAATAGGTATATTGATTTTTATCCCTATTCAGTATTCTGCAGAGGTCTATCATATCTTACTTTTCTAAAATTCCATTTAGAACTTTTATTTCTTTTTTGTTTGGAATTTTCTAGGTCTAAGAGGACTACACTGAGATCCTCTAACATTATTACTTTACTTTACTTTTCCCCTATAACCCATTTAGCTTTTCCTTTGAGAATTTAGATGGTATGGCATTTGGTGCATAAATGTTTAGTACTGATATTTGTTGTCTATGATTGGCCTGCTTTTTGAGGGCTACCAAAAGCCTTTGGCATGGCCAAGGCCCTGGGCTGCAGGTTGTGTAGTCCTGCTCCGTGGTATCTTTAAGCAAAATATAGTTTCCCTGTTTATCTCTTAATTAGATTTATTTCTGCTGTTTCTTTGTCTGAAATCATGATTGCTACCCCGATTTTTTTTTTTATACTTTAATTTCCATTTTCCTGGTCAGTTTTTGCTATGAGATACTTTGTATTTTCTTCTGGTTTTTTTTTTCCTTCAGTCTTTTGACTTAACTATTTCTTGATGTCTCATGTAGTCATTAGCTTCTGTTTGTTAATTCTAATTTCGAGGGAGTTATTTTCTTGGGTAAGACTTTGTACCTCTTGTTTCAAGATGTAAATTCTCTTTCTCTATCTTCTGTAGTTCTTGTTTCTTTTCAGTTTCCTCCCTCCTTTGGTGCTTAAAATCAATTTTTAGCTATTTTGGAATTGTGCACAAGCTGCTTTTCCTTCAGGAATTTGAGTCATTCTTTTCTTCTTGGTTTGTTTTTGGACTTCCCTGTCAGCAAAATATCTCTTTAAGTTGAGATTTTTTTTTCCTTTTTGGTTGTTGTTTACTCATTCTTCCGGCCTCCTTCTCGACTCTGGCCTTTTTGGGCTTGCTGCACTTCTGGGGGGGAATGTCGAGCCTGGGCTTCTGTTTTGCATCCTGCTGCTGCTTTCACACAAATGGCTGGAGTCAGACAAGCTTTCTGTGCTCCCCAAATGATGTGATTCGGGCTGAAGTTTGCTTACTGCCCTCCTCTTCTTAGCTCTGTAATTGTCTGCCCCAGGTTTGCTGTTCCACTGAGCCTTCTGGGAGGCCCTGGAGGTTTAGGGGATTAAGCTGCAGGCTCCTTTTGGTCTCTTACTCCTGAGTCTTTGCTCTGTCCCCAAATCAGAGCCATGCAGTTACTGTTTGCTTCTTGAATGTGGCCCTCACCATGTATGTGGCTAGATCACCCTCCAACCTTGGTCTTGGGCAGGAAGCAGCTGATCTGCCCAGCTGGAGTGCTCCTTGCAAAGCCAGCTGCCAGGGTCTAAAGATGCTTTTCTGTCTCTCTCCAAGTGCTGACCTGAGCTGGTCAAAATTGACTCAGTGTTATTTTTCCTTAGATTTCCCCATCAGAATCTGATCTGGTGTGTTTTCTAGATGTTTATGGAGGAGCTGTTGTGTGTGTGTTGGGGGGAGGGGGGCGGGGAGGAGGGGCTGGGTCTATTTGGGCACTTTATTAATGCTTTTTGGCTAGGGTTAGCTTGAGTGGAAATATTCCTATATTTATCTGTATATACACATATGTTTGAGAATTTTAAGCTGTCTGCAAGCCTTTGACTTCCTTCTTAGTTCTTAGTTGGCAAACAGTTTGTGAAATGCTTCCTCTGTGTGAGACACTGTGCTAGGCACCCCAAAAAAGGCAGACGACAGTCCTGGCTCTCAGGGAGCTCACAGTCTAATTAGGGATTGAAGAAAGGTCATCGGTGACATTTAAGAAGTGCCTACTATGTGCCAGGCACAACGGTGCCTGCTGCTGGGGACACAAATGCCAATAAGGACCAAGGCAGCTCTTGCCTACAAGGAGCTTACAGTCTAACATGGGAAGCTGAAGAGTGAGGGGAAAGGGAGCCCTTGAGGGGGCACGATGGAGGCTTCCAGGAAAATCCAGAAGCAGTGCGAAAATGGGAAGCAAACTTGTGCTGAGCCCCTTCTTTAAATAGAGACCCTGGAGTTCCTCCATGGTTCTGCCTTCAGACCCTCAGAGGGTTTAGGCTTAGCAGCTTTGGAGGGGGCAGTGTTGGTCGAAGGAGGAATTTGAAGGCAGGCTGCAGCAAGTTTAGGAGAGTGAGAGGAAAGCAAGAGGAGGCACTGAATGGGAACTTTATTTCCATGTCAAGGTCTCCTAGAAACTTAGTTTCTAGGATGTGGAAATAATACCCCTTCCCTGAGGAGGAGGAAATTTACCAAATGATGATTTTGATGAAAGTGCCTCCAGTATTCTCTGTGCATGGTCCTGGCCATCTCCAAACAGGGAGCCCGCATTCACACCTTCTTCCTTCTCTCACTAGAACTTTGGCATCTGGCTCCTGAGTCTCTGGGCTCTGATGGGCCAGTTCCCCTTCCGGCCTTCCTGGCATCAGGCCATCTGTCACTTCCCAGCCATCTCCACAGTGTGCAGGCATTGTATATGCTCACCACCCTCCTAACTGTGGACAACTGTGTGGTCTTTCCCCATTAAGCCGGGAGGTCTTGGAGCTCAGGGAGTGTCTTGTTTTTGTTTTTTTATCCCAGTGCTTGATATATAGAAAACACTCAAGTGATGCATTTTCATTCTTAATTTCTTTCTCTCTTTTTTTTTCTTTCTTTCTTTTTCTTCCTTCCTTCCTTCCTTCCTTCCTTCCTTCCTTCCTTCCTTCCTTCCTTTCTCTCTCTCTCTCTCTCTCCCTTCCTTCCTTCCTTCCATTCATTCCAGAGCTCCTAGTATTTCAACATGGGTTATATTGTGAAATATTGTTGAGGTCAGCTTTTTCCAGCCAGCTCTCTGCAGATGGTCTCATGTTTGCATCTTTGGGCTCTGCCTCCAACCACTTCTTTGCCTTGGTGTGTGGACCAAGGTTTCGGTTCTGACTCTTGTACTGTGTTACTTCTGGCTGACATTTTCTGGTGCTGTTAGGTTTGCAGGGTGCTGCTCTATGTGGGTCACTTCATTCTCATGACCCTTTGAAGTAGGTGCTACTGTTTCTCCCATTTTAAAGATGAGGAAACTGAGAGACCTAAAGGTTTAGTAACTTGCCGGGGACACACAGCTAGTAAGTCTCTAAGGCAGTGTTTGAATTCAGGACTTCCTGACTCTCATCTACTGCGCTCTTCATACCGCTATCCAGCTATGACTTGTGTGAGAGAGTGAGTGTGTGTGTGTGTGTGTGTGTGTGTGTGTGTGTGTGTGTGTGAATGAGTGAAATGAGAGACACCAGCACAGGACCGCTCAGCATGGCGTGCCCACATCAGAGAAGGTGCTGTGCTCTATGACCAAAGCAAAATTGAGACAGCTCAAAGAAAATGCAAGATACATAAATTTAGAGAATCCACTCCAAATGTTCCCATGAAATATTTGTACCTGCCTGGTATTAGAGCATTCTGAGCTAGTATCTGATCAGCCACAGTCGGACACACTGAAATTTGACTTTAGCACAGTCATTTTGGTCCTTTTTGAGAATGAATGTGTGGCCTACAGCCACACCATACCAGCTACAGCTTTCTGTTTGTGTGACTTCAGGTAGTCACTTGGCTTAGGGCCTCAGTTTTCTCACCTGTAAAAAAAGAGAGAACTGGACAAGATGATGTCTTAAAAGTTCATTTTTGTTCTAACATTTTGAGATTCTGAAATGTTGGCCTTCAGCTCCCAGTTGCTGCTACCTCCTTGGGTGGGGCCCCAAGTTTACGACTTTGATCCCCCTCTCTCTCACTCCTCCTCCATTTGGTCTTTTTCCAAGACCTGTTCATTTTAGTCCAGTGTTTTGACTCCATCCAGGACTTCCCTTTTTCTACCCTGACGTAGTCCCTGCTGTGTGGTTTGTGAGCGTTTTTGCCCACAGCATAAAAAAAAAAAAAAGAGATAATAAACCCCTCCTCTTTGCCCGAAGCTTAGCCCCATGGTTCCTTGACTTGTGTGTTTGTGTCATTTGGGGAGGTGGGGGGGAAGGAGAAGTTGTGAAGTAGCCTAGGTTGTTCCTTCCCCCTTTCACCTTGGGGTAGGGGAGAGGGAGAGTGGCTTTAAAGCCTTCCTTCCTGCCCTGATCAGAGGAGCACAGATTTTAGAGCTTAAAAGGGAGCCTTTGAAGATGCCTAGTTAATCTCCCTCATTTTACTGTGACTGCTTTTTTAGCATCAGCCAGTAAAACTAATCATGTGTTATGACATAAAGAACTCATAAATAAATGTAGGAAGGCGGAAACAGTAAACACATATTTTACAGACCATAATGCGATAAAATTAATCAATGAAGAGAATATGAACAAAAGACAAAGCCCTAAATGGAGACAAAGTAGTGATATCTCCAGTATTGAGGGTGCCAAAGAACAAATCCCACGATAGTTTCATTAAAGAGAATGATAACAGTGAGACATGCTGGCTCCAGTCTATCTTTCCAGACTCATTGGCCATTACTCTTATTTCCACACTCTGTGATCCAGCAGAACTGGTGTTTTTTGTGTTTGTCGCATGTTTACACCTTTTTGCATTGGTCACCACATGTGCCCCAAATGTATTACCTACTTACCTCCAGCTCCGAGCCCTCTGGCTTACGTGTGAAAGTTTTCCTGATCACCCCAAGCTGTTAGACTCTCCTCTTCCAGACGACCTGGTGTTTAATACTTAGAATCTGTTTATATTTGTTAACTTTATGTTGATACAATATGTATGACTATGTATACTTGTCGTCTCTCCCATAGTGAGTAGGATTGTTATCTTTGTTCTTCAATCCCCAGAACCGAGGACAGTTCCTGGCACTCATAGAAATAAAGAGAGACCTAAATAATTGTAAAGATATTCAGTGTATGTGACTGGACTATGCTGGTATCATAAAGATGAATAATATTCCCCAAATTTATCTGCAGATTTGATATTATGCCAGTCAGATTGCCAAGAAGAAGATGCTTTTATAGAACTAGACAAAAGAGAACAAAATTTATAGAGAGGAGCAAAGGGGTAAGCAAATTAAGGAAAATATTGGGGAAAATGGGCATGAAACATAGAGTCTAGCATTACTGCATATCAAATTATATTAAAAGACAGTAAGAATCTAAACTCTCCAGATCAGAGTGTTTGGTTTAACAGTCTGAGACCTGTAGGAATTGAATCGGTGAGCTAAAAGCAAGAACCAGAAGCAAGTGTATCCATCACTCGAATGTTCAGTTAAGCCTAAGAACCTCAACAAATTACATATCCTGAGATACCGGGTTCACTCTCTTCAACCCCAAACCTTTCCTGTTACTGCCAAGGGCGATATCATCCTCCAGGCCCCTAGACTCTTAACTTAGGAGTCACCCTCGGCTCTGCACTCTCTCTCTACCCCCATGTCCAGTCTGTCACCAAGGCTTGCTGATTTCATGTTTGCAGCCTCTCTCCAATTCACCTCCTTTTCTCCTGAAACTGCCATGACCTTCCTGGTGCAGGCACCATGTAAGACTGCATTATGGCAATAGTCTGCCACTTGGTCCCTCTTCCTCAAGTCTCTTCTTCACTGTAGTCTGTTTGCCCCTCAGCTCTCAAAGTGTTTTTCCTAACGCACAGGTCTGAGCATGTCTGTCTGTTTTACACACACACACACACACACACACACACACACACACACACACTTCAAACGTACCCCCCCCCCCCCCCCCCCAATTCCAATTACCTTTCCAGCATTCTTATATATTACTGACTCTCTGGTACTTGATAATTCCCTGACACTCATCTTCTTGGTGTTCCTGGCCACAAGATACTCCATTCCCACTCAGTACATTTTCATTGGCTGTCCCCCATGCCTGAAATTCTCTCACTCCCTATCTCTGCCTCTTGGTTTTACTGACTTCCTTCAAGTCTCACCTAAAATCCTGCGTTTTGATTTTCAGAGGAAAAAATAAAAATTATCAATAGCTATCTGAAAAAATGCTCTAAATTACTAATAATAAGATGAATGCATGTTAAAACAACTTTGAAGTATCACTTTCAGACCCATCAGATTGGCTGAGTTGACAAAAAGGGAAAATAAATACTGGAAAGGCTGTAGGAAAATAGGCACACTGATGCTCTGTTGGTGGAACTATGAACTGGTCCAACTATTCTGGAAAGCATTTATTAAACAGTACATAGCCTTTGATGCAGGAATACTGTTACTAGCAATTAACTGTCAGAAATACGAATATTGCTGCTGTAGCAATACTGCTACACCCCCAAATAGATTTAAAAAAAAGAGAATGAAAACAGATATGCATAAAATTTTGTGGTGGCAATGAATTGGAAGTACAGCTAGGTGACATAGTGGGTAGAGCACTGGGCCTGGAGTCTTGAAGGCTCAGCCTAATGAGTTCAAATCTAGCCTCAGGCACATACTAGCTATGAGACCCTGGGCAAGTCCCTTAACCGTGTTTGCCTCAGTTCCTTGTAAAATGAGCTGGAGAAGGAAATGGCCAACTACTCCAGTATCTTTGCCAAGAAAACCACAAAAGGGGTCATGAAGAGTCTGAAATGGCTGAAAAATGACTCAACAACAAAAAAGAATTGAAAACATCAACTGAGAAATAATTGAACAAATGATTATATATGTATATGATTGAGTACTATTGGATTCTAAGAAATGATGAAGGGGATGGTTTCAGAGAAGCCTGGAAAGACTTGTACGGTAAGCAGAACCAGGAGAACAATTTGTACAGTAACAATTCTCTAGAGACAAAAAACCCTGCAAGCATTAGAAATTTTGATCAGCACAATTCTAGAAGACTTAAGATGAAACATGCAATCCCTCTCCAGATAGAGAAATGATGGACTGAGAGTATAGATCAAAGCGTATCTTCCTTCCTTCCTTCCTTCCTACCTTCCTTCCTTCCTTCCTTCCTTCCTTCCTTCCTTCTTTCCTTCCTTCCTTTCTTCCCTCCTTCTTTCCTTCCCTCCCTCCCTCCTTCCCTCCTTTCTTCCTTCCTCCTTCCTTGCCATGACTAATTTCCCCCAGAAACAAATTTACTATCTATTTTTAGCATTCATTTTTTAAAAATGTTCAGTTTCTAGTTCTTTCCCTCCCTCTTTGGGAGTCAAGAAATGTGTGATATTATTCATTTGAATTCATGCAAACATTTCCATGTTAGCCATGTGTAGAGAAAATGAAAAAAAAAATCATGTTTCATTCCGTACTTAGACCCCATCAGTACTCTCTCTGGAAGTAAATAGCATTTTTCATCATGAGTTCTTTGGAATTATTTTGAATCATTGCATTGATCAGAATAGCAAAGTCACTCACAGTTGCTCATCATATAAAATTGCTGTTATTGTGTACAGTTTTCTCCTGGCTCTGCTCACTTCACTCTGCATCAGTTTGTGTAAGTCTTCCTCAGATTTTTAAATCACCCTTCCTACCATTTATTTTTTATAAAATAGTATTTTATTTTATTACATGTAATATTATTATGTAATGTATTATATAATATATTTTACATTTATTACATGTAAAGATAGTTTTCAACATTCATTTTTATAAGATTTTGAATTCTACGTTTTTCTCTCTTCTTTTCCTTCCCTCCTCCCTCCCTAAGATGGCACACAATCTCATATAGGTTATACATGTGCAGTCATGGAAACATTTTCACATAAGTCATGTTGTGAAAGAAGAAACAGAACAAAAGGAAAAAGTAAAAAAAAAAAAAAACAACCCAAGACAAACAAGTGAAAATAACATGCTTTGATCCACATTTAGAAACTCCATAGTTCTTTCTCTGGTTGTGGACAGCATTTTTTGTCATAAATTTTTTGGAATAGTTGATCATCATTTCATTCAGCATTAATTCATGTAAGCCTTTCCAGGTTTCTCTCCCAGTTCACCCCCCGCCCCCAGCCATCCCCTCCCCCCACACTTACTAGTATTTTATTTTTTCCAATTACATGTAAAGATACATTTCAGCCTTCATTTTTATAAGATTTTTGAGTTCCAAATTTTTTTCTCCTCCCCACGAATGGTATGCAATCTGATATGGGCTATACATGTACAATCCTTTTAGATATATTTCCATGTTAGTCATGTTGTCCAGGAAGAATCAACACAAAAGGGAAAAACCATGACAAAGAAAAAAAAAAGAGAAAATAGTATATTTTGATCTGCATTTAGACTCCATAATTCTTTCTCTGGATGTGGACAGCATTTTGCATCATGAGTCTTTTGGAATTGCCTTAGATCATTGTATTGCTGAGAAGAGCTAAGTCTAACACAATCAGTTTTCGCACAGTATTTCTGTTACTATGTACATTGTTTTCCTGATTCTGTTCACTTCACTCAAGTGCACACTTTAAGTCTTTCCTGGTTTTTCTCAAATCTACCTCCTCATCATTTCTTATAGAACAATAGTATTCCACTACATTCACATACCACAACTTGTTCAGCCATTCCCTGATTGATGGACAAACATCCTCTCAATTTCCAGTTCTTTGCTCCCACAAAAAGAGCTGCTATAAATATTTTTATACATAAAGGTCTTTTCCCCTTTATAATGATCTCTTTGGGATGCAGAGCTAGTAGTGGTATTATTGCTAGATCAAAGGGTATGCGCGATTTGATTGCCCTTTGAGTATACTTCCAAATTGCTCTCCAGAATGATTAGATCAGTTCACAACTCCACCAACAATGCATTAGTGTCCCAGTTTTCCCACATCTTCTCCAGCGTTTATCATTTCCCTTTTCTGTCATATAAGGCAGTCTGATAGGTTGTTTTTAATATGCATTTCTGGTGATTTAGAGCATTTTTTCGTATGATTATAGACAACTTTAATTTCTTCATCTGAAAACTTCCTGTTCATATCCTTTGACCATTTATCAACTGAGAAATGACTTGTATTATAAATTTGACTCAGTTTTCTATATCTTTGAGAAAACATTTATCAGAAACACTCGCTGTAAAAATTGTTTCCCATCTTTCTGCTTTCCTTCCAATCTTGGTTGCATTGGTTTTATATGTGCAAAACCTTTTTAATCTAATATCAAAACAATACATTTTGCATTTCATAATGTTCTCTATTTCTTGTTTGGTCATAAATTCTTCCCTTCTCCATAGATCTGATGCGTAAACTATTCCTTGCTCTTCCAGTTTGCTTATGGTGTCACCTTTTATGTCTAAATCATGTGCCTTTTGACCTTGTCTTGGTCTATGTTGAGATGTTGGTCTCCTGTCATTTCTTATAGCACAATAATATTCCATCACAAGCACATGCCATATATATTTTTTTAGTGAGGAAAAAATACTGGGCAATATCCCTTCTCCAAATAAATCCTGCTTTTCTTGTTCCCTCTCAGCACTAATGCTTTACCTCTGTTAATTCTCTCCAATTTATTTTGTATGTTTCTTGTTTGTACATGGTGCTTTACATGTGTTCTTCCCCATTATGTTGTGAGCTCCTTGAGAGCAGTGACCATCTTTCACCTTTCTTTGTATGCCCCGTGCTTAGTGCATGTAGTAGTTGTTTATAGATGCTCATTAATTGACTGGAAAGATTTTTTTTGTCTGAAGGGAACTGCTGGAAAAGAAAACTAGAAAAGAATTTTGGCAGAAAACAGATTTATATCAACATCATATGCTGTATACCATAATAAGTCTCAAAAGGATCATTGATCTAAATGTGAAAGGTTACATAATAAAAAGATGTAACAAAAGTTGTATCTCTCACTAACATAGAAAAAGGAAGAACTAATGAATAGATTTTAGGGGAAATTATCAAAGGCAAAACAAGGCAACTTTTGATTATGTAAAGTTAAAATTGTTTTGCATGAAGAAAATACCCAGAATAAGAAGAAATATAATATTAAGGGAAAAAATTTGTGTTAAACTCAGAATTCAAGTGAATCCATATTCTCCTAGCCCTGTGATCTTTCCTTTGATGTAGACTGTGAAATGCCAGAAGTGGCGCATGGGTTTTGTCTTTAAGAACAGTTAAGCAGGAACCCATGTTGTATGTGGAGGGAGATGTGAAAAAGGGATGGTTTCCAGTCATGAGGGATGCCAGTGTGAAATCATGGAGATGAGAGATGGATGAAATATGGAGGCTTCAGTAGGACGAGCTTTAGAGAAGGCCAGTTTGGCTGGATTGCAGAGTGTGGTGGGAGACCTGCCATGATGTCTAATGAGGATAGAACGACAGGCCAGGTTGTGAAGGGCTTCACCAGCTAAACAAAGACATTTCTGTTTCATTCCAGATGCAGTTGGGAGCCATGGGTGTTTATTGAGTAGGGGAGTGACTAGGTCAGATGTGTGCTTAAGAAAAATAACTGGCTGCTATGCGAAAGTGAATGATGTATCAAAACAAAATGTATCCATTATTTGTGGCAATAAAAGAATATGAGAAATACTTTAGGAGTTACAAAGCAGGGAGTGATTTGTATCTTCTGTGCAGAAAAGGTCTGTGCAGTGTTCATGGAGACCTCATTTGGATGGATACATTTGACACATAAAAAGAGAACAAGGTTATTCTAGGCTGAGGGGAAAAAGGTGTGGTAGGAAAACTCAAAAGTGGTTTGGGCTCAGTTGGGGAAGATAGTGAATACCCCTCTCCAGTTATTGCCAACTCTCTGGGTACTTCTCAGTCGGTCTGTGTCTTGACCTCTCTGTATCCTTTGGTGCTGTCATTCAGTCCTGGACATTCAAGCCTCCCTAGGGTTGGTTTCCTCATGAGACCCTCTCCTGCTTCTGTTGTCTTTCTGCTCCTTCTCCTTTGCTGATTTTTCATCCAGGTCACACCCTTAGCGGGTATTCTCCAGGCCTTTGTCCTGGACCCTCCCCTTCCTTCCCCTCCTCTGCTCTCCTCTTCGGAATCTGGCATAGCAGCTCCCATTGGCCAGTTTTCTTTCTGCAGGTCATTCCCAGCTCTGTGTCTCTAGGCCTTGCCTCTCTGTGGAGCTACTGTTGTGGTTCACTCATTGCCTTTTTGAACATCGCCCACCTGGAAGTTCTTTAGACACCTTAACCTCAACAGGTATAAACACTTTCCTCTTCTGAATCAATTTCCTCAATATTGTCTAAGGCCTCACCATCATCCCTGTGCCCCAGACAGACAGTGTTGGTATCATCCTTGACTTATTCTCATTTGCTCCTTGTATTCCATCCATTTGCATATCTTGTTTCACCCTTTGTGGCATCTCTTGCATACACTCCCTTCTCTCCACTGGCCCAGTCCCAACCCCAGTTTTGGTCTTCTTTATCTCTTGTGGGCTGGACCATTGTAGTAACTTTCTCATTGGTCTGCTTCAGGTCTCTTCTCCCTCCTATACCTCCTCTGTGAAGTTGCCCAGGAGTGGAGGTCTAGGTAGGTCACCACCACCTTCCCTTTCCCCTGCCAGGTCCTCCCTCCTCCCACCCACTCCTCTGGGAGCTTCATTGGCTCCTTATTCCTTCCAGATCAAGTATAAACTCCTCTGTCAGGTATGAAAAGCTTTTCGTAGTCTGGGCTCTTCCTGCCTTTCTGGTCTTCTTATACCCTGTTCTCTTCCACAGCTTGCTGCGGGATTCAGCAGTGCTGGTGGGCTTATTCCAGCATGACACACCAATGTCTGCCATGCCATCTCCTTTGGATTTCCATGTTTGTTTGCTTTCACTGGTTTGAATGGCTTTTCTCCTCACCTCTGCCTCTGACTTGATCTGACTTCCTTCAGGGCTTAGCTCAGGGGTGGGGAAGCTGCAGCCTCTAGGCCCCATGTGGCCTTCCAGATCAGCAGTTCTCAACCTGTGGGTCACGACCCCTTTGGGGTTGAATGACCCTTTCATAGAGGTCGCAGAAGTTGCCTAAGACCATCAGAAAACATATATTTCTGATGGTCTTAGGAACCGAGACACTGCTCCTCTATCTGTCTCCAGGCGGGTCCGCTCACATGCAGATACACCCACGTACAAGTATTAAAGGGTCACGGCATTAGGAAGGTTGAGAACCACTGCTCAAGATCCTCAAGTGTGGCTCTTTGTTGGAATCCAAACTTCACAAAGTTCCTCACCCCCTTTTGTAGGGAGCCTTTCTTTCTTCCCCTTGCTAATGCCTGCCCCTTTCCCATTGCCCTGGGTCTGTTTTTGATATTTCTTGTACGTACCTAGTTATTCCCATTTGAATGTCATCTCTTTGAGAGTCAGAACCATGTTTTTGTATTACTTTGTGCCCTTAGTGCTTCGCTCTGGGCCTGACACAGAAGTGTGTAATAAATGTTGAGGGTTAACTGTGGCAGAGAACAAAATTTAGCAGTGTTATAGAGAGCCGCCATATTCGAGATATGTTCCATGCCATATGAATTGGTGTCTAAAGATAACATAATAGATGCTCTTACTGGCCTTAGCTTGTTGCTTGTTTTTGATTTTTATCTGAAACTCTTATTAGATGGATTTTAGCAGGATTCATTTTTCCAGTTGAGTATAAGAGGCCTGTTAACAACAGAACGAGTTACACATAACGGAAAAAATGAATCTTTGACATTTTGAAGAATTTTCTAAGCAGAACTAGAAACAAACTATCTACTGTTCACATTGCCGTATTTAGTGTCTCAGTTTGGCCTTCTTGTGCTGACTCCTCTCATTCTTTGAAATATTTGCATTTTGAGTTGGTAACAATATCAGGCTAGAGATCTTACTAGTTAAAATGAACAAAATTGGAAGAAAATGTCGATTTAGGCCTGAAATCCAGTTTAATTAGTATATTAGAAAATGCGTCAAGTTTGAAAAGTCAAAATGCCATCAAACCTGGTGAGCTTGTCAGGTATTAGCAACGGGTGACAGGTCTACAGACTGTTGTCACTTGTACATTTGAATTATTTCACTCAGGTAAGTGTTCAATTGAACACGCATTTTAAGTGCCTACTGTGTCCAAGGCACTGGACATAGAGCTGCAGCCTTTTCTTTGTAGCCAATATGCTGTTAGGCAAAATGAAACACAAGTTCTTACAAATAAGCTTTCTGGATGCACCCATTTTACCATGGAGAATGTTAGATAGTTCTCCACAGCTAAGGGAGTTTGGAATTTTGAGGATGAAAAAAGGGTTTAATTGTATAACTTGTGTGAATGTGGCACTCTCAAGTTAGCACAGAGCTCTGATCATTTTCTCATTTGAGCCTGAATTCTCTGAGGCTTAATAAAGCTCATAGATTGAGAGCTAGCTGGAAGGTGCCTTCGATCTTAAGAGTTTGACAGTCCGGCACCAAGCATTTTTGAAGCACTTTCTCTGTACCAGGCATGCTAATAAGCAGTAGGAATACTGATAGAAGGAAAAAGGAAGGCAGTATCTGCCCTCTAGGTGGTGACATTCTAAAAGGGAGCTGCAAAGGTGAGGGAGAGGGAGGAGGAGCCTGGCTCCCAAAAATGGTGGAGCCAGTGCAGTGGGCAGACTGCACAAGGAGGAGGGTGTCTTCTGATGGGGCCTCCTTCTTGAATAGCAGGTATGAGGAGGAAGTGGTCCCTTGGGGAGGCCTTCCCCGGGGTGTCATACAGCCTGCCCATTCCCCTCCCAAAGTTTGAAGCAGATTTTAAATCCAGATGTTCTTGCCCTATCTACTCTGTCAGACCCTCTTTATGATATAAAGTAAAATGCTACACAGGGACATTCAGTAACTGACATTGTTCCACTAAATTCCAGTTGAACATTTTATGTTATGTACATGTCACATTCCCAGTGTTCATCAGCACGTACAAGCGCTTTGTCATGTGGACAGATTACTCGGTTTTTGTGGCCACCAGAGTGGGCATAGTCACTTAACCTTCAGCTGGTGATCCTTTAACTTGAGGGGAGCCTAGGGTCAAGGGAACTTTTTTTTTTTAAGGATGGAGTTAACAACAGGTGTTGATAGGGAGCAGAGAAAGAGCCAGTACATAGAGGGTGGGAGAGAGGGGAGAGAGAGAAAAAAATCTGATGGAAGGTGCAGTGGAGGAAACAGATTCAAGGCCCTTGGAGAGAAGGCTTGCCCCTTCATCAGAGACTGTAGTGAAGGGAAAGAGAATGACTCAGTGTAAGGATGTGCATGGCCAAGGATTTAGCGTGTTCTGGGGAAAGCCATGTCTCAGTGAGTACAGGAAGATGATGAAAAAGAGGTCTGAGAACCGGGAAAGGTTGTTCATGATAGAGCAGGGAACAGTGGAAGGGAGGGGACAGAACAATAGTTCAAATCAGAGAATGGGAGGCTGAAGGAAAAAAACTTGTTGGCGATTTTTTCTCTAAGTCAAATTTCCTGATTTTCAGTGAAATTGTAGTTAACAATAATGACCAATGCTAGCTTATTTTTTTCTCCTTAGCTTCCAATTAAAGCTGGACAGCAGACTACACACACCAGAGTCAGCACTGAACACAACAAGGAGTGTCTTATTAACATTTCCAAATACAAGTTTTCTCTGGTTATAAGTGGCCTCACGAATATTTTAAAAAATGTTAACAATATGGTAAGTATTTGACCTGCTGTTTTGACTGGGGGTGGTTTTGAATGTTAATCACACCACAGTTGGGGGAACTTTATCTCCTAACTTGCACTGGAGAAAGTTTAATTAGTCTTTCTTCTCACCCCCCCTCTTTCATTTAAAGTTTTTCATTGGCCTCATATATTAACAGTCACCCTCCTAGTGTTGATCCACTACTCAAGAACAGAGATTTGATTATTAACCTTTTCTGAATATATTTTTAAAATCTTTGATTTTCTGGAACTTTAAGCATACACATTTAGAAACTGTCAGAGTGGGAGCAAAATCTAGCTTAATTCATTCTATGAATGAAATAGAATATTCTAGATTTATAGTGCAGTATTGATCTTCATGGGCCCATGGTAAGTTTTCCTTTTTTTACCCTGGAGCCCCCACCAGAGCCTTCATGAGGCTGAAGGGCCCAGCTGCCAGGATAATTGTCTTCAAACGTTTTGATGATGTCATTCCCCTGCTACCCAGTTGATGAAATCGGCTTCCTCTGCCCTGCATTCCAGACCTTCTATCAACTCTTTCTAATCTTATTTCTCTCCACTCTACAAGAAGACTCTGCCACTCCCTCTCAGCTGCTCTCGGGCCCTTGTTCCCAGCTTACTTATTCAGCCTCTTTTCTGGGGCCTGGCCAGTGCTTCACCTCTTCGGTCAATTCTTTTTATCTCATCTGCTACTTCAGCCTTTCCTTTAGACCTACCTTAGAACTTTTGAGTTCTAAAAAGCTTCCTCAGTCAACTCCAGTCTTACATTTTGGTTATGAATGAACCAGGAAAGTGGTACATATATGTAGAGGGTTTGGTTTTTTAAGGAAACTCTACATGTAAAAATCCTAAAATGTGAACCAAGTACATTGGGAGAGTGGTAGTTTTCACTTTTTTCATGAAAGAATTCACCAGAGATTTTTGTGAACTAATTCACTTGTACATTTACACATATAACTACAGACCTTTTTTTAGCCTCAGCTCTTTAAGGATCCCTTCTAGTGCTCAAAGCAAGGCATGACTATTATCTTCCCCTTGGGGATGTGTTATATTGTTTCTGATCACTGTCATGTGCTTTTTCCCAGTCAGAATGGAAGCTTTTCAGTCACAAGACATCTCTACTCACCATAACAGTTAGGATGGTGAATGGACCCATTTGGTGTTCATTGAGTACTTGTTAAACGAATGAAATCCTCCTGCAGGTGATGCCAGGTTGTCATTAGCTGCTAGTCCAAAGAATTTGACCACTTGAATTTCTAATACTTGATGCTATTATAGTTTATTACAATGAAATGTTTTGTCTTTATTACGTGTGTGGTGAAAATGGGATTAAATATAAGATGCGATGTCAGGATTCCAGGTTAAACATATACCCTAAGGCCAGAATGGGACTGATTTTGTAGACACAAAGAAGAAGAAAATCTTAGGGTCAACAGAACGGATGATTCTTTTAAATCCCAACATTATTATTAGTCTGTAGGTTGTGTTTTGCCAGAACTGGGAGAAAATGAATCTTTTTTCCTTTTGACATAATATTTCAAGGCAGTCCTTCAGAGATTAAGGGGACGAGCACTAATTTTGCTTGATTGAACATCTTGTTTTTTTAAGCTTGGTAGGCTGGAGAGAGTCATCATTAAATACTTGAGTGTTAACAAATATTTTTCCTTTCAGAGAATATTTGGAGAAGCTGCTGAAAAGAATTTATATCTCTCTCAATTAATTATTTTGGATACACTGGAAAAATGCCTTGCTGGGGTAAGTGATTTGGTAAGTTTTGTGAATTTCCTCTTCAAACTGATCAGCTGTATTCAAATGTCTTAGGTGCACATACAGAGAAAAGTGCTATATCTTTGTACTTAGAACACCTTAATTGCACTTAAATTTTGTTATATGATCAGGTCATATGTTTAATGTATATAATGGGAAATAATTTTCCTGTCTTTAGCACGTTAATTAGATAATAGTTGCTTTCTTTATATGGTTAGAATACTTACCAGGGTTAGCAGAACAAAAATTTGACCTACTTTTCTCTTCTTTTTAAAAAAAAGATTCATGCCTTTTGGGGAAGATTTTGTGAAGATGTCAGCATTTTATTTTATTCATTTTTGAAAGAGATAAGTCAGTTTATTGTATTGAAAAACAGAATGGCAAAGATCACCACATTAAATTTTTCAGTATGATCTTGTTAAAATCTATACAAATAAGATATTTTATTAATATTCAGAATCATTATATAGACCATTATATTTTTGTTTATATTTGAGGAGAAGGTCAGTTAATTTCTACTTTTAGGACATTTTTGATTACCCTAGGCCAGTAGGATTGAAAGCAATCTATATAATTTACCTCTCTCTCAAATTGCAACCAGCAGATTTAGAAAATGGGCCAGCTTTTTAATTTTTTTTTTAAAGCTTCTTATTAATGCTGTCCATTCTCAATGTGGAGTTGGAATGGAGGAGGGGAGGAGAGTAGGGGATGGTATGGGATGGGGAAAGCCGCACAGCTTTGTACCTTCTTAAGTTAGTGCTTCTCAAGTGTCTTTGTTACTTTGAAACACAGTGTTGTGCATTTCTACTTAATTAGGTACATCTGTGTTTAAAGAAACACATTTTTAATGTGTGTTATTATCATTCGGTGAATTTTTGGTATACAAAACACTTTCCAGAGTTAGCTAAAAAAAAAAAGTCCCAGAGCTAAATAGGACTTTTGGCTGATCCCTTGTTTAGAATTTTCTCTTCACTAGTCACTCTCTGTAATCATATATATTCGATAATTATGAACCAGTAGATAGGAACTTTGAGAAACTATGGCCAGCATTACTGACTAGTACATGACACTTTGTCCCATGAGTGTGTGTGTGTACACATACACATGGCTGTGATTTCAGCAGAGTATGTAGACTGAGCCTTAATCCTCCATGACAGCGTTGGGGAGCCCATCTGTGAGTTAGAACCTTAGTGAGGTCCCTGGGAGCACTGCAGGCTTGTGCCTTGCCCAGGGTTCCTTTTTGAGGGGCTTTGTGACAAAGATATATTGGAATCCTGCCCTTCCTGACTCTGATCATTGTACAGCGCCACTTCATGCTGCTGTCTTGGGGAAAGCTTAATGGAAATTGAAACAGATGTGTGATGAATCTTGGATATATGTTACTTAAGAACTTTAATTTACATGTTTAAAAAGCATTAGTTCGAATTGTTGAATTCTCTTAAATTACCCGAGTGATTCTATGGAATACTTTGAGATTTGCCTTTGTAGATGGAGACGTGCTTGAAAGCAAGTTGGGGCAGTTTCTTTAAAATTGAGCCAAATTATTATCAAGATATTGTGGTTAGTGATGATCTACTGAGGAAACACTTGAAACTAGGCTTGGGTTAGTCAAATGAAAGGGACCTCCAACTCCCTACTCTTCCCTTTGATGATTTAATGAGCTCTATTGGAAAAATCTCAAGATATTGGTCCTTGTGCCTGACTGGCATTCTTAATTCCCAAATTTCAGTTTGGGTGACTAAAGGGATTAATTCATGTCAGAGTCAATGCTTCCGTCACTTAACAATTTCTTAGTAATAGATTAATTTATCTTAGCTTGAATTATAAAACATTTTCATCTTGCTCTGGTGAAAACATTTTTCCATTAGTTTGGTGAGGTTTAAGGAGTATTTAGCAGAGGAATTTAATTGGAGCTGGTAGGAGAACAAGAATGAAAACTACTAAAAACTAATTTTATTCTCTATGACTTGGAGATTTTGCAAATAATCTCATGTATCTGCCTCTCTAACCATTTGGGCAATGATGGCCCAGGATCTGAACTGCTGTGGAGGCCTTGGCTCAGAAGGGTGCTTGCTTACCAATGGTTCCATCAGAGTCTCCAAGGCATCTCTGTTCTGCATTGTCTCTGTGCTGGGTATTTTTATTACATGGAAATTGGAACAAGCCAGTAAGTCTTGCTCTCATTTCAGCAGCCAAAGGACACAATGAGGTTAGATGAAACAATGTTGGTCAAGCAGTTGCTGCCAGAAATTTGCCATTTCATTCACACCTATCGGGAAGGGAACCAGCACGCAGCCGAGCTTCGGAGCTCCGCCTCTGGGGTCCTCTTCTCTCTCAGCTGTAATAACTTCAACGCTGTCTTCAGTCGCATTTCTACCAGGTCAGTGTGTGGAGTAACCCGGGCTTCAGACAGAGAAGAATGAAATGTATGGAGTGTCTTAGCTCTGATCTAAAGTAATTCAATTCAGCAAATGTTTATTAACCCCCTTCTGTTTACCAGATACTGTACTAGGTACCCGATACAGAGACAACAGGGGAACAGCTCCTGCCCTCAGGGAGCTTCTGTTCTGCTGGAGAATGACAACCTGTAGGCAGAGAAGTAAACACTAAGTGCACATGACATCAGTACAAAGTAGCTTTAGGGGTGGGGGTGGAGGTGGGGGCACTAACAACTGGGCAATTAGGGAAGGGCTCTGGAAGGTGATGGTGCTAGGACTGAGTCTTGAAGGCAGTGTCCAGGCTCTCCAAAGGCAGCAGTGAGGGGATACCATTCCAGACTGGGGTGCAGCCCGCTAGGGGCCACTTCAGCTGGTGTAGTGTGGGAGTGGGCACTGAAGTCAGACAGGAGAGGGCATTAAAGGCCGGGTAGAGAGGTCTGTATTTTATCTTAGGGGCAACAAATAGGGAATACCTCAGAGATTTCTGACCAGGAAGTTGTGAATTTAATTTGAATAGTGAAAAGCTTTTTACATGAGAATTCAAATCTTTTCTCAAGTCAGTCTTGCTACTTTGGGGTTATGGGCATTTTCTACCTAAATGTGAGAATTTGTAGGGGGAGGGAAGAATGGGGACATCATTTCTATCCACAGGGTCACAGTGGAGATTCTAGAGGATTTGTAAATATTGGGTTTGATTTTAATTTGTCTTTTTGATATTTTCCATTTAATTAAAATAAAACAACCAGATGGAGTTAATGTGAGGCAGTAGTTGTTTTAAATGATATTCTGTGGCCTGCATTCCTCAGAAGCTCCATAGGAAACTCTCATCTGCCTGAATTCCTCAGGGAATGAAAGAGTTGTTTTGAACAGCTGTTTTCTTGTGTGCATGAAATTCATTTAATACCTTATTGCTCCCTCTTGGAATCACAACTTCTTTTAAGGCTCAATTCAGGTGCCCTCTCCCATGCGAAGCCTTTCCTGCATCCCTTTAGGTGCGGGAGCTCTTAGATGTTCTGTGTAAATTCTCTAATTCCTTAGTAAAATGTAAGCTTCCTGGGGGCAGGGACCAGCCTACCATTGAGCATGAGGCCTTGCACCAAAGAGATGCTTCAAAAATGCTCTTGAATTGAGATTCCTTGAATAGCTGACTTTTCTGTATTGGGATTTCATATGACCTTTCCTGAACGATACCATACTTTACTGCATTTTTTTGGTCGCTCATAAAGTAACTTTTTCTTGATGAGAGAAGTCATTATTAGCATGAATTATTATGTTGTTTCAGTAGATGGCATAGGGTAAGGTTTCTTACTGTTTTGTGGTTGAGTTCATTTTTAAAATAAATTTGCTAACTATTTCAATACAGTTGGTTTCCTTTGTAAATCACGTATTTCATTTTTATGTGTTTAAAAACACTCTTCCTGGAAGCAGTGGATCTATCTGTTGGCTTCTCTCCCAGTCTGCTGCCAAAGGGGTTCAAGGCACAGTGGAAGTGGAGAAGCCCCAGTCTCGGACAAAGGACTGATGGTGGTGCTACCAGCAGTGACCTGGAATCTTTTGCTTAAGTCTTTGATGCTAGCCTGCTTTTTGGTCACTGGCTTCCTTACTGGAATCCCGGGGAAGCATGTGCAGAGGGTATGTGATCTGGGCACTCTAAGGAGATTTGTTCGATCAAATTCACAAGAGTCAGAACCACATTCATAATTCACTTTTGGAAGATATTTTTAGGTTTGCAAAACGCCCTCTTTTCCAGATAGTCCTGTGGAGGCTTAGCTGGGTACAAGCTGGGTCTTACAAGCTAAGAACTGAAGTACAGCAAGATGATAATGGCTAGGGGCTTGGGTGGGATTAGTTAATCTGAGATAAAACAGTTTTCTCTTTAGTAGTTTTCTTCTCCTCAAGAAAGCATTGGCTTCACGGTTGCTTTTTTATCTGACTTGTTAAGACCAATCAGAACGTCTTCTGAGATGTTGATATCATCAACCCAGAGGATGAGGCCACCTCTCTTGGCTTTCTGCTATTCTTTGAAAAAGTCATTTATTTCCCTTTATTGAACCCTGCCACATATCAGAGACCAGCATCTCGAGCAGATCCAGGTGACTCTGCCTGCCTTTGAGCACAGCCTTTCTGCCACAGGGCTGCCCTGGACCCCTTAAAGGGAAGATCCACCTCCCTGTCATTCAAGACCAGCATTGCTCAGGGATGGCTTTCTGCTGGACTCTTTGTGCTCATTCTCCTTCCCTTGCCTCAAGTTTTGGTTCATGGTGCTGAAGGTGTGTCCATTACCATCTTGGGTTTGTGAGCTCAGTCCAAAGCCTTCCGTACGTCTGACACTTCTTGTGACTCCACTTAGGGTTTTCCTGGCAAAAATACTGACATAATTTGTCATGAATACTTACATGATAGATTAATGTTCTACTAGAAATTATATTCTCTAATTTTTTCCCAATTTTTTATTAAAATTATAAATTGGAACTAATTTTAATGTAGAAAAGAAGGTAAAGGATTATATATAAAACCATCAACATATCTTGCTTTTTAAGAAGTGTTCTTAAATTTAACAAGAGAAGAACAATCACAATAATTTGTAGAGCAGTAGCAGCGGTTGAGTATGGAAGGTTGCCTTTGGGGTCAGGAAGACCCAGGTTGAAGTCCTGTCACTGACATCTATGGCCCTGTGACCATGAGCAAAAGTCACTTAGCCTACTAAGTGACCCAGTAAGGCAACCTACTAAGATTAAAATGACCAGTGGCTCGTGCTCTTCACTAGGGAAGGGAGTTTCCACTGTGGGAGTTCCCTGTGCAGCTCTACTCCTAGGTCCTTTGTCCCAAGAGATTATTGAATATTTTGTGTATTAATTCTGAGCCATTGGCCGAACTGAAGTACAGCAAGATGATAAAAATATTCTCAGACAACACCCCCTTTTTCTAGGGGTAAGTTGTCTAACAATCAAGTGGCTGTTATTAGCCAAGCATAGAATTCAGAGCTGTTCTCACCTTGAAGGTACAAAAAGATAAGAGAACCAGTAAAAATCCATGTGTTATCTTGCGTACTATAAGCAGCGAGTAAATATGTGACACCTTGGAGAGCTCTAGGATCTAGGATGACTTTTTTTAGTCGACTGAAGATTGTTTTTGAAGGAATTTGATGTATACTTTGCATGCAGAAGAATAATCAATTTGTGTTTTTATTCCGCATTAAGTGTAGAGTTACTTGAATCACTACCACTGGTTAGAGGATGTGACAGCATTTCTGCAATAGAATGAGCTTCCTGGCTTTGGGAGAACTGTCTGGAAACAGAGCATGTTCAGCATTGGCCTGACTTTGCCAGTTAGAAGGAGCTGTCCAAGGGCCGTCTCTTATTTTGAAATGCCAAGAGGCAGCACCCTCACTCAACTGTAT
This sequence comes from Pseudochirops corinnae, assembly GCA_028646515.1. Classification (NCBI taxonomy): domain Eukaryota; kingdom Metazoa; phylum Chordata; class Mammalia; order Diprotodontia; family Pseudocheiridae; genus Pseudochirops; species Pseudochirops corinnae. The sequence goes on from CM053586.1 coordinate 30,363,198, forward strand.
TTGCAGAATAAAGTCTTTTGCCCTTTCAGTTAGTGTTGGGTGAGAGGGAAGGGGCAGCCTCTGATCTCATCATGGTCAGGGCCACAACATGTCCCAAGTATGTTCATTGCAGAGCCAAGACTAGGATTTTTTTTTTCTCCTGGGGCAAGCAGCATAAGTCTCACCTCAAGCAAATGGCATGAAAAGCACTCTCAGTTTTGTGTGTGTGTGTGCGTGTGTGTGTGTGTGTGTGTGTGCGTGCATGTGTGTGCATGCATGCGTGCCTGTGCCTGTGCCTGGCTTTGCCTGCCCACATCTCTGGCCACTTCCCCCTCCCCACCACCAGGCTTCACTTTAGTCTTCTTTAGACGAAGTTAATTGCTTATCCACAGCCATTTAAACCTGTCTTGGATGTATTTTCCCCTTTGGCCATTTGCCCACCTGCTTTGCCCCATTGCAGTTATAGTTAGGGGGACACTTAAGTGGTGAAGTGGTTACAGTACTGGGCCTGGAGTCAGGAAGTCTCATCTTCCTGAGTTCACATCTGCCCTCACACACTTACTAGTTGTGTGACCCTGGGCAAGTCACTTCACCCTATTTGCCTCAGTTTCCTCATCTGTCAGATGATCCTGAAAAGGAAATGGCAAACCCTTCTAGTATCTCTGCCAAGAAAACCCTGAAAGGGGTCATGAAGAGTTGGTGAAGATTGAAATGACTGAACCAAATTACAGCTCTGGCAGGTGGCCTTTTGCTCCTCGTCCTTAGATGATTTGGAATCTAAAGAATTTGAACAGAAATTTCCAATATTTTACTGGTCTGTCAGCCTTTTCCCATTCACAGGCTGTAGGGCAGAGCCATGTACTCATCCCCAAGCCCTCCGTTAGAGAGGGCTTAGAATGTTCCAGCTAGCTCATTAAATCCCCTGAGTCATTGTGCTTGGTTCTGAGCACGGCCATCATATCCAAGCTTGCTTTTGCTCATTGCCTTCTTGCCTTAGACTGTAAGCTGGCTGAGGGTAGGAACTGTCTTTCTTTTTCTTAATTGTATCCTCAATGCCAAGTATTATAAATGTTTATTGACTGAGTATAGTTCATCTCTTTCAACTTATATAAAATGTTAGTTTTTGCTGTAAATTAAAAACCTTTTCATAGGTCTGCGCTGTGTTTAGTTCTAGAGCCAACTATAAATCTGGTTCTGGTTGGAATTCAAGGACCAGGCCCTTTATAGCCTGGCTTGCCCTTCCTCATCAACTTTGTTGCATTCTGTTCCTCTTCATATGCATTGTGGTTCAGTGAAATAGATCAACCCCAGCACTGTTCTTGGAGTCCTGGGCTCCTCTCCAGTCTTGGAGCCGTTGCACAGGTTGCCCCCAAGCCTTGAGTTCTCCCATCCGCACTGCCTCTTGCTTCAGTGGCACTTTCTCCATGAAGCCTTTCCAGATGCATCGCTCTGCCTTTACAGTGACCATCTCCCATATCCCCACCACACTCTGATTTTTGCATTGCCCAGATTTCTTTAACACTTGGTTCCAATCTCATCATCTGCAGGAAACCTTTCCAGTCCCCCTGTTCCTTCTCACATTGCCTCCTCTCTGTATATCTTGTATGCACCCAGTTATTTACCAATCGTCTCTTCCATTAGAATGTAAGCTCTTTTAACCTTGCTTTGTTGGCCCAGCCCTTAGCACAGCACCCGGGACGTAGTAAGGATTTAATTAATACAAACATTCTGTACCCCAGGCAAGAATTTGCAAGAACATATAGATAGCAAAATAAGCTACAAGAACTTGTACATCAAAGGTTTCCTTTTATTTGGATGACATTTTTTTTAGTCTTTAGCATCATCGTGGGAACCTTCAGGTGTGCTTTGTAATGCTTATAAAAGCCTGACCTCCAATCATTTGATGTCTTTTGTAGATACCTATACATGTACATGTCTGCCTACCCAGCGTAGACTGTAAGGGCCTGGTGCACAGTAGGTGTGACGTGATGCCTGTGGAGTGTTTGCGTAGAGCCTTCAGCACTCTGGGCACTGTACAGTCACCCCCTCTCTCTCCCCTGAGCTGAACCCTTCAGGTTGTCCCGCTTCATTGTGGCCTCTGAGGCCAAGCTCTCAAGAGCTGGTCTCCTTGGCTTCTCTGTGGCCTTCTTTGTTGTTGTTCTCAGGGTTTTTGGTGTTTACTTGCCTTTGGCTGCCTTTCATGGCCATTTCCTCCTGTCTTTCTGTCTCTGCTTTTCCTCTTTCTTTTGGTCTGTCATCTATTGCTTCTCCCACATATCTCGGCATTCCAGCCAAAGGCTGGCCTTTTATAGACTTGGCCAGCCAATCAGAATCTTCCTTTTTAGAGGCTTTAAATTTGTATTTGGCAGCCTGTTGGCAGAATTGGTTGATCAGAGGCTGAAAATATTTAACTGGTTTCAAATGTTGAACACTCTCAAAACTGTCATAATCCTTCTAATCAAAGGAATGGTAAAATATTGGTTATTTTAAAATACTGGTGGAACAAGTTAGTAAGTTTTCCTTATGAGGCACTGCTTGTGTCTGAATTGGTGCTTTGTTGATCACTCTTCTCCTGTCTGGTTAGGACTAGTCCCATCCTCCTCTCTAAAGACCTGGTCTGTGCTCTCTGTCAGTCTGATGTCACTATCATCGTAGTTTAAACTAAGGCCCACGTGACTTTAGTCTTTGTGCAGATCTCATTATTTGTGAGAATCAACTCAGATGATAGAAATCATAGCTGGAAACATGGCAAGCATCCAGATGAATGGACTCAACGTGGACCGCACCCGTCAGCTATTGCAGAGAATGTGCGCGACGTTTGGTTTAGAACTCTGCAGGCTAGTTTGGTTCATTTCGTTTCAAAGAAATCACCTGAAAAACCCACTGCTCTCTGTGGCTGCATGTGCAATAGTATTGAAAGGCTCTACCTTATGTTTTTAAGTTTTAATCAGTTTAATCAGTTCATCTATTCGTTTGACCTTGTTTCCAATGACCCTTTTAAGTTTTATAAAACGACATTTCTTCCCCAGAAATAACAGCATGGTAAAGGGGTTGAGCCTTCCTTTTGGTCTTGCCATCTGTTGCTAATGGCCCCAGGGGTCAGCCCACTGAACACTTTGCTGATCTTTTGAACCTCACTTCCTGTCACAGCATATTTGGGAGCCCTTTGGAGCAGCTGTGGTATTTAGGGTATGTAAAGTATAGCATCCAGGGCCCGCCCATCCCCATTGTGGGCTGTTATATTTTCTCCACATCCAACAGGAAGTGCTGCTGTTGTGACATGTTGTCCATGTTGTACATGTCACAGTAGCCACACCTCTGGAAGCAGCAGTGGGCTGAAGCAGAATGGGCTCAAGGGGGAAAACTTTGGAGGTCATCGTGAGCCAAAGAAGGTTGGGTGTGACGTGTGCTTTAAGCTCCATGAAAATGCTGAACCTGACATGATTAGAGATTGTTATTTACATCCTACAGGGTCTGAGCCTTTTGGCCTTCAGTGCTCTTTTGTGGCTTATTTTGACATAAGCCAGTGCTGTCCTCTGGCTCAGAATATCTACCATTGTGAAGTGTTTTATTTCGGTGCTTGAAATAAATTCTTTTTGATGTAAAGAGGGCCCAGATTTCTTCCTTTTCACTTGACGTTCTGCTAGCATTACTTGATAGCCCCATTGAAAATCCAGGGCAGCCAAGGAAAAGCTTTTAAAATAAATCGGATCAAGTTAAATGGAACAGTTTTGCTATACTTTTTCATGTCTTCTGCCTTTTTAATGAAAATATCTGAATGATTCTGACTCACAAAGAATATGGGTTTTCCCTAGGTGGCTGACTTACTGATAAAGAAAATAAAATGAATGGTAGAGTTCCTGAGGTATCGTACAGCTTTTAGATAGTACGTATACATACACATGTACACGTACACATACATACATATATACACAGAATGTACACATATATAGACATATACATACGCACACATACACATATATTACATCCATATAAACACACATTATGTAAACAATCAGGATTAAGTAACTTGCCCAGGGTCACAGAGTTATTAAGTACCTGAGGCTAGATTTGAACTTGGATCCTCCTGACTTCAGGGCCTAGCTTTTATACTTTTAAAACTCCAGAAATTCTTTTGTCCATTTAGAAATTGCTTAAAGATTTACCTAGTTGTTTCTTTTTTTTTTTTTTCCTGAGGGACAGTTATTTTTTATCTGTATACATTTCTGAGGTGGTTCAGTAGATGTGATTGTTAATAACTTGGTTAAAATTGAGTTTAGTATTTTATGTTGATAGTAAAAATTTAGAGAAGATTTTATGATATCATTTAATGTCATGTACTTGTTACATTTTATAGTTACTTTTTCCTGTGCTATATGTGAATATTTCAGGTGTCTTAAGTCTTTGGACATCAGTGCAGGCAAGTGAATCAGAACCCTGGAATATTTGGAAATATTTAGACAAATTGATTTTTGCTTTTATCTTTCAGGTTACAGGAATTGACTGTTTGTTCAGAAGATAATGTTGATGTCCATGATATAGAATTGTTACAGTATATCAATGTGGATTGTGCAAAACTGAAGCGGCTGTTGCAGGGTATGTTCAAATGGGCTGGGGTCTCTGAAGGTAACAGCATGAGCCAAGAACAAATAAACAGAATGACGCAGGCTGTGTTGACTTTGAACATGGAAATGAGTTTATATTCCACTCTGAAAAGTCACTGTCTGTACATATTACAGAATGAAACGGCTGATCGAAGCTGCAATTCATTCTTGATGCTCTTGGGAAAATAACTGGTCCCTTATGAGACAGGAGCATCTCTACTTGGAGCATTGTACGTGTTTCACCAGGGTATTCACTTTGATTAAAATCGTGAGGCTGCAAAATATAGATTCTTTCATTTCTCTGAATCCAAAGGTCTCGAGGGCAGGTCCTGGGCATTGAATTACTGTTTTTCAGGCCCTATTGATCTCAGGGAAGCCAGTTGTTAGTCAAATTAACCAAATTCAGCGGCAGAACAAAACCCGGGAGGAAGATTGTGATCTTCAGTCCAGCGTTTTGGTGTCTATTTTTACTTCTTTTGCTGACTCATATCATTGAATTGATTTCTAGGTCACTTAACCTTTTGGTGCCTAAGTTTTCTTGGGTATAGAGCGAGAAACCATGTCATGTGGCTTTATTTTGTGGCTTAAGCAGCATTTATAAAGCTTTTGAAAAACTATAAGTAGTGTCTATTGAGGATAACTTTTTAAATTTATATTCCCATGTCTTGTGAATAAGATAGAAAAATACAGCTTAATTTCAGAGTAGGTATGGCTGGCGTTACTCAGAGTTTCTATAAACTGACTGTCACGGGCCTCTTCAAACCTTGTTATTTAGATTAACAAAGGAATGGTTTAGAATCATAATTGCCAGAAGTGAGTTTCATCTCATAACACAATATTAAATCTTAGATTAAATTAAAAACAAAATCCTTGTTAATTCATCACCTATTTCTGTTTTTTGCTTTACTTGTTTCTTAACAAGAATTGTTTTTTAAAGATAACAGCCCACACTTATATATTTGTAAGTTTGCAAAGTACTTTCTATGCATCATTTCACTTGACCTTCACACTGTCCTGTGAAATAGGCGTTACTTTTCTCTCTTACACACGGAGGGATCTGAAGTGATTTGTCCAGGGTGACCCAGCTCCTAAGAGTCACTCAGGATTTGAATCCAGGCTTCTGGCTTTGGTCGTACCAAGCCACCTGTCTATATCAAAATAATTTTTAAGGTGTGTCTTAAAAGTCAACTATTTCATTACCCCACAACTTAATTCATGCAAAGACTTGTGGAATTTTTCGTTAAGATATGTTCAAAATGCATGAACTGAATTACTAGACCTATAAATGGGCCAGCTATCTCTGTGCTGACTACCTATGAGTCAAGATGTGTGAATCTTTCATGAGATTGTGCTGTCAGCTACACTAACTTTGTTCAGAATTAATAATTCTCCTCCCCTTTTGGCTTTGCCCTCATTATAGCAACAGCAAAAGCAGTTTACAATCACCTCAAAATGGACAAGATAATATTCTTTCTAAGTTAAATATTGATCATTTGCTTGTGTCTCAATGCACAATTTTATTGGCAGACTGCGACTGAGTTTTCTATCATCTGGTAGATAGACTGCTGTGTTTCTAGTTGAAATCTCTACCCACTTCCATGAAGATGTCAGGCAAATCGCCTTTCTCTGAGCGGGAAGATCTAATGCCTGTTTGTGCTCTCATCTCAAACCTAGTCTCATCAAGGGCTGAACAGGAGCATGGTTTTCACACAAAGACAATGGGCTTTTTTTTTTTCTCAGTCCCTTTCTTGCATTTGAAGTTGGAGAAAGAGATAATTTTCTGTTTGAGTGATTTGATTTTTGAGAGCCACCATATCCATCATTTGGCATTGGGCAAAGGAGTTTTATTGGGAGCTTAGAGCCTTCTAATTGTTCAGTGGAACTAGTGTCACTTTTAGTCTGTGATCCTTCACAACTCGTTACTGGCTTTTAAGAAATAAGCATTGCCTGCTCAGCTCAGGTGTCTGTGGTAATGTCATCTTGCCTAGAACTGCATTACTACTCTTAGGAATCCTTCAGGAGAAGGAAACAAGTTTATTGGGCAGATGAACTCTTTCAGTTCATCTGCAATGCACAACATCATCTCCCCATCCCCATGATCATCCCGAGTGTGCATCTTCTGTCATTTTAAACTTTGACCTGGAGTGAAGTGGGAGGATGAGAGCGAGGCCAGAGCAAGAAGGCCTAAGTATTCTTTGGCTTTAAGCTGGGATAACCAAGGTAGTAGGGAAGTATTCCTTTCCAGGGTCTGCATTTTCCTTTCAGAGATTTCATGGTGAGGGTGTAGCTTGTTTTTAGAGGTGGCCTATATTTCCATCACTATGGGTGACTACAAAAATAAAACTGGCATTTCTCTTAAACGTGTAGATACATTTACATACAAATTAATATGTGTATATAATTTTTTCCCACAGAAACTGTATTTAAGTTTAAAGCCTTAAAGAAGGTAGCTCAGCTAGCAGTTATAAATAGCCTAGAAAAGGTAAATGTTTTTCTTTTCTTACCTATTTATCGCTTATATTGCCTGTTGAATTTCATCTTAAGTTTTGCCGATACTTTCGCTTAGATGTTTGCAATGACAGTAGTTACCGCACAATAATTATTTCAAAGAAAGGAGAACATTTTTCTTATGGAACGTTGCAGGGTGACGCTTGACTTTTGCTTCTCCTTTCCACCACAAAAAGTCCTGTATAAACTGCCCTGTTTCCAGGGTCTGGCCTGCCCCCACGAGAAGGTGGCAAATGCTTTGAAGGCAGGGCCACTTCTTTCTTTGGGGTTTGTATCATCAGCGCCTGGCACTGTGCCTGGGCATTGTTAGTAAATGCTTATTGTATGGGAATAGATTGGTAATGAAATATGACCCATAATAAAGCAATTATTTTTTGTATCCAAAATTGACAAGAGCACTACCTTGATGTAAAATTATGTGTTTTTAAAATTATTATTAGGCATTTTGGAATTGGGTAGAGAACTATCCTGATGAATTTACAAAGCTGTACCAGACTCCCCAGACAGATATGGCTGGTAAGAATAAACTGACTTATACTTTTACTCCGTGCGCTTATTAGACTAAGACTGCCATCCTTTAAACCTTACCTTCATTTCTTAGGTCAGTTAAGGTCAAAATGGAAACCTCTCTCTCCTTTTACCCCCCCCCCCCCTTTATATTCCTGTAGGTAATCAGACAAAGGGAAGGTTGAAGTTAAGATTGAACTTTTACAAATTAGATTACCTCTTCAATTGTATCTTTATGTAAGAAAATTGGCCTGTTGGAGATAAATCCTGTAATGTGGTGATTAGGTTTTGTGTTTAGAGATGGTGGTTTTGCTTAAGAGTCAGGTTCCTATACATCTTTTTTACACACAGGATCATATGACTGAGGATGTAAATAATCCCATACCCACTTCCATGAAGATATCAGGCAAATCGTCTTTCTCTGAGCGGGAAGATCTAATGCCCGTTTGTGCTCTCATCTCAAACCTAGTCTCATCAAGGGCCGAACAGGAGCATGGTTTTCACACAAAGACAATGGGCTTTTTTTTTTCTCAGCCCCTTTCCTGCATTTGAAGTTGGAGAAAGAGATAATTTTCTGTTTGAGCGATTTGATTTTTGTGATTTTTAAAAATAATGATATTTAGCATCTATATGGCACACTAAGGCTCTCCAAAAGACTTGCCATAATAGTGTTACGCCATTTGATTCTCACCACTGTGGTGGGGGTGGGGACAACACTTGTTATTTCTATTTCACAGATGAAACTGAGGCTTCAGGAGTTTATTTAAACGGACCACTAAGACTGGCTCCTGAAACTGGCACTTTCAGGTTTCAGGTGGAATTATTTCTGATGCAGCTCCTAAAACACAGCCCTGTCTTCCTGGCCATAAAGCGTTGAGACCTTATTTCTATATCCTTTTATAGGCCTTTCCCTGTTATTGTGGAACACGATCTGGGAAGGAGTCCATGCTAGAGATAGTCAGGTTTATCTAAGTATTAGCATCTCTGTGTCTGTGTCTGTTTCTGTGTCTTTGTCTGTGTCTCTGTGTTAGGTTAGCTCCTTTTCCTCTTGTGTTCTTTAGTTACTCTGTTTCCTTTTGACTACAAAGGGTAACATGCCCCCTTGTATCCATTTGACTTACCTTTTTCTCTGGTGTCAGGCTGTTCTGAGCCTAACACTTGTTTTTGTTTAAAAACAAATAAACCATTTAGAAGAGTTTATCCCAGACCATACTTCTTTACTACAGGGGAAAGTAAAAGAACATTGTGTGGATGGTTCCTTCCTGCTAGATTTGATAAAGATAAATAGACCTTTTAGAGAATACTTCCTATTGCTAATTTTACAAGCTTCCTCCCCATTTTTTTTCTGTAGAAATGAGAGCCTTAATTTGCACATGGGCAAAGGGCAAACTATATTATTTTTCCTAATAGCATCATTTGATATTTTTTTTTCCATATAGAATGTGCAGAAAAATTATTTGACTTGGTGGATGGTTTTGCTGAAAGCACCAAACGTAAAGCTGCAGTTTGGCCACTGCAAATCATTCTTCTTGTCTTGTGTCCAGAAATAATCCAGGACATTTCCAAGGATGTGGTTGATGAAGCAAAAATGAATAAGGTAAAGAGAGCAAATCTGTTTACAGAAACAGTAGAGAACTGAAATGCTGATTTTATTCCAGAACAGGTCATGCTGGACTAACCCCCATTTCCTTTTTTGGGATGCATATGGGATCGAGGGAAGGCTGCTGATTGTTCACCTACATGTTAGCAAATCACTTGACAAAGCCCCTAGTACTCGTCTTGAGGACAAAGAAGGTGCTGTCTGGGTTGGCTTGGAAAAGAATGCTTTCATTAGAGTCCCTTGGACTCGTCCCTTTAGCTCTGTACCATCTAGCAGTTTTTTCAGGCTTGGGAGTTTGGGTTGAGATAGTGGAGTGATGAAGGGGCGAGGAGCCTCCCTCTTCCATATACTCTAGCAGTAATCTAAAAAGGGAATGAAGTTGCAGAATGATCAACAATTCCATAGAAAAATGCTCCTAAGCTCCTTCATCTGCCCATAGAAGCCAGAGCACTGGAACAGATAGCTTGCTGGGGAAACAGCATGAGTTCAGGTCAACTGAATAGAAGACTATGGAAGACTTCCACCGGGGAAGATTCAAGGGTGATCAAGGCTGCCACAACCCTCCAACCAAAGAGAGCCCTCTGTAGGTCGCTTACTGGGCCCCTGAAGCTTGCCAGCTCTCTGACAAGACAGCCATGTGTGAATGGAGGTGGTAGCTGGTAGGACATAGCAAATGGAGGTCAGCTTCAAACAGGGCCTGACCATCTCAACCAAGAGCACCTGAGGAATTAGAGTGACTCTTTGCAATAAAGTCCTGAGTCAGGAACTGGGACTGGAGACAGGAGCAAGCAGAAGAAGACAATGGAATAGTATGAAGAAATATTATGGGAGAAGAGATGCCAATTTGGTAAAAAATGAGACAATATTGCTTAGCATATTGGTACTCAGTGATTGTTTGTTCTCTTCCCAAATAGAAGAGAATAACTTCACACATATAAATAGAGCCTCCTGGGGAAGAACAAGCTTGATCACAATGAAATAAGAAGTCCAGAGGAAAAAATTGGAAAAATAAATGCCTTAGAACAGAAGATAGACAACTTTATCCAAGTAGTACCAAATGACACTTAGTAACTCTGTGAGACAAGGAGAGATATTAGAACAAAATAAAAGATTAAAAAGTAGAAGAAAATGTTAGGTACCTACTATTAAAAACAACTAACCTGGAAAAGAGAGATAATTTATGAATCATCAGACGCCCTGAAAATTATGATCAAAAAACAAAGGGATAAAAAGATAGAAAGAAAACCTGGATAATATATTTCTAGAACTCAGAAATGGAAGCTTCCCAGATTTAGTATAACCAAAGCGAAAAATGAAACTAGAAAGAATGCATCCATCCCCTCCTGAGAAAAACTTCAAAATGAAAACTCCCTGTAACATCACAGATAAAATCTACCACCTTTGGGTCAAAGGAAAAATACTGCAAATAGCTGGAAAGAAAGAATTCAGGTAGTAAGGGAGCAGAGTCATGATTATATGCAACTTGACAGCAGCTACTCTAAAGGGGAAAAAATTTTAGATTATTTTTTCATAAGGTGAATGGTAGGTTTATAAACAAGAAAATTTTCCCTACAAAACTTCATTTAATCTTAACAAGGGAAAATAATGGATCTCTATTTCAAGAGAACTTTCAAACATTCATGATAAAAAGGCCAGAATCATGTAGACAATTTGCAATGCGAGCACAGCGTTCAAGAAAAAGCTAGAAAGAGAAGGACAATTGAAGAATCGAACTCCTAAATCATGAAGCGCTTGTATTCTAATAAGAGGAGATGGAATAAGATAAGTGTCTCTTCAGAATCCTAATGTCTTCTGTGGAAGTAAGAACCCCAGGGGGTAGTTCTTCCTTTATTTTGATGGCCTTAAGAGAGAAAAGAAAAGATGGAAAAAGGAGTAAGTGAGGAAATGTGGAATAAGGGGGCAGAATTTACTTTTTTTTTCATGATTAAAGAATACGAGTGCACAAACGTGGAAGAAGTGGTAGGAAGAGCGAGCATTACCTGAACTTCAGTCTTTTCCGAACTGGACGAAGGACTATGGAACACACAGGTGCACACACACACACACGCACACACACACACACGCACACACAAAAAGTTTGGTGTAATAATGCATTACATTCAACAGGTAAATAGAGAGAAAAGGATTAGCAGAGAAAGACATTTCAGAGGGAGGGGAGTCTCAGAGGGGATAGTTACAAAACAGATTTCACCTTTGGAGGGTACATTGTAAAGGGGGAATTAATAAGAAAGAAGAAAAGCATAAGAAACAAAGAAACAATGATCAGGGTTTGAGAAAAACAGGAGGGACATCTTTGTGAAACAGATTAGTTCAGTTACAGATCACTAGTATTGATCACATTCCTTCTGTTTCACCAGTCTCTCTGTGAAGAATTATTGGGGAACAAAGAGGAAAAATTTAAGAAGTTATAATGAAGAGGGAAAAGGCACAATTAACATGAATGTGAATGGGATGAACTTGCCACTAAAATGTCAGTGCATAGCAGAGTAGATTAGGAAGCAGAGTCCACTGATATGTTGTATGCAAGAAACATACTTGAAATAAAGATTCACACAGTTAAATTACAGAGGTAGAGGGGTGGCTAGGTGGCTCAGTGAATAGAGCACCAGCCCTGGAGTCAGGAGGACCTGAGTTCAAATCCGGCCTCAGACACTTAACACAAGAACTAGCCATGTGACCTTGGGCAAGTCATTTAACACCAATTGCCCTCCAAAAAACAGAAAAAACCAAAACACAGGTGTAGAGCAAAATCTATTATATTTCAAATTTAGCAGTGATGATCTGAGACAAGGCAACAACAAAAATAGACTATAAAAAAGATAAACAGGGAAATTACATTATACTTAAAGGTGCAGTAAACAATTTATTAATATCAAAGTTTAGCATATATGCATCAAATGACACAACATCTAAATACTTAAAGGAAAATTTAGTTGAGCTTTAGGGAGAAATAGACCGTAAACCTCTAATAACTGAGGACTTCAACGTACTGCTTTCAGACCTAGACAAATGTAACCGAAAATAAAACAGAAAAAAGCAAGGAAGAAGTTAAAGATATGAATAGAAATTTTAAAAGTTTGACATGATAGATGCTGGTAATAGAAAGGAATATACATGTTTTGGCAACATACAGCATTTTAACAAAAATTCACCATATATGAGAATGTAAAAACTTTACAAACATGCAGAAAAGCAGAAATTAATATGGCATCCTTTACTGAAGACAATGTAATAAAAATTCTGGTCATCAAAAAACCTTTGGAAAACAGAGATTAAAAATTAAAGGGAGACTAAATAATCCCACAGAACTGATGGGTCAAAAAAACTCCCACCATGAAATCAATAGATCATTTCATTGAAGAAAATTATGAAAATGAGATGACATAGCAGCATTTTTGAGATGCAGCCAAAGCAGTCCTTGGGGAAAAGTTTGTTTCTCTAAACACTTTTATCACCAAAGAAAGAATAGATTAATGACTTGAGGGTGCAATCAAAAAACCCCTAGAAAACTGACATTAAAAAAAATACCAATTAAATAACAAAGTAGAACTTATTGAGATAAAGGAAAAGATTAACAAAATTAAAAGCAAGAAACTATTCAATTAAAATAAATAAAATTAGGAGTTATTTTTTTTGGTGGAGAGAGGGGACCCATGAAATAGATTAAACATTAGCTTATATGATTTTTATAGTATTTTATTTTTTCCAATTACATTAAAGATATTTTCAACATTCGTTTTTTGAGAGATTTTGAGTTCCACATCTTTCTCCCTTCTGTGCCCGCTCCCTAAGATGGCAAGCAATCTGATATAGGTTATACATGTGCAATAACGCAGAATTTACATGTAGCTAATATGATTTTTAAAGAGAAAACCAAGGATCAGTAGTGGACAAGGAGGATTCCCAGCAAATGAAGCTGAAATACAAGAGGTTATTAGAAAATACCTGGTGCAACCAAAGCACAATAAAACTGACAGCTTAATGAGGTTAATGATCACTTTGGACAATGTACAGTGTCTGTCCTGCCTGTCCTCTCTGCCGTTGACCTTCTCCAGCTTTCTGCCCTGTCAACCACCATCGCCTCCTGCAGACTTGCCATCTTCCATCTTTTGTGATACTCATCTCTCTTTCATTTCCTCTTTCCTGCCACATTGTCACTCATCCTCAGTCCTCTTTTTGTGACTCATTATCTATGCTCTGCCCTTGTACGTGTGAGTATATCTCACGAGTCCATTGTGGATTTTCACCTCTGCTCCCTCTACACTCACTGTCTTGTTGATTTCATAGGTTCAGTTTATCATTCATATGACTCTTATAACTAAATATCCAGCCTAGTCTCTTATCTTGAACTCCAGTTCCATATCTCTAGCTCCCTTGTTGGTGGTGGTCTTTTGAGGGTCTTGTTTTCTACTTTATTTTTTATTTTTTTTAAAAAAATCTTACTTTCTTTCCTTCTACCACCCACACTTTTAAATTGTTGTGTGGGGGGCAGGGTGAGAGAGAAACAAAACCATCATAAAAATATGCATAGTCAAACAAAATAGATTTTCACTTTGGCCGTGTCCAAAAAGTGTACGTTTCTGTCTTCAGCTCGAGTTCACCACCTCTCTGTCAGGAGGTGGATAATACGTTTCATCATTTATCTTCTGGAATCATCGTTAGTCATTGCATTGATTAGAGTATTTAAGTCGTTCAAAGTATGTGTCTTAATCATGTTGATGTTTAAATTGTTCTCTTGGCTTCTGCTTACTTCAGTCTTACTAGAGTTCTCTGAAACCATCTGTTTCACATTTTTTTATATTACAGTTTATTCCATTCTCGTTACCATATACAGTACTTTGTTCAGCCACGCTCTGATTAATGGACACCTCTTTGGTTTCCAGTTCTTTACCAGCTTCTATTTGATGTTTCCAACTGGATGGCCTATGAGCCTGTTAACCTTAGCGTATCTAAAATTTCAGTCTTTTCCACCATATTCTTCCCTCTTAACCTCTTTATTTCTTTTCAGGCCATCCCCATCCTTCCAGTCACCCAAGTTTGTACACTTGTAGTCATCCCTCTACCCCCCACCCCATCCCAATTCACCCTTGTTGTGGAGGTAGAATTGTCTCCCATTTCTTCATTCGTGCTACAGCCACCCCACTTCAGGCCCTCATAACCTGTCATCTGGACTCCTGTAGTAGCCTTCTAATTGGTCTTCTTGTGTCCAGTATCTCCCCTTTGCAATCTTTCCTCCATAGAGTTGCTAAAAATGAATTCCCTAAAGCATGTATTTAATTATGTCACTTCCATGCTCAGAAATCTCCATCGACTCCCTGTGCCTCTAGCGTAGAATGCACATTTCTGAGGTTGGTCTTTAAAGCCATTCACAACCTGATTCCAGTCTGCCCTTCCCAGTTTATTGCCAGTCACTCCCTTTGGTCTTGCTCTTTCTCATACATCTTGTCTCCTGTCTTTATGTGCCTTTTCACACATTGCTTCCTCCCTCCTGCTGCTACCTCTTAGAACCTTCAGCCCAAGCTTCACTTTACATTATGCCTTTCCTGCTCCCCAGGAGCTGTGCATGCCTGGCCTATCCCATTGCTTTCCCACCTCTTTTGCCTCACTGGAAATTACTATGTATGTGCTATATATTGTGTCTTACATGTGTATGTGTATATATTGCATAACTTATCTGTAAACTTGTTGGATCCCTAATAGCTTACTGAGAATAGGCATTGTTTTGTCTTTATCTTTATATTTCCCAGCACTCCATAGTGCTTGATGCATAATAGGATTCTGATAAGGGTTTGCTAACCAGTTGAGATTCAGGAGGGATGAATGTCATTGTTGTTGTTCGTCATCTTTGAATCACCACAGAGCCCATGAGGAGGCACCCGATACCTGGGACACTGAGTGACTTGTCACTTAGGTCCCATAGGGAGGAGTCATAAGCCCCAGACCCAGTCCATAATTAGTTTTGAAGCTCAGTGATGCATGTAGGAGCTGGGAAGGTATGAGGCTGACAGAGGAACTCTTCAAAGAGGTTGTAGGGAATCATAGAGATGATCTGCTTCCGGTCCCTCACTTGTGCATGATGGATTTGTGGCCCATTGAGAACAGGTGAGTCACCTGACGCACACAGAGAGTTAATACAGAGCTCAGTGTGTGATATGGACATGTTTACAGAACAACAGAAGGGATTGGATTAGTCCTGATGCTCTCTATACCCTGCTCAGACCCCAGTTAGAGTGTTCACATGTCCAGTTTTGAGAGCTATGTCTTACTTTGTTTAGCTGTTAAATATTTTACTTCTAAGAGCTAGAGGGAAATGTGTGTGTGTGTGTGTGTGTGTGTGTGCGCGCACATGTGTAGCTACAAGAGAAAGCAAATGGGAGTTGGGTAGGTTTTTGAACTGGCTAGTTGGGGGATATTGGAGGGGGCTTGTATGTTATTTCCTCAACAGTCAAGGCCGAGTTTGGAGTGGAGACAAACTCCTTGAAAAGAGACAGGATGATCTGGAGGTTGTGGGATGAAGACAAAGCATGAAATTCTCCCCATGTGACAGGTCCTGGTCTAAGTACTGGGGATAAAAGGAAGGGCAGATATTATCTCTGCCTTCCAGTGGTGGAGACCACATGTAAATACTACACCCTCTCTGCAGAGTAGATGGAAAGCTGTCTGAGAGGGAAAGACATTAGCACTGGGGGCAACTGAGGAGGCATGCTGTAGAAGGGGGCATTTCAGCAGCCTTAGAGGAAGCAAGAGAAACAAGAGACAGAGGACCACAACCAGTAGCACAAAGTCAGGGACAGTGTGTCTTCTTTAAGGAATTGGGAGCAGCAGCCTTGTTGGCTTCTAGAGGGTGAGGAGAGTAGAAGGCAGGCAGTGTAGGGAGGGGCCAGATTCTGAAGAGCTTTAAATGCCAGACAGAATTTGGATACTAGAGGTAACAGGAAGCCCCTGGAACTCTGTGAGTAAGGGGATGTTTGATTTATATCTGGGTTTTAGGAACATGTCTTTGGCAGCTGAATGCAGAATGGATTGAGTAGTGAGAGAATTGAAGCAGGAAGACTGTTAGAAGGCTGCTGAAGTAGTCTAGGTAAGGCTCCATGGTGGCCAGAGTTAGGTGGTGGTTGTACAAGTGGAGAAAATGGGATGTCTACAAGAGATGTTGTGAATGTAGAAATAACAGGATTTGACAATGGATTGAATGTGTGAAATGAGTAAGACTGAGGAGTTAAGGGTGACCTGGAGGTTTCAAGCTTCAGTGACTAGGGAGGATGATGGTGCCCTCAAAGGAATAGGGACATTTTAGAAGGGAGCAGTGGGGTGTGTGTGTGTGTGTGTGTGTGTGTGTGTGTGTGTGTGTGTGTGTGTGTGTAAGATAGAGCTCTGCTTTGGACTTGTTGAAGTTGAGATATTTGTGGACCTTGAGTTGAAGCTGTGCAAAGACAGTGGGTGATGTCAGGAGAGAGGGTAGGGCTAGCCCTTAATCTGAGAATAATTTGCATATAGATGATAGTTAGAGATAACTAAACCCACAGAGCTAATGAAATCACCACGTGAAATACCATAAAGTCAGAGAAGAGGTGAGTGCCCAGGATGGAGTCTTGGGGAACTCTTCTGGTTGGTGAACATGACATGAATGAAGAGTCAGCAAAGGTGACTTGTTAGAAGTGGGCAGACATACAGGAGAAGGAACGAGAGACAGCAGTGATATGAAAACCTAGAGAGGAAAGTGTCTAAGAAGAGAAGGTGACCCACAATATCAGAGGCTACATGGGGGTCAAGAAAGATCAGGTCAAGAAAGAGTTGAGAAAACCACATTAAATACAGCATTTAAGGGATGATTGATAACTTTGGAGGGACCGTTTCAGTTGAAAAGTGAGGCCAGAAGCCAGACTACAGAAGGTTTAGAAGAGAGATAGAGGAGAGGAAGGGGAGGTGCTTCTTAGACCATGTTCTTAGATGATGGCTGTCAGGAATGGGCCAGTCAAGTGAGAGGGCATGATGGGAGAGGAAGACAGGGGGAAAGGCCCAGGTCCATCTAGATAGAAGAGTATAGCAGACTGAGTTTTGTCTCAGCAGGCATTGGCTCTGAAGCTTGAAGATCAGGCTTTAGAAGCCTCAGATTGACCCTGCCTAGGGAGAGGACTGAAGAGTTAAGGGGCCGTTTACCTTTTGGGCTCATTTCAGGGGCCCTTCCTGCCCAACTTCCAAAGGATCCCAGAGTTCTCAGGGTTTATGAGGCCAGGGAAGCTTTGAGAGTGGGAGAAGTCAGGGAATCCGTCCCTGGAAGCTCAGCTCCACTCATGAAGCCTTCTCTTGAGATGTGGGGGATGGCGCACACCCAGGGTGTAGACACTTAGCTCCTGAGATCAGAATCCCTGCAAGCCAAGGAATGAGCTGACTGAATGGGGGATAAAGA
Organism: Pseudochirops corinnae; assembly: GCA_028646515.1. Classification (NCBI taxonomy): domain Eukaryota; kingdom Metazoa; phylum Chordata; class Mammalia; order Diprotodontia; family Pseudocheiridae; genus Pseudochirops; species Pseudochirops corinnae. Next base: position 30,380,827 of record CM053586.1, read on the forward strand.
AACAGGACTTGGGGTTTGACCAAGAGAGCCCCTTTTCTACTTGGTGAAGAAAATGAAGAATTGACAGGATTATTCTTGAGATCTCAGAGGCATCAGTACTGATTGTTTGGTGTTTGTGGATGTTTCAGTGGGATTAGACTTTGGATTGGCAGGACGTTCTTTTCAGAAGAATTATTAATAATTGGTCTAGTGATAGGTAGAGGTGGTGAGGTATGAGAAGAGCGCTGGGCTTGGGGACAGCTCCCATCTCTGACCCCTCCTAGAGTATAGCAGGAGTCAACTTTGGACTCTCATCTTTTTGGGGAGGCACCTAAGTTCTCAGGCTCTAGGAGCTTTTATTTCCGTATCTGTAAGATGGGGATAAGAATGCAGGTAGTGAATTCCTGCTAGGGTTGTGGAAAGCTCAAATAAGAAGTAGGCCTGGTATTTGGGTCCACCAGTGACACGGCTGCTCACTAGTGGGCGTTCCTTTTCCTCCCTCCCTGCTCCCAGACCACTTGCTTCTTCATGCACATGAGGGCGGTATTGTCTGGAGGAGGTTCTCCATCAGCATTTCAGTTGAGTTGACTTAATCATGTGTGTGTATGCAGGTGTGTGCCCCCTTTGATGCATGTCACATGACAGACACTCCATCACTGTTCGTTGGGTTGAATTACAGAAAATGTTTCTGGACAATCTCAGAAGAGCACTGGCCGGCCATGGCGGGAGCAGGCAGCTGACAGAGAGTGCCGCGATCGCCTGTGTCAAGCTGTGCAAAGCCAGCACCTACATCAACTGGGAGGATAACTCAGTCATTTTCTTGCTTGTCCAGTCCATGGTGGTGGACCTGAAGGTGCGGTGCTTGTGCTGACCAGTGAACTAAGCAGAAATCAATACAGTTTTGTTGGGAATCTTTTCTTCAGACTCTGGGTAGAGTTTGGGGGTTGGGGTCAAGGAGACTGGATTTCAAATCCCATTATCAGACACTAGCTGGGTAAACCTGGCAAGTCCCTTAAACACTCTCTGAGCCTCAGTTTCCTTACCTATAAAATGGGTGTGATAATAGGGCTTCTAAGAATTGTGAAGTTAATGAAATGAAGTTAAATGAAATAGTGCTCCATAAATGTCATGTTATTAGCACCAGTTCTCTGATTCTCTCATTTTTTAGCTGCCGTAGTATAATGCCAGGTAGTGACACAGTGACTAGAGGGCCAGGTCTGAAATCTGGAGACTCACGTTCCTGGGCTCAGATCCACACTTAGTAGTTGCATGACCCTGGGCAAGTCACTTACCTCTATTTGTGTCAGTTTCCTCATCTATCAGATAAGCTGGAGAAGGAAATAGCAAACCACTCCCTGTCTTTGCCGAGAAAACCCCAAATGGGGTCAGACAGAAAAAACCAAGAGACTGGACATCCGAGAGTTACACTGTTGATTCCCTTCCTCTTCTTGCTCTGCGTGTGAATCGCTGTCTCTTGTCCTGAACCTTTGCAAGCCCAGACCTTTCCTATAAGACCCTTCAGATAAATAAATAGACTCACAGAAGCAACTCACAGGCTGACAAAAAAGATGTCTGCCCAGAGTGGCCGACAGACCGCAGACATTTTCACACACCTGTTTTCAGTTCAAATCAAGCCACAGACTTTTCTGGCTTTGTGACCTAGGCGAGGTATTTCATGTCCCTGAGGCTCAGTCTTCTTATCCACAAAGTGGGAACAATCACACTTAAACTGTTTCCCTTCTGGGTTGTAGTGAAAGCGCTTACAAATTGCCAAATAGGCCATGCCTTTGAGGTTGGGAGCAATCTTCATCTCTTCCCTAAGAACAGTCCCTGCCTTGTTGGATTTGCTGGGCTGGGCCTGGTCCTTTAAAATGTCTGTCTTCTCTCTTTATGTAGAACTTGCTTTTTAATCCCAGTAAGCCCTTCTCCAGAGGCAGCCAGAATGCTGACGTGGACCTCATGATTGACTGCCTGGTTTCTTGTTTTCGCATCAGCCCTCACAACAACCAACACTTTAAGGTGAGAAAGACCATTGGGTTTTACCTAAGTGCCTTTGTAATTAATTTATCATCTCTAGCTAGCTCATAGACATGACCTAGAAACCTCATCAATTTTAAAATCAGCTTTATTGACATTTTATTTTTTATATCACCACAGTTTCCCCTCTTTCCCCTTCTAAAGAACTGTCCCTTGTAACAAATAGTTGTGTTTTTTTTTTTAAGACAGAAAAAAAAGAAGAGGAAAAAGTCAGCATTACTGATTAATACAAAGGCAAAGTCTGAAACTATGTGCCGGGTGCATCACGTGGGGCCGCCCCCTCTGCAGAGGGTGGGATGGGAGTGTTTGCTCATCTCTCCTCACAACATGCTTATTTTTGATAATTTTGCTTAGACTTAGACTTTACAAACACGATGGTTCTTTCTGTTTACATTGTTGTTGTCGTCACCATGACCTCCACTTCCTTCCCAGTGCATCAGTTCATGATCAGATCTTCCCATGCTTCTCTGTATTCATCGCATTTGTCATTTATTACAGCACAGTCCTATTCCATTACATTCATCTACCAGTTTGTTTAGTTATCTTGATTATAATCATTTTCAGTGGTATTTCCACGATGTGTTAAATTTAGGATATTCAGCCAGATTTATTATTTAATATTTTAAGTTGCCTTTTTATTTCTATTTTGTGTCGGTTATTTTATTAAATATTGTTCATGTTGAAGTAAAACATTAAATTTTTTTTTCTATAGATCTGTTTGGCCCAGAACTCCCCATCCACATTTCATTATGTGCTGGTAAACTCCCTCCATCGAATTATCACCAATGTAAGTCTAAAAGGTATTGATTAATTATCTCAGAGTGATCTTTTTTTAAATATATCTTTTAAAAGACAGATTCCTTAATATGTATACAAGGTAGGAAGGTTTGGGAGCATAAACTCTATGAGAGCATTGAATGTTCCATGCTTCTTCTGTGGGTTTTCCCACATAAGACTCTTACTAGACACATGCTATAGATGTGGGGAATTCTTTAGTCCCTTGGCCCTGTGCTGAAGAAAGACACTGGGATTCTTTTGATGGACTGGACTTAAATGTGAAATGTAGGCTAAAAGTGTCAGGGAACATTGCTACTGAGATTATAATGTCTGGTTTCCCAAATTCCTCTCAAAATGTGCTCAAGTCTTAATTTAGTTCCGATTTTTTCTCTGTGCACTCTGAGCTTGTATCAGTTATATGTAAATGGCTGTCACCTTTTAAAACCAGAAGCCATATACTCCATTATGGCTCTCATCAGCCGTTGACTAGTGGGCCCATATTGTCCTATCCGTTTGTAGAAGAATGTTCCTGAAGCAGCCACCCACGTGTTGAAAACTTTTAAGAGCCATTCCCAACAACCCTACATATGAGCCACCTGAGTGTGTCCCTGAGTGTGAAGCTAGAGCCACTTCCTGTGGTATAATCAATCATGTTGCGAGATATTCAGTGAGACTGTGAGAAACTGGTTTGGATGAGGAGGCCTTATCGGAAAGCAAAGCGAACTTCTGCTGGAATCAATACTTTTCTTGCTTCTTTCTGTCCAAGAGTCTTCATGGTTCTTTTGAGGGCCCTCAAATGGTTGAGATTTTTTGGCCATATTTAGGTAAGACTGCCTTGCCCTTGTGCAGAGTGGCCCTTTTTGCAGAATGTCTGTAAAACAGGCCTCATGTGGAAACCTACTCAAAGGCCAGATTGTGTGCTTATCTTAGAAGTATATTTGCCCTGCTTTAAATTTAGTGAATTTTTAAAATATGTTGGTTCTGGAAATTAAAAAGAAATTCTCCCACCCCCATTTTTAGAGAACATTTTTTTTCTAAGTAAAAACCTCTACATCTTAGTTAAAGGGAATTTGGTGTAGAGACAGAATGAGCCCAAGTGGGTTTTAAGTAATCAAGAATGACCTGTACTTCTGTGAGATAGCGTTCTATTGGGTATGTGTGGTTGGGAGAAGGAAGTTTGCTGTCATGCTTTTTGTTTCCCCAAAAGTATGGAGAGGATTGTGTTTGTTACCAAACTATGTTTTTGAAATGCTTTTGTTAATAAAATCAGCCAAGGCATTACAGCACTATTTGCTCTGAAAGATGAATCATACAATTTAAAGAATAACTTATGTAATGTTTTGTGGCATACTTTAATATCATGTTATTTTAAATTTGTGATCTACAAATTTTAAAAAAAATTATTTTATTTCTACCTCCTTTTGTTCTTCTAATTATGAAAATACTAATCAGTTACGGTTGATACTTTCAATCCATTACTTAAAATTTCTATTTTATTTTTCAAGTAAAATCTTAGGATTTTTTTTTTTTACTTTTAAAAGTTAGATACTTTAATTGTGAAATATTTTTGTCTACAATTGACTATATAGAACACTTTGAAGCATGGACTCGGCACTGCTGTAAGTGGCTGGGCTGATCCTTCTTGGGTTAAAGCATGCTGGAGTGGTGCTTCATGCATGTCTCAGTGTACATGGTGATAGTGACTGCGCATCTTTCTCCACTGTAAACAGTGTTGCATGTTGGAAGATATGGTCTGTCTATAAGAAAATGCCAACCAGTGTTGTTCTTTATAAGGAGAATACAAAGATTTGTTTAAAAAAATGCTTTGAGACTAGAAACACTTTTTAAGTAAAAATGGTTTGGGACACAGGGCCACAAAACTTAGGGAGCTCACAAAGAGTGTTCCCAGACTGTAGCCCGAGTGCTGGGGCCTCTGCGTTGAGGGTGACTTGGCGAGCTCTTCTGCTCATGGTTTCCTCCCTAGTGTCTTAGACTACTGGACATGAGATCTGTAGGACCTCCTGACAGTGAAAGTGAGGATTTTCATTTTAAAAATAAGTGTATACTCTTTAACTTATTTGCCCTGCCCTTACTTTGGAAATATTAATTAAATATGACCCTTTCAGTTGAGTCCCAGGTCCATCATAGAACAGAAATTCAGCAGGGCATCTGAGGAATATGGATTTCCTGGACATTCTGACACAACTTTGAATTCATAGAACTCACTTCAATTCACCAAGCATTTGTGGTATTCACGAGGTGCTAGTAGGCTCCAGGGATACCTGGTGGGCCCTAGGGATACCAGGACAGAAGCAAGATTGTCTCTGTTCCCAGACCCCTTCCTTTCTCCTGGGGAATCCGGTGTGTGCAGACGAGTTTGATCAAGGGGGAGGCACCAGTAGGGAGAGGATGAGCCTGAGTGTGCAGTGACTCCTTGGTCAGTGTACTGCCTTCTGCAGTTCCTTGTGTGCTAAAGCCTTTTAGTGTGTTGTCAGAGATGGACAGTAACCAGATTCCTAACTCAAATGCAGAAATTCTTTAGACCCTTCTTTGAGGAGCAGAAAAATGGGAAAAATGCTGGGGATGCCCTGGGGATACTAGAACTTCTCTCCTTTTTGGAACACTTGTGTTGTACTCTCTAGCGACTTTCCAGAGCTAGTCTTCAAACAGTATAATGAAGTTTTTAGATTATGGCCAGTGCAGAACCTTGAAATAAATGGCCATTTTTATATGGCATATATTAGAGAAGACTTGTGAGTAGATGGCGGATCCCCTGTTTCATCTTCATAGCCTCCCTTGGACTCCAGTTGAGGACACCAGTGTAATTGAGAAGAAGAATGAGAAATATGCACTTTTATGAAATTTAAATTCATCCTCTCCTGAAGGTGCAAAAACTAGTAATTATGAATCGATTTTATGTTTGTAGCAAAAGTTTATTCTGTAACTAATTAGTGTAATGGGAACTAGATGATAATATAATTTTCCAGATGAGGGTGTTTAGTTGAGATGATTGATTCCAAGGCATTTTGAAACGTGGAAATGTTGCTTTAAAAATATTCCAGAGGGGCAGCTAGGTGGCACAGTGGATAGAACAACTGGCCCCGGAGTCAGGAGTCCTAATTTCAAATCCAGTCTCACACACTTACTAGATGTGTGACCCTGGGCAAGTCACTTAACCCTGATTGCCTCCAATTAAAAAAAAAAGCAACCTTGAAAATAAAAGTATTCCAGAATGCCTTTGACCTCATGTCATTGGGACTTTAAAATATTTTCACATTGTTTGTTCATGTTGTGTAGCCTTCCCAATTGTTCGATAAGGTTTCTACAAAGAAATAAGTATTTTGGAAAAAGAAATTGTAAAGTACTATTTACTTGATTATTTCTTATTGTTTTATTCTAGTTTATTTTAACCCTAAATGCAGTAATGGAAGATTTTACATTTTAAAAAATTGACCAGTTTGTTCAAATAAACTGACATTTAATTTATTGTGTTTGAACATTGTACTAGGAATCAAGGTAGCTGCCTAGTTTAGAAATAGCTCTTGCTTTCATAGAGCTTAAAATTCACATTAAAAGAATTTTTTTTTAGCCCAAATCTGTGGTTTCAGCTGTGTCATGAGCCTCCCCCTTGAGAACATTCTTTTACTGATACAGACCAGCAACCCTTCTCAGAGCCTTGGAGAGTTGCTTGAGCCACTGAGAAGTGGACTTGCCCAGGGTCATCCACTGGTGGAGAGTCAGGTCAGCTGAGTTTTAAGGCCAACTCTCTGTATTATGTTCAGCTGCCTCTCACTTTATTATTCTGTTATATAAATAGAATGCAAAATGATACACACATGCATGGGCATCCAGGTACAGAATTTCAGCCTTCACAAGGACCTCCATGACTACAATAGGTGCTCAATAAATGCTTGCTAGATGGCTTGGATCTCAGGCAGCCTTAACTTTAGAAAGAACCACCTCCGTCACCTGACACATGAAGTATGGCCCCTCCCCCTTTTCCAAAGATCTCCAGCGAAAAGAGTCCCCTCTACTTTTGGAGGGCTCTGATAGGAAACTTTTTTGGCACGAGGCTGACATCAGTGTGCCCCCGTGGCTCCTACTTGTGCCCTCTTCAACATGGTGGCCCTTCCTGTCCTTCCCCATGGCTTCTCCAGGCCCTCCATTCTCATCTTGGGCATCTTACTTGCCCTGTCCTGTGTGCCCTTTAGCTTACCTTATTGTAAGGTCCTTCCTGTAGTGAGCTTAACTCCTCCAGACACCTCCTCCTTGGGTCCAAGTGCTATGGGACCATCCCCTTTTCTCCCCCTGGAAACTTAGCCTCCCACTGCTGCTGATGGTTGTGTTTGCTGCTGAATGGGAGTGAGCTTGCAGTCCATTAAAGCCCCCAGATCTTTTCTAGACAGCCTTGTACTTGTGAAGATGAGCTTTTTGAAGCCAAGTGTAAGATTTAACATTCACCTCTATTGCCTATTATCTCTATTTTCTTTTTCTCACATATGACTCAGTGTTCTGTCCTATCACAGCCTGTTTTGGATCTAGGATATTAGTTTTCCCTCCCGTCTTTTTGTCATTTGTCATTTGCCTTTCTTTATGCCATTGACACAGATATTAAATGCCACAGGTTCAAGGCCAGATCCCTGGAGATTTCTGTCAGAGGCCTTCTTCCAAGTTAGCATCAAACTATTGATGATAACTGTTTGCCTCCAGCTGTACATTGCCCAAAAGTGGGCCTAATTGTACTAGCTAGCCTCTAGCCCCCAGCCACTTGTCAGGTGCTTCACTGAAATCTTGGCCTCTAGCATCCTGTTCTGCCATCTGAATAATTCTGTCCAAACAGGAAACCTTCGCCTGATGTCACCTGCTTTTGTTGAATCATCACTTCCTTTACTACACATTCATTAACTATCTCTTTAATAATCTATTCTAGAATTTGGACAGGAATTGAATTCAGGCTTACTCACTGGTCTGCACATTACAAAGCCATTCTCTTCCCTTTTTTGAAATCTAGGACAATACTTCTTGCCCTTCTTCAGTCCTACAATACTTTTCCCATTCCCCACAATCTTTCAAAAAGTATTGGCCCTGGAATTCAAAAACCTGGATTCAGATCTGATCTCTGATTCTTCCTGTCTCTGCAGTGTTGGACAGCTCATCCAGCCTGCCAGAGTATAAGTCCAACGGGTTGGACTAGACAGCTTCTCTGATTCTTTTGTAAAAGATTCCTTACAGTGGCTTAATAATCATATCTGTTACTTCTTTTAGTATCCAGATAGGAAATTCCTCTGGTCCAAGGACCTTGATGGAGCAGAAGCAAAGGGCATGCCTACAAGGTGGAGCTTGTCCACTGTGGATAGAACATAGTATTCATACATGCAGGGGAATGTTATGGTTGAAAACTGGAAAAATAGGAAGGTCTGGAATTCTAGACCAGGGGCTTGACTGTATTCCAAAGAGCACCAGCCATTCAGGGGTTTTCATCCGTATGTGTGTGCCAGGGTGTAGAAGGCGGTTAGATAGGAGGATCAATTAGGCCCTTGGAATAGTTCAGGTAAATGGTCCTGACCTCTGCTAGGGCAGTGGTAGGGCAGAGAGCAGAGAGAGGAGATGGACATGAGAGGAAGTAGGTGAGTGGAAGCACCTGGCCTTGGTAATGGCTCAGACATGAGAGGGGTACAGATAGGGAGAGTTTAAGAAAAAAAACTACAGGATGGAAGTATGGAGGAATGATAGGAACTACTGGCAGAAAGAGTGATAGCAGAAGGAGCAGGTTTAGGAGGAACAAGGATAAACTTGGTATGGGGCATGCATTGGGAGTCTGGATTCTGGGAAGGCATCCTGGAGAGAGTTTGAGACTCCAATCTGGAGCTTATGAGCGTGCTCAGGGTTGGAGATATTGCGATTCCTAGGGAGACAGTATGGGAAGAGAAGAAAGTCAGGGATGGAACCTTGACAGACAACTATTGTGAAGGGTTGGGAAGAGGACAAAATGCATTAACTTATGATGCAAAACAAGGTACAGAGAAAGTAGTGTGGAGCTTCTAAACTGCCACACACCCCCTCTCGCCCTCCCCCCCCCCCCCACTTTGTTATAAACTTATTGACCCACTTAAATTCTGCCTTCTCTTCCAGAAGGTATATGGAGAATTAGGGGTATCCAATGAGATTGTTTCCTAAGGCTCCATTTGAGCAAAAATCTAGGTACCATCACTGTATTTTAAGCTGCTAGTTCCCATATATTGATGAACATTGTTTATTTTTATAATCTTACCATCTTTTAGACATCCTTTGAACAAATTCAAGAGGTACTTGTTTTGTAGTAGCGTTGTAGTGGAATGGAATTTGCATTGGAATTGTTAGATGGCCTGGGTTCAAATCCTGACCTTGTTACTTACTTAGTACCTTTGTGGTCAGATTGCTCAAGACATTTGAACTGTTTTGAGACCCATTTTCCTGATCTGAAAAATGAGGAGGTTGAACTAGGTGAGCTATTAAGTTTCTTCCCAGTTCTAATTCTTTGGTCAAGGCTCAGGGTAGAGATTGGTTGTACAGTCAGCAGGGTTACGAGCCAGGGCCAAGGGAGATGAGAGCTAAAGAATAGCAAGTAAGTGATGGGGTGATTGCGTCACTGGTCAGCTTGGAGCAATTCAGTCAAGATGATGGGGAGAAAAAGCAGATTGAGTAGGAAGGAAGGAATTGGCAGTATTTGTCACAGACAAGTTTTTCAATAGCTTTAACTATAATGGAAAAAAAAAGATCACACAGTCAAGGGGAAAGCTTCACTTTTTTAGCATTATGGTGACCTGATCATGTTTGATGACTAGAGTGAGGACCTGGAGAAGGCAAGAGAGGAGGCTATCAGAGGAACATCTAGAGCCTGAACAGAGGAGAGGAAAAAGGGGTAGGGTAGGTCAAGGTGGGAGTGGAGTGGGGGAGGTGAGGGACTTGTTAGATTACCTGTGTCTTCTTAACAAACGAGGAGGCTAAGTGGGTGATGCATCATCAGTTTTGAGCTGGAAGGGAAGAGGCCTTGGAAGCCCTCTGGTCCTACTCACTTCTGAGGCCCAGAGAGGTTGTGTGATTTTGCCTAGTGGTGCAGAATAGGTAGCAGAGACAATTGCCTGATTCTAGATCCACTAGTGCACCATAGTGTATGCCACCCACTGTCCTCTGCAGTAAGAGCAGGGCTGGGTGGGAGGAGGGACAGTGAAGTTGGCCAAAGAGCTATGAGGACTCATGCGGGATATCCAGTGCTGCGGAAAATGTGGTCTTCTCATAGCTCCAGACCAAAGTTGTTCCCATAGGACTTTTACTTCATGATCGGGGCACAGTATTCAAGATGTGTGCATACAGCCAAGAATGGGTTTCAAAGGACAAGTTTCATTTTACCAGATACCTGACTCGAAATCTGCAGTTACCAATCAGTCATCCATTGAGCATGCTTGGTTTTCACTTATTAAAGCCATAGCACCTTTAAAAACTTAGTGGTTTGTATAGGGTTTTATTATACAGAGAGCACATCTCTTGGCGACATGAAGACGGGAGAGGTTTTTGGTCTCCTGGCATTACATGATAGATAGACTTTTGTGACTTTGATACTTTGAGCGACTTAATGCAGTCTGCTTTAGAGAAAGGAAAAGTGTGCAGAAGGAAGCTCATCTCTGTTACTTTATCTCAGCATAATGCCCAGATTACCCAAATCTGAGGAAATCCGCTCTATTTTCAAACTGCACAGCGTCCACTTGGTTCTCTGCTGGGAGTGATCCAGATGACACTTTACTGGTACTTGACATGGATTAGTGGCAGGAATTTTTGCAAATAGCCATGTTGGCCAGAAATGTGTTTTTTCCCTCTCGCAGCTGCATAGTCCTAAATTGGCCTTAGATGCTTTTGGCCACGTAGGTGGGGTACAATATCCAGGCTGTGTAAGTACAGTAAATTGTGGAGGTTTTAAAAAGCTAAAACTTGGTATTTCGTCTTTGTACATACATATTTTTATCCAAAGAGTCAAAAATAATTTAAAATAGTAACTCAGTCGTCTTAACTTCTTGCTCCTCACGTAATAATATCTAGTGAGTCAAACAGTAGAAAAGTATTGGGTATTAAGATATGACTGGGCAGTTAATTCTGTCCTAGGAAAAAGAAGTGTGAATCTGGAGCCCATATATTGTCCTTCATTCACTTCTACACCACTAACAATCTCCCATAGCAACACTCTCAAAATTTGTCATTATTTTTCAATAAATTGATAGGAATACCATGGAATATTTCTATTTAAGTTGGATTTATTCTGTTTACTTCTTCCATGCTTATGTAAGCTTTGGATTTTGCAGTTTCATAATGAGTTTTCCATATACTAATGCTACATTTCTATATTTGTTTTGAAGTCAAATCAAAATGGTAAATTTTTAAGCGAAATGGGAATCTTAAAAACATTTTAAAATCCAAATGGAATGTTAAATTAGAATAGAATTGTGTTTAGTTTTGAATTTCCGTTTAACAAAATATTTTGTTTGAACTAATTTATGTGTTTGTTTATGGTGATTGTTAGTTTTTCATGTTTCTTGTCCATTTTTGCTTATACATTTAAAATCATGAATTTACTAATAATTTTATTTCATTTACTAACATTGTTGTAAATATCTTTGTTCTTATTTGGGGAATCTCCATATAGCTGCTCCCCATATAACTCTGTCAAAGTATCGAACCACCGTAATTTATCTTAATCTCTCATGACTTTTTTGGAAGCTTTCAGTAAATAGCTTTGTTTAGAGCAAGAATTCAATCTCTAATATCTAAAACATCAAGCTTTTCTCCTCTGCAATTGGATCCCCTTCAGAATTAGCCCTCCCCAAGGCGGTGTAGTTTTCAGACTAGCTAGTTGTCATGCCCTACAAATCTCACACGCTGGGGTGAGCACTTTTTCTGTTTTTGTTTACAAATTGTTCTGTTTGTCTCAGGCCTTTGAGCACAATACAAAGCATCTATAAATTAGTGGTGGAAGGGCTCATTTGAAGACTGTGGAAATTACGGTGTGTTTTTTTGCATGGTCTAAGACAGTTTTTGACATCTCTTTTAGCCTATGTGAGTTTAGAGCCAGCATAAATTGCTCATTACATCAAGTGGTATCTTTATTTTTGTACTGATACTTTTCCTCCCTTATGGTCTGGCTTTTTTTCTAGTCCGCCCTGGATTGGTGGCCCAAGATCGATGCTGTGTATTGTCATTCAGTTGAACTCCGGAATATGTTTGGTGAAACCCTTCACAAGGCCGTGCAGGGCTGTGGGGCTCACGCCGCAATCCGAATGGCGCCGGTAAGATGACGTCCCCGGTGGAGAGTGTCCCTTCCCCTGTCCGTGCCCTTCATGGCATTGTCAGTGTCTTCATCCCATGCCCGCTGTTTCTGTTCATCAGCTCAAGTCCTGAAGACAGAACTATCTGACTTGGGCCCCAACCCCTTTGTGCTTGGGACACATTAATAACAAACCCCTGTTCCTTTGAAGGACCCAGAATTAAGATCTTACATTATCTTTTCAGAATATCACGTGTCATCTTGATGACTGACTAGGCCTCTTGATTGTAAATGCAAAGTGGCCTTAAATGTTACTTTATTTTCTTGAGACTGTCTTTGGAGAAGGAGGAAGGGAAGTCAAATTCTAGGTTATAGTGAATGCCCCATTATGCAGGATTTTGCCCACTGGGTCCACAATGTTTCTGTGTGGGGAAAAGCAGTAAAAATTTCAAGGATAATATCTCTTTATCAAGATATTTAGTAAATTTCAAATGCTATTTGGTAGCTTAGTGCTCTTTGAGAGTCATTAGTTGATAGTCCGTATTGGATGTGAACTTAGATTATGCTAACACTTAGCATTTTAAGGCAGTGTCTTATGTACCAGCAAAGCCAAAGCACATACATGCAGCTCGGCTTTCCCCTATAAAAAGGAACTTAGCAGTGTTTTGTGGCCCCGCCTGGATAGACAGCAGCAGGGTCACGTCACGCACGTCCTTAGTGTCTGTGTCTAGGAAGGGTGATCCATCGCGACTCTCACATTGATTGGTGGTGCTTTGTTTTTTGCTTCTTATTTTCTGTTCTGATTGGCTGCTGCCGCTCTCATGATCAGATGCCAGCCAGTCACTGTTTTGCGTGGCAGTGGGCTTCTGTGGCTGTAAGTATGACCCACTGTGACTACCACAGAACAGTCCCCGTCTTCTTGACGGCTTTGTGTGGAGTGACCGCTCCAGTCGTACCATCTCATGTGGAAAATAGAGCATGTCCTCACGTCCTGTCCGCTCTGGTCATTCTTGCTTCCTTTTGCCATGCTTTGTTCTCCAGAATCCTCATAACCAAAATGACGGGTGATTTTACGTAATCATAGCTCATCTTTATCCAGTCATCAATGTTTGCCAGGGGTTTCTGAAGTCTACACTCTGCATGTTCAGATAGAAACATTTCGTGCTAACAATTATAGTGTGGAATTGTGTCTAGGTGTGCTAAAATTCTAGCAGAGAGTAACAACATGATTTTTTCATTATTATAGATTTTTAAACGTACTAAAAATATCTAAACTAGAGATTTAATGTTATGACTATAGACTTTTAACACTGAACTAGTTTGTAGTTCACTTTTTAAGTGGCAAAAGTTTTAAAAGTTGAAAAAGAAATTTCCCTCCAGTTACAACTTTAGAGGTAAGTGTCTAGAGGCCCACTAGGGCCTTGTACTTCTCTTTTCTTTTTTAAGTTTTAAAGATTTCCTAGGCAGTGCCATTTCCCTGGATGAGTTAAGCTTCTCATGGGAAGTTTCTTCCATTCTAATGCCTTGATTTCCTACTGTAAGTTTGCTCCTTTTTGAGGGGGAGGTGTGGTATTCAAATTAGGAGTTGGATCCTGATTTGTTTTCAACCATTCAGTTATTTTCAGCAGTTCTAGCCTCAGTCACCACTAAAATCAGATGTATTTGTTTCTCCTCTTTTGAATAAGGGTAACACTGACTGTATTTATTATAGATTTAGAATTTACTCAAGTTTTTGAGACATGAAGTGGTAGAGGGAGCTCCCTATTCCAGTGATAGAGCAGAAGTTTCCTCCTAAGCTGAGGACATCTAGGAGGCAAACAGGATTTTTCTAAAACTGTGTGTGTGTGTGTGTGTGTGTGTGTGTGTGTGTGTGTGTGTGTGTGTGTGTGTGTGAGAGAGAGAGAGAGAGAGAGAGAGAGAGAGAGAGAGAGAGAGAGAGACTGTCTGCAGGTGGAAGACCACATTTTGGCTAATTCTCCCCTCTGGGAGAAGAGCTGATGAAGGTCATTAAGGGCCTGCTTAGGCCATCACAGAACATCTCTGGTCAGGGTTGAATGTGATCATAGGCCATCTAGTCTATGCTACCACTGAAAATGAGAATTCTTTCTAGAAAATCTTTAATAGATTTAAACCTCTGCTTTGGATGTTTCCAAGGAATGGGAGCTTCCATGTACATGCCGTTCTTAACTGTCAGGAAGTTCTTACTGACATTGAGCCAAAACCTGCCTTCCTGTCATTTCTCCCTATTGGACATCAGTCCATCCTCTGGTGTTGCACAGAAAGAGTCTCCTCATTCTTCCATGGGAGAGCCTTTTGAAGGTTTGGAGACTACTGTTCTCTTCAAGTTAAGTGCCCTGACCAGTTCCTTGACCCATTTCAAATGACATCCTCGTAGGACATGGTTTCTAGATGCTTGACTAACCAGAGCACCCTTTGATATGCCTGTGGGATAAAATGTGGCACCCAGTACAGACACAGTCCTCTTCCCGTGACCTTAATGGGCACTGGTTCCATTATTGCCACCAAAGATGAGGTGATGTTCGTATTTACTTACAGCATCAGGCCTATTTTCTCTTACTGATACTGTGGTCAACCAAATACTCTAAATCCTTTTCCAGTGTGTTGTTGCTCTTGTATCATATATACTATTTGTACGTTTCAGTTTTTGAAATTTATAATTTCCTCATTAGTTTTGATAGTTTTACCTTCCACCTGTTGTTGCAGTTTTAGCTCTTTGGGGCCAGACCGAATCAGTCTGATGCCTTTGTCACATGGCAGCCCTTTAGATCCTTGGGCCCAACTCTCAGGTGCCTACTGAGCCTCCCCAGTTCTCTCAGCCGATCCCATGTATCGTGTATACTTGGCCCTTTCTCATCCTAATTGCTTTCCTCTGCATTCCTCTTTAAAACATGTGCCCGGAACTGAGCCAGATGACATCTGACTAGGGCCGAGTACAATGGGACTGTCACCCTCTTGTGCCTGGAAACTATGTCCCTTTGAATGTGATAACTTTTGTAGCCACCAGATCACACTACTGACTCTAATATTAAGTTTGCAGTCCACTAAAAGCCCCAGATTTTTTTCAGAATAGCCACTGTCTTGCTGTGCAAGACTTTACATTTATTCCAATTGAATTTCATCATGTATTCAGCTCAGTGCTCTTAACATGTGAAAATCCTTTTGTTTCATGACTCTGTCATCTACTGTGTTAGCTATCCCTTTGAGCTTTGTGTGACTTGCACATTTAATGAACATATTATCTTTGCCTTTATGGCACTGATTAAAATATTCAATGATATAGTATTATGTGCAGATCTTTGAGAGGCTCCATTGAATGCCTCTTAACATTGAACCAACAGCAATTACGTCCAACCAGTTATGAATCCATTTGATTGGAATCATCAACTTTCATTAAGCAATGTCTTTAAATAGCAGATAATGTGTTTGCATTTATACGTATATACATATATATCTTTTCCTCATCTTGCATTTTGATGGTAGGTTCTCTGGTTGGTCTTCTATAAGTGACCATAATTTATTGACCTCCATATTAAAGCATATAATGGTAAAGCACATAATATTAAATTAGGCGTCACAGTGAATAGAGCACTGGCCCTGGAGTCAGGAGGACCCGAGTTCAAATCCGGCCTCAGACATTTGGCATACTTACTAGCTATGCAACCTTGGGCAAGTCACTTAACCCCAATTGCCTTGTCTTCCCCCTCTCCAAAAAAAAATTATTAAGTTAAATTATTTTTTCCTTATAGGAGAAGGCAAAACATTTAATTCATGAGTTACTAACTTTTTCTTACTGTGTGTATTAACCATTGTTAGCCAAGGCACATACGCGCATGCACACACACACACATATACATATCTCTATCTATATCCACATATATATATCAGCAGTGAATTTCCATTTAGCTTTGGAACTGGAAGAACAGTTAGTTAATTTATTAATTTATTTTCATTTGAAATAAGTTGCTCTTTTCCTCTGAATATATGAAATCCCCCCTTTTCTTCTTACCCTTTTGAGAGGGAAAACCAGATGGATCTACATGGAAAGAGAGCAGTAATGAACTGCACTTAGTATTTATACATGCCAGATTTAGAGGAAAGAAACGAACCTTCTTCTTGGGCCGGTATAATAATTACTTTTTTAGGTAGTCTGTTATTCCTGGTAACAGACCATTTATGGTTGATAAATTGAAACTGGATTTCTGTACTGCATTTGAATTTTAGAAGTCTCATGTGTCATACCAGGCAGCCAGTGCTCAGTCATTTTTTTCATATTATGTGAGTAAAGAATGAAGAATTCAACTACTATTTATTTTGAGGTTAAAAACAAAAAAGAATTCATTAATTTGCTTGTTGGTCTTATTTCCTTGCTTTTCCTGGGTAATGACTACAGTAGAAAATAACAATTAGGAAGAAAGTTTATTAATTGTTCTTTTGAGTATGTGTATTCAGCAAGTTTGCTAAAAAAATTGGTTCCATGTTAATCTGATGTGTTTTTCCTGTCTTTATGTAGTAATAGTAATGACAATAAAATAAGTTACAGTTCACGTTTGTAGAGTGCTTTAGTTCATAAAGAGCATTCCTCACAACACCCAGGTAAGCCATCCAAGGAGGAGCATCCTCATACCTCTAGCTAAGAAAGCTGAACCTCTAAGAAATGGCACGATTTATTCATGATCACACAGCTGTTAAACCTTTGCACTGGTATTCCAGTCCAGGACTGTGATTCCGACTTCTTCAGAGGAAATAAAAAACAGGTCAAATTCCAGCACACTGAGCAGGTTTCAAGGGCATGTGGAGGCCTGACCTTCTGACTGCAGGCCCCCTTTGGAGGATAGGCCTAGTAACAAGTGCCATCGATGCATTTGTGAACTCTTCTACCTCTGCAGTGACGTGTGGCCTCTCTGGGACATTTCTTTGTGTGCATGTGTATATGTATCTGCATACATGTATGTGTATGTGCATGTGTGTGTGTGTGAGGGGGGCACATATGTAGGAAACACAGGAAGAATTAGGTACCTTTCCTTTGCTATACCATAAGGACTGTTAGTATTACCTTATACATAAACATAAATACATTTCTTATGCTTAATACATTGGCAAATACCTATCTTACTCATAGACACATACCTCGGTATTTGAACATGTGTCAAGATGTACCATTTCTGATGTTGTCAGTATGGATACATAGAAATCTGAGAACCTATATTTACATACGTGCGTATTTTTTAGTTAAGATTATTTACCAACAGTGGTTTTTGTTGAGTGAGTGGAAAAAGTAAATGAAGTGAGTAGAATGAGAAAGGTGGCATTTTAAATTATAGTTACTGAATTGTAGATAGAAAAAAATCTCTTAATTTTTTTTTTTACCCAAGCAAGAAATAGTGAACTTTGTAAAACAGTGCTCACATTTCTTCAGATTAGAAGTGCATGCATCTTCCTCCGAATTCCTTTTGCATTTTTTCAGTGATACCTTGTCATGTTTCTAATGAAATAGGTATTATTCACGTTGAGAGGTGGAATGACATTGAAGCACAGAGCAACAGCCTCAGGGAAAAGCTAAGTAGTTAGAATAATTTGGAGAAAACGTTTTTTAAAGGAGAGCACATGGTGCTGCTCTGGCATTAAAGCATCGAGTCAAACACTTCTTCTGTGTATGATGCATGTCAGTTTGTAGTTTTATCCATTTTACATTTGTCCTTGTGGAAGAAGCTTCCTCCTCTCCCAAATCTGGTTAGGCTCCAATGAATTTCCATAGTTTGGGGAAATTACTTTTTCTGATTGAGACTGCCAGGTGTGTGTGTGTGTGTGTGTGTGTGTGTGTGTGTGTGTGTGTGTGTGTGTGTGTGTGTGTGTGTAAGATCAGTTTTTCTCGGTTTTTTTTTTACTTAAAAAACTAAATTGTACATCTAGATTACACTAAAGTTTATATTAAAAATACATTATCTGGTGTTAGTAGGCCTAAGGTTGTGTTACCCCATATTTTGTATGTTTCAAAAAAAAGTTGGATTGTTAATATCTTCCAAGTAAATAATAGATACTGACAGGATAATAATATATTTTTCTTAGAGTCTTACATTTAAAGAAAAAATGACAAGCCTTAAATTTAAAGAAAAACCTACGGACTTGGAAACAAGAAGTTATAAATACCTCCTGTTATCCATGGTGAAACTAATCCACGCAGACCCAAAACTGTTGTTGTGTGTAAGTAAACTTCTTTTGATCTCGAAAATGTTCCCATTCGTGTAACTCGACAGAAACATCGTGTCCCTGAAAGATTACTGTTATCTAGAAAGGCTTTTGACATTTCCTATTTACTGTTTCAAATTGCCTTTTTCCTTTTAAAAAACCAACAGACAACTTAGAGAAGATGATAACAGAGTCTATTCCCTGCACTACTCATCCTTATTTCCTTAATTTCTGATGTACTTTAGAGGGTGTTTATCCTAATTTGGTAACTATCAGATTGTTAACATATGTCTGCCTGTTTAATCAGGAGAATTCTAAGAGCGGATGGTGAGGGGAGTAGCCATTGGGCACAGCTTGACATCTGTTGGGGAACATTGGGGGATGGTTCAATACTGATACTTCTGTTTGCATAGTGGGTTCAATCTCCCATCAGTCTGCTTCCATTTTCTTTCTGTCTGTATAATTATCAGAGAGATAGGGAAGAAGAGAGGGAGGAAGGGTGTGTGCTTACTGGGATTCAGAGGGAAGAACGCTAGATCTAGAGTTGGATCTGTGTTCACACTCTCCACTCTTCCATCTGCTTCCTTGTCTTAATCACTTCAGTCAATCCACAAGCATTTATGAAGAGCCTACTGTGTGTCAGGTGCTGTCAGGACAAAGACAGTGGCTGTGTGTCATACTTATATAGTGTCTTAGTTTAGGAGAACTTTGCTCACAACACCCAAGTATGTTCCACAAGTAGTGGCATCATCCTTTACCTAGCTAAAAACATGGCAGCTCAGAGGTGAAGTAGCCTGCCCTCAAGGAGTGGACATTCCATTGGGGAAAGAACTCATCCATAGCGAGGTATGGATGATATGGAGAATGAACAGGGAATCTTACAGGAGAAGACACCAGCTCTCCTGTGCTGCTTACAGTACAGCCTTCCTTGCTGCTCTGAAAGTGTCTTTGAGCAGCACTAGGAGAGATTCAATTGATGGATGTAGATGTACCTTTCCTTCAATAAATCAACTTTTTGTTGAATTCTTTGTGAGTCCAAGGTCTGATGGGTTTTTGAGATTCATGCAGATGTGTGATAGGCAACTCTTATTTATTTTTTGAATGTGATACTTGTAGCATGTATGCAGGGTAAGTCTAATTTATGTCAGTCAGGGTCTGCATGCATTTTATTATGTCTGCAAGGACTCAACATTCACCAAAGCACTGCCCACACAGCTGTAGGGAAGACTTTATGCCCAGTGTGCTGGGGGTCCTAAGAAGGGACAGTGACAGCAGTGCCTCCCCACCATGCATTAGACCAGTGCAGAGCCATGGAGGCAGGAGAGGATGAGTGAGAAGGGCAGTTTGGTAGGACCAGAGAGCATAGGCTGAGGAAGAATGTGTGTGAGGAAGCTGGAAAGGGACCTTGAGGGCAGGTCCATCACAAAGAACCATAAGTGCCCAAGAGAAGTTTTTAATTTGATTCAGTGGAGTTGAAGTAATGCAGTAGCTAGACTGGCTTATGTGTCGAGGATGAACAGAGTTGGGAGGGTCTTGAGGCAGGGTGCCAATTGGGAGGCGTGTTTGCCATAGTCCAGGTAAGAATTGATGAGGGCTTGACTTGGGCTGGTTGTGCGAAAGGGTCTTTATTTTCTCAACAGTCGAATCAAGAAACTGGACCAGGTGACCTCAGAGGATCCCTTTAACTCCCTAGCTCCAGTCTAGATGCCTGAAGTGGGAATGCCCCAGCCAGTGAGAACCTCTGATTAGAGTGTGTCCTCCCCTGCAATAGTCACATGTAGTGGAGAACACGGAATGCTACAGTTAACCTTTAACCTTTCTTTGTCACTGAAATTCCCGTCCCACTCTTAGTCCCGTAATTAACCAGTTATTGTCCTTTACTTTCAGATTATTTTCCCCTTTATTCACTTGTTTCTTGTCCCCTGCCAGTGTCCATCCTTGGCTTACTCCATCCTCTGTCCTGCTTTGCTTTTGCCAAGTGGAGTTAGAGGAAGTCGTACTACCTGTTCACTGAATGCACTTTAAATTTCTGTTATTCTGTTAACCCCAGCTGGGCCTTGACTGCAGCAAGGCAATCCTTTTATTCCTTCTTTATTGGTAGCCTGTCTCATTTCCCACAGAAACTAGTTTGTTCCTTACCTTCACCTATTTCTTAAAGCCTCTTACAGTGCCCCCTCCCTTCATCTTCAGGCAAAGTTGACAAAATCGAGACTGTTTCTTTCTCTTGAATGAATTAAAGTGAATGAAAAAACAGTTTATAAGTACTTTCCACATACATTCTGGATGTGCAAATAGAAATGTCAAGAGAAATCTCCTCCTCTCAAGGAATGCGCTCTCTCATTGAAGGCACCAGCACATCGTAGAAAGTTCAGCTGTAGGACATATGAAAAGGCCCAGAATTCTCATGGTGCAGTGGGTTGAAGGGAGGAAGGTGCTGAGAAGAAACAACAGTCCGGGGGACAGAGGGACTCCATGTGTGCTTCGTCCCTCTTCCCTTTCATCTCCTCCAGCAGACTGCTGTTTCAGTCATCCTTCACCTTCTCACCAATCCTTAGTCTTTTTCCCTCTGTTTGGCTTTTTTCTAATGCCTTCAAACATACCCTAGTTCTTCCCCCTCCCCTTTTTTGAAGGCAGTCAATGTCAGGTGACTAACCCAGGGTCACACAGCTAGTGTCTAACTCAGATCACTCCACGGCCTGTGCTCTATCCCCAGCACCACCTAGCTGCCCTTCTTCCTTTTTCCCCGAAGAATTTATTTGTTTTTAGTTTTCAACATTTATTTCCACAAGATTTTGAGTTACAGACTTTCTCCCCATCTCTCCCCTACCCCACCCGAAGATGGCAAGCATACTGATTACCCTTCCCCCAGTCTGCCCTCTCTTTTGTCCCCCTTGTCCTTCCTTCCCCCTTACTTTCTTGTCAAGATGGATTTCTATACCCCATTGTCTGTATATTTTATTTTCTGGTAGCATGTAAAAACAATTTTTTAACATTTGTTTTTAAAACTTTTGAGTTCCAGATTCTCTCCTTTCTTCCTTCCTCTCCCACCCCTCCCGAGAAGACAAACAATTCAATATAGGTTATACATGTGTAGTTATGCAAAACATTTCCACAGTAGTCATATTGTGAAAGACTAGCTATATTTCCCTCTGTCCTATGCTGACCCCCACTTATTCTGTTTTCTCCTTTGACCCTGTCCCTTCCCCAATCTGCCCTCCCTTCTATCATTCCCCCTCTTATCCCCTTCCCCCCTACTTTCCTGTAGGGCAAGATACCCAATTGAGTGTGTATGTTATTCCCTCCTTAAGCTAAATCCAGTGAGAGTAAGGTTGACCCATTCCCTTTCACCTTCCTGCTCTTTCCCTTCATTGTAACAGCTTTCTCTTGCCTCTTTTATGTGAGATAATTTATTCTAATCTATCTCTCCCTTTCTCCTTCTTCCAATATAGTCCTGTCTCACTTATTAATTTTATTTTTTAGATATCATCCCTTAATATTCAACTCGCCGTGTGCCCTATGTCTATGTATACATATACTTACATACATATGTATACACACACATATGTGTGTATATATTTATGTACACACACCATGTGTGTGTGTGTGTATTCCCTTCAACTATCCTCATACTGAGAAGTCACATGAGTTACAAATATCATCTTTCCATGTAGAAATGTAAACAGTTCAACTTTAATAAGATATAATGATTTTTCTTTCCTGTTTACCTTTTCATATTTCACTTGCTTCTTGTATTTAAAAATCAAATTTTCTGTTTAGCTCTATTTTTTTTCATCAAGAATGCTTGAAAATCCTCTATTTCATTGAATGACCATATTTTCCCCGGAAGCATTATACTCAGTTTTCCTGGGTAGGTGATTCTTGGTTTAGCTTCTTTGACCTCTGGAATAAACTGTTCCAGCGCCTTCAATCCCTTAATGTAGATGCCGCTAGATCTTCTATTATCCTGATTGTGTTTCCACAATACTCAAATTGTTTCTTCCTGGTTGCTGGTAATATTTTCTCCTTGGCCTGGGAACTCTGGAATTTGGCTACAATATTCCTAGTAGTTTTCTTTTTGGGATCTTTTTCAAGAGGTGATCAGTACATTCTTTCCATTTCTATTTTACCCTCTGGTTCTAGAATATCAGGGCAGTTTTCCGTGATAATTTCTTGAAAGATGGTGTCTAGGCTCTTTTTTTGTTCATGGCTTTCCAGTAGTCCAATAATTTTTAAATTATCTTTCCTGGATCTATTTTCGAAGTTTGTGGTTTTTCCAGTGAGATATTTCACATTGCTTTCTATTTTTTCATTCTTTTGTATCTGTTTTATCATGTCTTGATTTCTTATAAAGTCATTAGTTCTATTTGCTCCAATCTAATTTTGAAGGAATTATTCTCTTCAGTGAGCTTTTGAACTTCCTTTTTCCATCTGGCCAATTCTGCTTTTTCAGGTATTCTTCCCCTCATTGGCTTTTTGGACCTAAAAGAGGTTTGGGTTAGTCTATTTTTTTAGGCGTTATTTTCTTCAGTACTTTTTTGGGTCTCCTTTTGCAAGCTGTTGACTCGTTTTCATGATTTTCCTGCATCATTCTTATTTCTCTTCCCAATTTTTCCTCCACTTCTCTTACTTGATTTTCAAACTCCTTTTTGAGCTCCTCCATGGCCTGCAACCAATTCATATTTTTCGTGCATCTTTTGCTACAGGAAATTTGACTTTGTTGTCTTCTTCTTGTTCTATATTTTGTTCTTTGTCCCCAAAGAAAGATTCTATAGTCTGACTTCTCCTCCACTGTTTGCTCATTTTCCTTGCCAATTACTTGACTTCTGAGCTCTTTGCCATGATGGAGCTCTGCTTCCAGAGTGGAGAGTGCTGTGTCCCAAATTTCTGGGGTTTTGCACAGCTATTGTCAGAGCTACTTCTAGGCACCTGCCTCAGAACTGTGAGGAGATCTCCCTCTTCACAGCCGCCACAAGCTCTGCCACACCAGGTTTCCTCCTCAGCCCAGAACCACCACCCAAGACTGTGACCCAGATCCAAGCAGGGCAAAGCAAGAGAATCCTGCCGGGGTGACAGCAGAGAGAGTTCTGCAGTGGCTCTCTGGCCAGTAGCTTGGCTCCCCACTGTCTGGGGCCTGGAGCTCCGGAAGCAGCAGCCACTGCTGCTATTGCTGCCACCCACAGCCACCGCCCCATGTGCTGCCCCCGGGGCAGGGCTAGATTGCACTTCACTGACCTTTTACTGTCTCTTTGGTGTTTGTGGGTTGAGAAGTCTGGAACCTGCCACAGCTGCCAGTGATTCAGTCCTCTGACATCTGCTCCAGCTGCTCTGTGCTGCCAGTCTGGGCTGGGGCAGCCCATGCGGGACTGTGTTCCACTCCCAGCTGGCTGTGATAGACCCTTCCTGTCAACCAGGAAGGCTGTCTGTCTTCAGCGGGAGATTGTTTCACTGTCATTTTGTGGGTTCTGTAGCACTGAAATTTGTTTAGAGTCATTTTTTACAGGTATTGGAGGTAATTGGGGGATGAGCTCAAGTAAGTTCCTGCTTCTTCTCTTCCATCTTGGCTCTGTCCCCCCTTTTTAAAAAACCCCCCTAGACCCCACCATCTGCTCAAGCTCTCATCCTCTGTCTTTCTTCCCTTTCTCAAGCATTCTTCTTAAAAAAGCTGCAACTCTTCTTTCGATTTCATCATGAACCTCAGACTGCTCTCTCCAATGACTGATCATCTTTCTTTTTTTAAAATGTATTTTCACATTAGTTATGTTGTAAAGAAGAATTAGAACCAATTGGAGGAGCCATGAGGAAGAAGAAACAGAGAAAGAGAGAGAGAGAGACAGAGAGAGTATGTGCCAGTAGTCTGCTGTGAGCTGCAGTCAGACTCCAGGGTTCTTTCTCTGGCTGTGGATGGCATTGTCCATCATGAGTCTTTGTGGTTGTGTTAGGTCCCTGCATTGCTGAGAAGAGCTAAGTCTATCAGAGCTGGTCATGGCACAGGGTGCTTTCCTGCTCCTGCTCCCTTCCCTCAGCCTCAGGCCATGGAACCAGCCTTCTCTTCACTGCCAATCCCAGTGCTCTTTCAGTCATCACTTTTCACCTGTCTGCAGCATTCTTCATTGCCTCCTCCTTGAGAACTGTTTCCTCAGGTTTTTTGGTGACGCCTCCTCTCTTCTGGTCTTCCTCCTCCTCCCTTTCCGACTCTCATCCATCTCCCCATCCATATGGTGTCCCCCTAAGTACAGGGCCTCTGGGGCTGTGGCTTGGACCGTGTTCTCTCTAGGTGCTCTCCCCTGCTGACCCTACCTGCTCCTTCGAGTTCAGCCCTCATCTTATGCATATCACTCCTGTCTATTTGTCTGTCTGGTGCCAGTCATTTCAGACTGGATGCCCTGGAGACATCCCAAGTCAGTCATGTCCGTTCCACCCCCTCTGCTGAACCTCCCTCTCCGGGGCGGAGCAGTGGAGTCCAGCCCCTTCTCTGCTGGCTGCTACTTGGTGGCCAGGACCTGCTGACTAATCACCTTCATTTGGACACGTGCACAGCTACACAAAAGCAGTCCTCTGGGCGCTGAGTGCCAGGCGGCATTCAGGCTCCGTTTTTCTGCCTGCCATTCACTTTCACAGCAGGGAGTCAAATTCCCTGGTGCCCAGAGGTGTGTGTGTACTCTTGCTGGAGTATTGGAAGAAGTAAGAATGAGATTCCTCTGCCTCTGGTCCAGCTTCACCTCGAAGATATGTCTTTGCTGCCATCTAGTGGACAAGCATCTTTATGGACTGGAAGTTTGACAGCTGCAAATCGGTTCAGAGGGGGAAGATTCCTTATAAAGACTTGAGAAAAGTTTGTATTTTCGATACTTATTGACCACATTTAAATGAATTTGGGAGGAAGGTCAGCCTAAATTACTGAAAAGTTGAGATCAGCGCCTCCAAATTCTTTTCATCATACAGAAAAGAAAGAAAAAAGGACCAGACTGTATCTGTGTTGAGTAATTTTATCATTACATGCACGTACTTCTGTATGACGAATGATGTTCATCATAAAGCTTGGGCGAGAGGGATAAGATGAAGATAAAATAAGATTTGATCCTCGAGGCAGTAGGGAACCCCTGGAATTTATTGAGTAGGAGTAATATGGTCAGACTTGTGGCAGCCTGGAGGACGGAGTGGAGACAGGAGAGATAGTTGAGGCAGGGAGAACAGTTTTTCCTGGGGACTGTTGATGTTCTAGGTGAAAGGTGAGGAGGGCATTTCCTAGGGCATTCCAGGACAAGGGACTGGATGCCCAAGAGATGTGGAGGTAGACATGATAAGCTTTCCCAATTACTGGATTTCTGTGGGGTGAGGGAAAGTGAAGGAATCAAGGAGACCACCAGCATTGTAAACCTGGGACTGGAAGGGTGGTCATACATACCTTCTTTAGATAGGGTGACATTTGGAAGAGGGATGTCTCTTTGGTGGAAAGATAGGGAATTGCAGCCAATTCTTTTCCGCTGTGGTGGAGAGCAGAGCCTCGCCCATTCCAGATTCCTGTTTCATCCAAGACAGGAGGTAAGCTGGCAGATGAGGCGGATGCCTCGGAGCATTCTGTCTTCACTGCTGCTAATTGGTACCTGGGTCAGGTTGGGTTCGGGCATAACTACCCTGAGAGGCTCACACGAAACTACTCGGTCTGTGATAGAGGGCAATTGGGTGTGCTCTGTTGGGGTGGCATTTAAGGCACAGGACACACTTGTATTGGAGATGGATCTGTGGTTGACTGTTGGGAGGAGGGCGGCATCAGATCCATCTTCCTACCCCTCCTCTTGGTTTATCACACACTCTTTAAGTTTCAGGCTGCTGCCCCTACTTTGGAGAGTACCGATGTGGATTTTTTCTTTTTAAAGTCATGTTACTTTTAGGATAACTGGAAATAGACTTAATACTATTGTCGTTTTTGGTGTCTTTGGAAGGGCTACTTAATAAAGTACTTTGAAAGAGTGAATTGGAATTGGAATATCAAAGGAAATTTAGCTTCTACAAAATATGTAGAATTATAATGATTTTACATCTAAATGAGCATCTGAAGTTACTGGGGGAAAAAACTTTTTTTCCTCAAGTAGTTAAAGCTTAAATCTTTGAAACCTTTGAACATTATTGATTTGCTTGTTAGATTCCTTTTGTAGTTGAAAGATAGTATTGTAGTGGATACTGTAAGGGAGGGGACCTTAATTCTGGTCCTAGTACTGCTGCTAATTTCAGAGCTTCAGCATTTCCATGAAAATAAGGGTGTGGCATGGGACTGGACCAGAGGGGGGGTTCTGGAGGTTGGGATAATTTTCTAAAGTTGTAGATTTTTTTCCTTTTTCTATGATTCAATAATACATTTCAATCTTATCTCTGTTGTAGGTACAAATTCCAAATTAATAAAGTCTAAATTCGAAGGTTATCTTTCCACCAGAATTGTAATTTAGAAATAGTCCATTATCCCTTATAAAATCATAAAAACAATTTTTCATTAATACTTGGAGCCCATTGACTTTCCTAAATGAGAATCTGAAGATGGTTCGTATTTACAGTTAGGTTCTTACAGGGTGTAGATGAATACAAGTAGGGAAACTCTACCAGGTGTTATGAAGGAAAATTAAAACTTTGCCCTGTTGTTTGCAGAATCCAAGAAAACAAGGGCCTGAAACTCAGGGGAGTACGGCAGAGTTAATCACAGGCCTTGTGCAGCTTGTCCCCCAGTCCAGCATGCCAGAAATAGCCCAAGAAGCAATGGAGGTAAGAAAAGGCTTGCCCTGGGTATCCTGCTGAGCTGATGGAGAAGCTTTCTGTGCCCAGTTTTTGGGGTCCCATGGTGGGCGTCTTTGCCTTGTGGTAGAAGTTGGTCATGATGGGTTTGAAAATGCCAGTGAAGGCATCTGGCTCTGGCTTGTTTTAAGGTCCATAGAGTGTAAGGATGCTCTCACTTTAGCTTTTATAAAACCTGTAACCACTGATGCTTTGAAAAATAAGGAAATTTTAAGTCTAAGTCCCCTTTTAAATGTGTTGATTACCAAGGCCTTTAGGAAAAGCAGTTTTAAAACCCAATTATAAATATCACCTTATGGTACCTTTACAAAACGAGTGTTGATTCCAACCTTGCTTTTGAATGAGCTGACGAGAAATGCTGGCCCAGCAAGAATCATTCTCTGCTTGTACTCTTCCTTCGATGGAGCTTCTCTGAAATGGGCTGGAGTTTTTTGTCTCACACTCTGGTGGGGGGGTTTTTTGTTACTTCCGTAGTTACAAAACAGACCAAAATAGGAATAAAAAAAAAGGACAAGATACAGAAGAACCAGTGTTTGATCTTGGAGACCCTAGGGAGCCACTCAGGATCATGGAGTTGGGGGTGGGACATGGTCAGAGCTGTGCTTTGGGAGGCTGGCTTGGAGAGAGGAGAGAGACTTGGGGCAGGAGGACTCTGCATTGTTCAGAAGGTCAGGACCTGCCAGGCGCTTGGTCCTGCTCTTTTATTTTGACTATAGAGCAGTACCTTTTGGACCCAAGCTTCATTTACTTCTTAAGAGTCTCCATTACTTGGGTCTGAAAGTTTGCTGTCTTCTTAGTTTGTCTTGGTTCATTCTTTCTTTCATACTCAGTGAGATATCTGCAGTTGTCCTTGAAGATTTTCCTAGTTGTTAACCCTTCTGTGGCATTTGCCCCCACTCTGCCAGCCCGTGCTCACACCTCTTCTTTTCCTTCTGAGTCTTCCTGACTCTCATCCCCCATCATGCCATCTCCTTTGTGGTAATTGGAATGAGACCCACACTTGGAATAAAGAGATAGCCTCATCACTGACTAGCTGTGTGACCTTGGGTCAGCCATGCTTCCTTCTTGAGTAGGATCACCACAACCAGCTCCCAGGGCTCTTGTGAGGAAGGCGCTTTGTAGATATTTAGGCCCTCGGATGGTGTCATAGCTAATGTCCCACCTGCCCTTCAAGGCTGTCAATAAGCTGTCTTTTCATCTCTCTCTGCTGTCACATACAGAGCATGCTCTATCTGACCTGGGGCTGGTGCTGTATGTACCGTGTACTGCTACCATTCTTCCTTCCTCCTCTCTGGAACGTTCTCCTTCCCCCCATGCTGGGTCTGTTGCAGCTCTCTCCTTGTCTTCCTGGTTTAGCCCGGCTCCCTTGGGACAGGGAGGGCCGCACAGATGACCGTTGGATGGGGTTTGGTTTGGGATGTGCTTTTATGCTGTTTGTCTTGCACTGAGGCTCAGATCTTATCGATTGTCATTCATTTGGCCTTCAAGAAATATTCTGTTGATTCTATATTCTTCTCATCCTCATTGGGAATTCCTGGCTAACCTCCTGTATTTATCAACGATAGGACACTGGGCATTGGGCAGAGGGATTGTGGGAGGTGATCCTAGGAATTGGTTTAGTATTTCCAGATGACTTAGAATTATTTGGGGAGAGGAATTCAAATTAAATCCTGAAAGCACCCTAAGATTTCCATAGGAGGACCCTTGAGACTCAGAAACATGTGGTAAGTAGAGGTAGACTAATATCGTAAGGCTGTCTGTTCCTTCTTGCGGTGCTTCTCTAGGTCTTGGTCCCTAGGCCTTCGAAGACTCTCTGGTTCTGAGCAGTGCTCCATCTCCTCTGAGATCCTGTTTCTCACACAGAGGGGCCACAAAAGGACATTTGTCTTATTCTGTTGTGGAGTAGCCTTCTGATCTCCACTTGCCTCCTGCTTATCAGTGGCTCATCTCCTGGCTATGTCTTCAAACCTCTTTGGGCCTTGGCTTCCTCCTGTCCAATAACAGATGGAACCAGGCTCAGCTGGTGCTGATAGGCCCCCCCCCCCCCCCCCCTTCCCCTGGGCCCCAGATCTAGGATGCTGCAATCATTCATTCAGCCAGCCCTGATCAAGAGCCTGTCTGCTGGCTGCTGTATCGGGAAGGAGGTGCAGCAGCCGTGAAGGCAGAAATGGAATGGGTGATGCTCTTGAGCTGCTGCACATGTGAATAAATACATGCAGTCCAGAACATGTGAGATGTTTCCTCCAGGCAGAGCACCGTGGGAAGGGCTGGGGATACACATAGAAAAGGCTTCATTCCTGAAGGCGCAGAGGTGTCACGAGGGGCTAGATAGAGCTGGGCTTGCCTTGGAAGCCTTGTCAGCAGCCCAGGCCACTCTGTGAACCTCAGTGTCTTCATTTCTGATTGATTCGAGGACCAAAGGTGGTTACATAAAGCACTTTGTCATTGCAGTAGACTGTCTGATTGGGAACTGTTTTTCTTCTCACTTAGCATCATTACCATTCCCCAACATCTGAGTTTGAACATTGTTGCGGCAGGGCTCCTTTCTAGCTGGGTGACCTTGGAAACAATAATGTATGTTAGCAATGGTTATACTACTGCCCATTCAGTCACTGTTTATTCTTCTTGCTTACCTATATAGTTAAAATTCTAGTTCCCAAAGTTTTAAAAATGTAGTCCTCAATCTAAAATTTTTAAAGGGGACTGGAATCAGGGCATGTGTGAAACCTGAAGAGTTGAGAAAATGTACCTACAATTTTGGTGGTTCATTCTGATAATCAGAAACATCCTGGTTAACTCTCCAAATTGTAGTTCAAGAAATGAAAGTTTAATGGTTCCCTGAGAGTAACAATTAATTCCTTTTAAGAGAGCTAGATTTTATACTTCTGGATATTCTAAAATCCATAACTTCCAGAGTCACCTTCCAGAGTCACAGGATTTAGAACAGCACGTATCCGGGGGTCATGTGACAAGATCGGCATCTGACAGCTGTGGAACCTTAGGCCCAGAGTGCCTGTGACACACCATGGCAAGTGGAGATTCACATGTGTGTCCTTTGAGAATGTCCATAGCTATGGATTTGGAATCAAAGGATTTGTTTATTTTCTATATTCTTTATTTTTTCAAAACAAGTTTTGATTTGATGCGTTTTGGCTTTTTTATAGCGGGCATTTAAAAAATTAATCTGTCTCTCCCTGTTAGTCCCCTCCCTCTCCCATTGCACCAAAAAGTAAAAAAGAAATAAAGCCTGCAGTACTTAACTGCATGGTTTGGTAAAACAGATCATGAAATAGGAGGGGTTGGACTCAGAATTCCGGAAGATGAAGAAGTGAATGTAATTGTTTTGGGGGACGGGCACAAGCATTGTGCCCCTGACGTACACCATTTGCCTTGTGAAGGTCCCCACTCTTCTGATTGTGTTTTATTGCTGCAAATCATGAAAGACCACAGTCTTTGAGGATTGAGCCATTGGAGAACCAGGTGGAGTGAAGGAGAAGAGGAAAGGGAAGAAGAAGCTAGGAGGGAAGAGGAGAGCAGGAGAATGGAAAGGAAGAGGAGAAGAGGAAACCAGGAGGGAAATGTAAAGAGGAAGAGGTCTGGGGTCATCTTATTTCTCAACAAAAGAACAGGCTGAGTAACCTGGTTGGTTGTTCGTAGCTCTGCTATTAAGAATCATTGATCGTTGTCTTTACTATATCTTACAAAGAATCTTGGATGCTCTTGACGTTTTCCATGGAAGACGCCCTCTCGAGGGAGAACCCTTGAGGATAATGAAAATACCTGAGAGACCTACAGTGCTAGTCCGAGTCATGAGAGCCCCAGTAGAAGGGGACTCAAAGATGTTGCTTGAGGAGTGATGGGATCTGAAAAGATGTGCCCATCACATGATAAGAGTGAGGGAGCAGCAGCCGATACGTTCCATGGTTCCCAGCATCATGATCAGAGAACTGGAAGCTGGGCCCAGCACTTTAGGTGGACCTTCCTCCCAGGTCAGTGGAGGGCTAGGGAAGGTCACAAGAGCTGCAGAGTAGACGTAATAAGAAGATGATGCTTAGTGGGTGAATGAGTGATCAGAATGGTCATGGACGGCATTCTACATATCTGGAGTTACCGCCTACGCAAGGGAGATGGAGTGTGGGAGCTTTGGTTTGGAGGGTGAGAATTTAGATTTAGTTCACAGAATGTTTCAGGATTATCTTGAATATAAAATTACCCGTGAAAGGCATGGAGGAGGGGACAGGGTGAGTGCTGGCCTCAGAATTGTGAAGATCTGGGTTCAGATCCTGCCTCTGATCCACACTGGCTGTGTGATGTTGGGCAAGTCACTTAACCCTCACTCTTTCTTCTCTGCTCGCTGGTTGAGCCTGAGAGCATGGGATACTCCTTGTTTCCCATCCATTTCCAGAATGAGTTCAAGAATTCTGGAATCCCTTTATCCAACCATAATCTCTTGGCTTTTCACCCTCCCTTTGCCTTTTCTTCCACACTGTGACCTCCAATCCTTTGACCCCTCCCTTCTCTCCCAGGCCATCTTTCCTGTCTCAGCTACTCTCTCCCCCTCCCTCCAGCTTGACCTTCAATGAAACAATTCAGTTCCACACTGTCCTTCTCTCTTTAATCCTGATCCTTTTATTGCGTCCCAGATTACACCCAGCCAAACCTTGCCTTGGATCATTCCCACCATTTCTTGGTTTTGCTCACGCACGTGTGCTGCTGAACAAAGGTGAAGAAAATCATACCTATTCTGACTGGGCCCCCTACAGATTTATGCTGCACAGCCTCATCTGGGTCCTCACTGCTGCTAGGCAATCCTGTGCTCCTTCCTTCCTCTCACTATCCTCCTCCCCACAGCAGCTCTTCCAGACTTTTTCATCCCTCCTTAAACCTCCTTTTACTCCCTGTATGCGTCCTTCCCCCACCCTTCCAGCTGAGAACCTTGTCTCATATTTTATAGAAAAAATTGAGGCCGTTCTCTGTGAGCTCCCTCATCTCCCATAACTCAGTTCTTCTGCTCTTCTCTCCTCCTCATCCCTGTCTCCCATGAGGAGGAGCCTTGCTCCTTACCAAGGCTACTCCTCTACTTGTTCAGTTGATCCCATTCCATCCTGTCTCCTCCATCAGATAACCCCCTCTGTCATCCCCATTTGTTCACTTATTTTCAGTCTCCCTCTGTCTACGGGATCATCCTCTACTGCCTATAAACACATCCATGTCTTCTGACAAAATCCCCCTTGATCCTTCCATCCCAAACAGCAGTATTCACAAACCAATGAGATCACAGGACTGATACAAAAGAAATGACTTGGATGGTCCCTGTCTTCCTAGCTTCTTCATTCTTTGGATTGATGATTCTTATCTTTCTCCTCAGGGGCTCCCAAATGACCTTTCTGAACAGGAGGTAGGAATAGGGAGCTGACCTGTCATTGCATTAATAAATGATACTCCCTGTCACAGTGGCCCTTCCCTGCAGATAGTCTTAGAGTTGCCTAGAGCACTGAGTGGTGAAGGGGGCATGTATTAGGCAGTAGTCAGGGCTTATTGACTCTGAGGCCCCCTCTCTGCCCATCATAACATACCACCTC
Organism: Pseudochirops corinnae; assembly: GCA_028646515.1. Lineage (NCBI taxonomy): Eukaryota > Metazoa > Chordata > Mammalia > Diprotodontia > Pseudocheiridae > Pseudochirops > Pseudochirops corinnae. The sequence continues at coordinate 30,413,485 of CM053586.1, forward strand.
TCTTTAGAAAAGGGAGGAAAAAGATCTTATTTTAAAATAGCAAGTATCTCATAGTCTGCCCCTTAGCTAAGCTGCAGTCTCAAGGATAAATTTTCTGTAGAGGACAAAGTCCAGATTTCCCCCACTTTTTAGTCCCTTCCAAAATACTCTCTTGTCCAAAAGGTTGCATAGCAGGCAAGATGGCATCCACTTCTCTGGCACAGCTGGGAATCAAACTCCTCCTCTGTCTATGTACGTATGACCAGCTTTCACTCCCAGTTACTCTCTTGTCAGTGGGAATAAGGTCACATTCTTTGGAAACATTTAGCTCTTCAGCAAAATGACTCTCATTTTTTATTATAAATCAGTCAACAGTCAGAATGGATTTCTTAAGCCTTAAGTGAGTGCCAGGCCCTGTGCTCAGGAAGACTTGGGGTACAAAGAGAGCATCCATAGCACGCCCTTTATTCTGTCAAAGGGAGACATTTGAAAGCCTCATGTACTGCTGCTGGTCTCTGCTCAAAGCACTAGTTTCACATAGTAGTGAAATACTCTTATCTTTAAATTTAGGCTTTGCTGGTGCTTCATCAGTTGGATAGCATTGACTTATGGAATCCAGATTCACCTATAGAAACATTCTGGGAGATTAGGTATGTCCGTTTTCATTTTTATTAACTTCATTACAGCCCTTTAAAATTCCAGCTTTGTAGAGTGTGTAGATGAGCATGAAATTCGTATGCCCATGTCTGTTGGTCTTTCATGCATCATATGTGTATAATGCTTACCTAGCATGTTCCAGGTTCAAATCTTTAAACTCTTGTTATTTTCAAAAGTATCTTTACATAACAATAGTCTTGGACAAATGAAGAGTTGATATCGAAGGCTTATCAATTTATTAACTTAAGGTTTCTGAGGAGGCAAATTCTACAGGTGATAACCCATATCATAGGAAATGGATGATATTATTTAAATGGGACATGAAGACAGAATACTTTAGCTAAATTTGAGGGATAGGCCAGTGTATTCAAGTGTAACCCACAAATCAGGCCTTATAGGATGACTTAGCTTCTAAATGGATGAATTGAAAAGATACATAGATCGTTTCTGGGAATGAAGTCCACTTATAGTTCTTTAAAATGAAGAATGGAAGTGAGGTTCATTGATGAGGTATTCTGGGGGAAAAAAGTTTAAGTTATAACCTATAAGACACAGTTATTACTATTTGATTGGTACCTTATTAAACTTTTCTATCAAACCTGACAAAAATAATCCAAATCATTAAAAATCAGGTTATAGGAAAATTCTGTTATTCAATATTCGTTTTGTTTGTATTAGAGGATTACTCTGCTACTGCTGATCAACTTCATTTTGTTTCAGCTCACAAATGCTTTTTTATATCTGTAAAAAGCTAACTACCCATCAGATGCTTAGCAGTACAGAAATTCTCAAATGGTTGCGGGAAATTTTGATCTGTAGGAACAAATATCTTCTTAAAAATAAGGTAAGTTTCATTTGGACGAAAAAAATGCCTAAAATTTCAAGGGAGTTCATGAAAAATCAGTAGCAGTAAAGGTGGGGAAGAGAAATTACAGGACTCGGACTATACTAGAAGGCTGTAATAATCAAAAAGTCAAATTAAATGGTTGGAACAGACTGGGTGAAGAAGAACAAAGTAAGATGCTCTTAATCCAGGGACTAGTAGACCTGAGAACATAAGATACTTGGGGAAACCCTCCCTCCCCTCCCCCCCCCCCCCACCTCCTTTGACGAGAACTCCTGGGGATGCTGGAAAGCAGGCTGTCTGAAAGCAGGTCTTGTCAGGCCTTTTTAACTTTCTTTCTGTCATGGTACACTTCAGTGAAGTCTGGAGCCCTTCTCAGATTCAGGTTTTAAAATGTAAAGCATAAAATACCAAAGATTTCAAAGGAAACCAATTCTTTTGAAATAGTTATAAAAACATCAAGAAAAAATATTTCCAGGCACCATGTGAAGAGCCCCTGGTCTGGCCAAATGAGGTAGAGGTGAGCATGAAACAGGTCATTTAGGCTGCATGGAATGGAAGGGGAGCTGGCTATTGGGAAAACGTGGTTAAATCAGTTATCTCTGATCAAGGGCTGTTAGCTTGAGGTAAGGCAGCTAACATCAGTGTGTAAGGCCTAGAATCATTTCCAGAAACAAGAAGTCAGAGAACATGAACTGACTTTTCAAAAGAAGAATTTCAAACTATTAACCACTTTTTGAGAAATTCCTTCAGATCCACAATCCGAGATTTTTCTCTGAAGTTTTGCATCCTACCTAGTGCATTGACAAAAGTGATGGAATATAAGAATGATTAGTGTTGGAGGGCTCATATGAGGAAAGACACAGAATGTTGTTGAAATGTGAAATAAAAACACAAGAATGCAGAAAGACGTGCAACAGGAGACTCAGAGACACAGGAGGACTTTGTTACTGCCGTGTGAAGAAAGATGTCTGTAACAAGTTTACAGTTTCATATACAGTCATCTTTTTTTTTGGTCTTTGTATATTAAATCTTCATTTTTGTTAATACTTAAGTTCATAATTTTAAAAAGTAAAGATAGCACACTAATACACTGTTAAAGCTGTGAATTTGTGTCAATTGGAAGGCAGTTTGGAACTATGCCTGGGAAATTCCCAGAATGTTCTAACCTTTTTGCTTCGGATAAGATGCTTAGAACTACAGAAAGGTGTGTGTGTGTGTGTGTGTGTGTGTGTGTGTGTGTGTGTGTGTGTGTGTGTGTGTAAATATACACATATACACACTGCAAGGCATGTATGTATATATGTATGCCTAAGAAGAATAAAAATTGAAAGATTCCACATATGTCAAATTATTTATAGTAGTCCTTTTTGTAGTAGTGAAGAACTGGAAACAAAGTGGATAGCCAGCATTTGGAGAAAGGCTAAAGAAACTGAGGTTCTTGAATTTACTAGAGTATGGCTGTGCTGTAAGAAATGGTCATCATGAACCTCCTGAGAAGCTTGGGAAGACATGACTTGATGTAGTGCGAAATAGGCTGAACCAAGAAAACCTGAATACACAGTGATTACCCCAGTGAGAATGGAAGGGAGAAAAAGGAATGAAACTGAATGCTGTGTAATTATATTGACCAAGTTTGGCCCAAAGAAAAGCTGGGAAAATAGACTTTCTTCCCTTTATTGGAGTGATGGGAGACTGGAGCATTACATATATTGTCACATTGAATTGATAGATTAATTTGGCAGAAATACTTTTAAAATTTTTTTCTTTTTTCCTTTATACAAGGGATGACTCTCTGGGTAGAGAGGGATGTATTTATAAATAAAGTTGATGTAAAAATAACATTAAAAGTTAAAAAAAAAAGGTAAGTCAATGCAGGTTTAAACATGGGGAAACAATCTTTACATTTTTTAGTTCTATTAAGGAAGGTTTTAAACTGTTGCATAATTTTTGATGGCCTTCTTTTCCTGGGTTGTGAGTCATACAGCTGCATAGTTATCCCACAAATTTAGGTCCTAGACCAGGGGTAGGGAACCTGGGACCTTAAGGCCACATGTGGCCCTCTAGGTCCTCAGATGTGGCCCTTTGATTGAATCCAAACTTCACAAAACAAATCCCCTTAATAAAAGGATTTGTTCTATAAAACTTAGACTCAGTCAAAAGGCCATACCCAAGAACCTAGAAGGCCACATGTGACCTCGAGGCTGTAGAGGTTCCCCATCCCTGTCCTAGATGGATATTTCAGTCATCCAGTAAAAGAAGATGCCAGTGGGAGAGGGAGGGGAAACCAGTGTGTTGTTATAAAGCATTGGATTATAATCTCAGGGCAAGACTACAAATTAGGGTCACTGAAGAGCTAAATAATATCTCAAAACATCTAAAAAAAAATTTTTTTTAAACTCATGGTCTGTAGAAGCCTAAGAAAGAGCTGAGTACATCTAACCAGGGTACTTGTTAGGTGACATACACAAAGCTCAGAAACTTTCATGCCAGGCAATATTTATACAGGCCTAGGAACAAGGGACTTGGGTTCCTACTGCAGCCCAGATTGTGTCATGATCTGGTACTACTTTTCAAGTTACCATGACAAAATATATGTGAATCATGTGAACAAAAGGAGGTTTTATAGTTTTAGATAAAATTGCATTGAAAATACTCTATGCTATAGTGAAAATGTTCAGTTTAATGGTGACCTTATTGCAGCATGTTACCCTTCTATTAGTCTCCAGCTGTATTTATACCTAGGCTGTACAGTGTGGCAGGTGCCTGTCCTCTTTTAGGGCCTCCTGGGGGGAGATTTCCTTTGCCATCTCTTCCTCTGTCCCCATCTTGCATGTAGAGGTGGCCCTTGTCCAGGCTGAGGACAAGCCCTTTCCATGTACCCTCGGTTCCATCCAATCACATCCCAGCTGGTCCCCCAGATTGCCCCCTCTGTAATCCCAACTCTCTGACTAATCTTTAATCTCTCCCTAGTTCTCGATGATTCCCTTTTTCTTACTAACTCATGCATCCTCTAAAACTCACTTATTCTCCACATGTCTGCTAGCTGTCATCTATTCACTCTTTCCTGTCTAAGCTCTTCCAAAGCATAATTTACAGTTGCCGCTTCCACTTTCTCTCACATTTGGCTTCTAAACCCTCTGCAATCTGGTTTCCAACTTCTGATTCCAGAGTTACCAGTGATTTCTTAATAACCAAATCTGGTGTTTTATTTTTCCTCAGTGCTGATCGTCTTGACCTCTCTGCAGCCTCTGACATGGCTAACCACTCTCTTCTCCTGTTTATGCTCCTTTCTGGACTTTGGCTTGCATGTCTGTCTGATAGCTCCTTGTCAGTTTTTTCATTGGATCTTCCTCCAGGTCCTACCTACTCACTCTGGGTATTCTCCGGCTCTGTCTTGGGCCACCTTCCCCTCTTCCTTTATACTGTCTCACTTTGTGGTCTCATCCACTCTCACAGGTTCAATTATATCCAATCCTAATGTCTCCCCTGGATCCTGGCCCCACATCACCAGCTGCCTTTTGGACATCCCAGACTGAATGTCATTAGGCATCTCAGGCTCACTATGTGCAGAATAAGTCCTTCTTTTCCCCATGCCTTCCTCTCTCCCCAGCTTTCCTGTTACTGTCATGGGCACCATCATTCTCCTAGTACTCCATGTTCACACCTTTAGTGAAAAGCTTGACTCTTTACAGGCACTCACACACTTATCCAATCTGTTACCAACTCTCTTATTTTCTACCTTTATCATATCCCCTTCTTTCCACCCACATGGCCCTGTGCCGGCCCTCCTCATCTCACCCCCAGAGCATTACAACAACCTTCTGTTCTGTTTCCTTACTTTAGATTTCCCTTGCTCCAGTCTACTTCACTGCAGTGCCAAAGTGATTTTTCTAAGGCACGGGCCTGACCCTATCTCCCCTGACACTTTCCCTCTCTTTCCACGCCATGTATCTTACACATACACACACATACATACCATACACTCACATCACACACACACACACACACACACACACACACACACACACACACACACACACACACAGACTCACTCTCTTGTTTGTCTCTCCCCCTCTCCCTTTTGCCTCCCTCTCCTTCTTCCTCTCCTTCCCTCGCCCCAATAGTATCTCCAGGACCAAATATAAAATCCAGTTTATACCTAGCTGATTGACAAAAGTTTGAATAACTTATGTTAGAGGGACTGTGAAAAGATGAACTCATTACTGCATTGTTGGTGAAGCTTTGTGGAAAACAGTTTAGAATTATGCTAGGAAATCACCTGAAATGTCCATGTTCTTTGACCCAGGATGCCAGCTGTTAAGCATGTATCTCAAATAGTTCAATGACAGAAAGACCCCCATATATGTTAGGGGAAAACACACACACACACACACACACACACACACACTCACACACACTCACTCTCACATAGCATTTTTTGTAGTGATAAAACTAGAAATAAATAAATGCTCATCTGTTGGAATGGCTGAACAGATTATGATATGTGAATGTAATGAAATGGGAAACAATGAAAATAGGCAATGTCTAGTATACATCCAGAATGTTTATAGTAGCATTTTTTGTAATAGCAAAGAATTGGAAACAGAGTGGATGCCCATGACTTGGGGGGGGGGGTCGCTAAAACAATGGTGGAGGATGTGTTGGAATATGACTCATGCTCCAAGCAGCAGTTATGGAGAGTGTAAGTACGTGCATCCTGATGAGGAGCGAAGAACCAGAAAAACAATATGCCCAGTGGCTGCATCCTTTTAAATAGCAAGAACAGCCACAACCAAAATGAGAGCCAAATAGGGTGTGGCTGCCATGCCCAAAGAGCAGAATGTGCTAATCCTAACAGGCTTTAGCAAGCTCAGGTGGCTCTTTCTGGGTGACCTGGGTTGCTAAGGGCTCTGGAAATCTGCTTCCAGAGACTCGACTTCTCAGCTGTATTCTAAAGTTTTATTCATTCGTTTTGGACAGCTTGCCTCCCTCTACCACACAAACTGTCTGACAGCACATGCTTCGCTCTGCACGTGCCATCCACCACCTCTCTGCCAGCAGGAGGGAGGTCATTTCCCAGATGTCCCTCCAAAACCAAGATGAGTTAGGGGATCAGTGGGTGCGGGTTAGTTTTCAGTGTTGCTTTCTTTTCTTCCCACTGATGGGGTCCACGTCAGTTCTGCTCCTGGTTCTGCGTGCTTCCCTCTCAGTCCATACAAGATTTTAGCATTTTCTTCAGTTCTTCATCTCTCTCATCTGCTAGAGTGCATTCATATCCCACAGTTTGTTCAGTCATTTCCTAGTTGATGGCCATTCAATTTTCCTGCAGCCTTTTACTATCACACAAAGTATTGCTATATGTAGGAACTTTCTGTTTGTCTTTGTTATTTTGGGGGAATATGCCCACAGATGGTTGCTGGGTCAAAGGGTATATGCAGGTTATGGTCCAGACCAGAGTGCATTAGGGTGCATCTCTTTCCCCAGTCCTTGGAATTATTACCATTCCTAACTCTTGTCATCTCTGGCCATCTAATTGGGTTGTGAGGCGAAACTTTGGAGTTGTTTTAATTTGCATTTCTTTTCTTAGGCCTTTGGAGTATTCTTTCATATGAATGTTCCAATTACTTTCTTAACGGATTTCCATGGAGTGTGTCTCACCATTTCTCAGGCATCAGCATTGATCAAGTTTTCTAATAAGGATCCTCTGACTAAAAGACCCTGCTCAGAGCACCTCCTTCCTTTGCCCCTCAGCTTCAGTAGCACTCATGTTCTTCTTTCTCTCTAGCAGTCAGATAGGAGTTCTTCCCATTTCCTCTACCTTTATGGGGTAGGGTATGATGTCTCCTCTGGTGGAGGTACCAGTCATATCTCTCTAGACCATGAAGAGTTTATGCGCACCTGTGCTCAAGGACCACCTCTCAGGAAAGTCAAAGGAAACTCCTCGATGGTAAGCCACCAGTTTTATTGTAATCATTAGAGTTACTCATCTGAAATGACCATGGGAAGACTGCTAAAGTGGGAGTCTGACCCTTCCTAGCTTAGTTACCTTGGGCCAGTCATTTGATCCCACTAAGCCCATTTCTTTATCTGTAAAATGCACAGAATGATGCCTTTGGCAGGACTGATTGAGACATCCTATTTGGGGCGCTGTGTTAGCCATGATGGGCCTTGGCATTGCCCACCATTCAGCCTTTCAGCACTTCTCCCTGTGACCTGTGTGTGGGAATTGTCTTGAAACTTTTCTTGTGGAAATCAGAGCCAAGTGTAAAAGCGGTCCAGTTGACCCAGGTTGCCAAAAGTACTCCAGGAACCCTGTGGTGCTTAGGTGTACATGTTCTGTGTGTTGCTACAAAGAAAACTGCCCAGGTGACCCATTTCATCTACCCACCCTTCTCTCTTCTCTTTTACTACCTTCCTTCTCAGAAGAGCAACTGGGGCTTTCTGCTGCTTCACCTCCCTCTCCCCTCCAGGGTCTTCTTCAGTCATATGGAGGGGAGCTTCCCCCTCACTCTTCTTTTTCCTGTTTACAGTGTCTGACATTGTCAACCACCCTTGCCTTGGGGTGCTCTCTCCCCCTTGCCTCCTGTGACATTACACTGCCTTATCCTCCATTTTCTCACCTACTCTTGTCTTTATCTTCAGGAGTGCATGATGTGGTGTGGTGTGTGTGTGTGTCTGTGTGTGCGTGCGCGTGCATGCGTGTGTGTGTGTGTGTGTGATGTGGTGTGTGTGTGTGCACGTGTGCGTGCGTGTGGTGTGATGTGTGTGCGCATACACCTGCCTCTCTTCTCTTGGCCAGATAGGTGTCCTTTTAAGATTTTGGTTTTTTCATTGCATTTTTATGTATCCTCTTGATGCCTTTTGTCTTGATCACAATCATTTTCTATCCACTCTCCTATAGACCTGAACCTTTCCTTGTGTCAAGTCAGGACAAGTAAGCAGGGCATGTGATTCCGAGGTCAGGCTTGATGCTCTCTGTACTGTACTCTTCATTTACACTTAAGGCCATTCATAGTTGGTTGTTTTTTTCATCATTTTGCCATCCATCATTCTCTGGGCTCTGCTTATTACATTCCCTATCGGATCCTTTCTGTCGGGGAGTTTTAACCTTTCTTCCTGTCCGGAGACTGCTGGACAGTCTCACGTAGCCTAAGGACCCCTTATCAGAGGCATTTTAAAAAATGCACTTTACATGCATAAAATACATAGGATGACAAAGGAAGCCAAGTGTATTGGAACATAATTGTCAAAGCATTTTTAAAAACTTTGCAGATCCTTGGTTAGAAGCTCTTGATATAAATCTTCTCATATCTCTGGAGCCTTGATTTTTGAAAAATTGAATCATAATCCATTATATTGACGGGCCACGGTTTTTTCTTCCATTCTGATCCCTAGATGCCCCTTTTTGCTTCTCCCCCAAAGAGCGTGTAATAAATGCTTGCTGGCTTACTGATACTGTGCATGTTTTGGTTGATGTCAAGGCTGCTCCTGCATTTGACTGCTTTGGACTACATGCCAGCAGTAAGACTCACATGGTGGAAGGGTATGGACAGTTTAGTCTTGTTCTTACCTGATCTCAAACTGAAAACCAGCATGCTCGGACCCCTCAGGGCATTTTAATTTTTAAAAATCATTTCATTTCTATAAGCATTCTCTATAGCTCCCTACTTTAATCGAACAATATCATAGAAACAGTAATAATAACACTCATCATTTATGTCATGCTCTAAGGTTTACAAAATTCACTACAAATACTGAACATTTTACCCTCCCAATAACTTTGGTAGAAAAATGCTATTTTTATCCTCATTTCATGGATGAGGAAACTGACACTGACAAATGTTAAGTGCCCAAGGTCACCCAACTAGTGAGTGATGAAAGCTAGATTTGAACCCAGGCTTTCCTGAGTCCAAACCCAGTATACCTAGTACCACCTGGTTGCCTGATAATATTAATCCTCATAACAAATATACAATTTTTTCTTTTTCTTTTTTTAACTATAGTAAAACAAATTTCCACATTGGACATGTCCAGAAATGTATGTCTTTTTCTGCATTTCATGTCCATTACCTCTCTGCCATGAGGTGAGCAATGCATTTCCTCTTCAGTCCTCGAGATTCATGTTTTATCAGACAACTACATCTTTCAAAGTTGCTGATACTGTTTAACATTGTATCCATTGTTCTCCTTGTTAGTGTTTTATTCTGCATCAGTTCGTAGAAATCTTCCTAGTTTTCACTAAAGCTGCCCATCTTATAATTTCTTATGGCACAACAATATTCTATAATATTCATGCACCACACTTTGCTTGCCCAGTCCCCAGTAGATGCATCCCCCATGCATCCCCCTTTAGCTTCTAATTTGGGGCTATGATGAACAGTAACCATAAGCATTTTGATGCATGGTCTCTTTGGCATATAGACCTAGTAGTGGGAGAGCTGGGTCTGAAGGTATATACAGGTTAGTAACTTTTTGGACTTAATTCCAGGTAAATTGCTTTCCACCATGACTAGTCCAGTTGACAGGCCCAGCAGCAGTGCATTCTTGTGTCTATTTTCCCATAGCCCTGCCAACACTTGTTGTTTCCCTTTTTTGTCATCTTTGGCAGTCTGATAGGGATGAGGTGGAGCCTCTGAGTTACCTTAATCTGCATATCTCTGACTAGTAATGATTTGGAAAAATGTTTAATATGATTGTCGATGGCTTGTATTTCTCTCTCCTTAAAAATGAGACCTTTATCAGAGAAGCTTATGACAAAGATCCCTCCCGTCCCCCGCCAATTTTGTGCTTTTCCTAATTGTAACTGACTTGGTTTTTCATATCCTTTGATCATTTGAAAATGGGGGAACAGGCTTTACTTATATACATTTGAATCAGTTCTTTAGATGGATGTTATGCCTTTTTCACGTAAAGTGATTAAGTGATTTTTTGGTCATTCATCTGTTTGCCTTCTAACTTAAACTGCATTTCATTTGTTGTGCAAAACTTTTAAATTTTATTTAATCAGAATTGCCCATTTTATTTTCTGGGACCTTCTTTCTCTGGTGCTTGCTTTGTCATGAACTCTCTCCCTCTGCATAGATCTAGAAAGTCATTTCTTTTTTGTTCATCTTCTATGTGGACATTTTAAAACTTTGTCCCTGGTTCTCCTTTGCTCCCATCTGCCACAGTAGCTTCCATCTTGCTATTATTTTAGCCTTGATGTCCCCTAACCTGTTTAAAACATCCTCCTCCCCTTCCTTCCCTCTCTTCTCTCCTTCTCTCCCCTCTCTCCCATTTCCAGCCCTGTCCTTTCTCTTAGTGCTGCCGGTGACTTGCCAGAGAGGCCCCAAACCCTCATGCTTTTTCTCCTTATTTGGTTATGAAATCTGGTCGCTTCTTTTTTGTGATGTCTCTGCCCATTATCCCCTTATTTCCATTTCCACGATCAACCGCAATTCAGAGGCTCCTTTGCTTTTCCTGGGACATTTTTGGTCACTTCCTGACTCTTCCCTCCTGGCCATTTTGGCATTCTGCTGGCAGAGTCATCTTCCTGGAGCAAAACTCCGCTTTTTTCACTCACCTGTTGAAAAAACTTCAGTGGCTTGCCACTGTCTCCAGAATAAAAGGACAAATGCCTTAGTTTGACATTATCAGCTGTTCAGATTTTTTTTTTAGTAAAAAATCAGCAAAAATAGGAAAATTTTTTATTTTTTCTACATTCAAGATTTTACACGACTAATTTTTAAAATTAAATTATGAGGAGAAAAGTAAGTTACATTATATTTTCTATTCTCTGCATAGTGTAAATTTTTGTTTGTTTTTGGCCAATAATGCTTGTATTGAGTTTCTATGCATTGTGTTACATATATGTAATCTAGAATTCATATATGTGTATGTGTATGTGTATGTGTATGTATATGTATATGTGTATTGATGTATATATATGGAGAGAGAGAGAGTGAGAGTGTGCGTGTGTGTGTGTGTGTGTTGTGTGTTAGTTTATGGGAATGTTGTTCTTGTGCAGTAACTGCCTCTGGCTTTTTTCCCACTTAACCTGAATCCCCTCATTCCTCCTAACCCTCCTCTGCCCAGTGAAGGCTCTGATTTTAACCAGTAAATGCCTGTGATGACTTTTTATTTATTTGTTTGAAATCAGCTGGAGTCACTTGCTGGATAGATGGCTTTGCACTCCTCCTTTCCCCCAGGTCACTTCAGCGGTATCAGAATTCTCTCTTGTAGGTAAAAGGGGAAGGTCTTAGGCTTGAGTACACAGGGTAGCCCAGGTACACGTTGTGCATTTTTGGCCTTCATAGGAAAATGACCAAATTTAAACATGTGTCTCCCCCAAGGACGGTGCGATAGGGTCCAGCGGGACGCCGATCTGCCGCCAGGCCCAGACTAAGCTCGAGGTCGCTCTGTACATGTTTCTGTGGAGTCCCGACATTGAAGCTGTGCTTGTGGCCATGTCCTGCTTTCGACACCTTTGTGAGGAGGCCGACATCCGGTGTGGCATTGATGAGATCTCGGTGCACCATTTCTTGCCTAACTACAATACCTTCATGGAGTTTGCGTCTGTCAGCAATATGATGTCTACAGGTAATTGAGGCTCCAGGGCGCTGGGCTTCCTTTCCACACAAATGGCTTGCCAGTGTCATTGTCCCTTCTCATTGCTGCCAAGGGGGAAACACGCCGCCCCCAAGTTCTGACGGCCTTACGGTGCTCATGCTCGGCTGTAAAAGCTAATGAATTTGGAGGGAGAAGTCGCTCTAGGGGAGGCTGGTCGTGTTTTCTGTGCATTTGTTGCAGAATTTATGTTGACAGTAAGGGTCATTCAGTGTGGTTCTCCCAGCCTGTCTCCTCAGCATGCTGGCATGGCATCCCTGAGGATGGGGAGGGAATGGGTTGCTGGGCTCTGAGACCATTTAGGCCAAAGGGGAACACCCTGTAAGTGAGGGAAGGGACTGTCTCTGCTCCACTGTATCCAGCATGATCTGTAGCGCTTCAGATAGCGACCCAGTGGTGGTCATGGTGACCACTGATTTGTGTCCTCCTTGCTTAGGAAGGGCAGCTCTTCAGAAGAGAGTGATGGCACTGCTGCGGCGCATTGAACATCCAACGGCAGGCAACACCGAGGTAGGCATTGTCTGTACCTGACATGGGTCCCAGGTGGCTTTCCATCAGCCTGCTGCCTCTCCCACCAAAAAAACAAAACAGCCCAAATGGAGGGAGGCAGCGTAGTCTACCCACGCACTCCCTGATGGCCTGGAAACTGATCTGCTACATGTTATCAGTACCTCCTTATTCAAGCTGGCAGTCGTGCCCTCTAGCCAGACTGGACTGCATGGTGCCTGTGGACCTTTGTTCACTCTCTGCCCTCCACTCGATGCCACCTTCCTCATGAACCTTTTCCTTATTTTCCCTAGCTGGACTGTTCTGTGCTAGCACTCTCCAATCACTTCTGGCCTATTTTCTCTTAATTGTTTGTGTGCGTGTCTTATCTCCCCTCCTTGATTGTGAGGTCCCTACGGGTGAGAGCTAGGATTTGATCCTTCTCCTGTTCCTCTTGGTGCCCAGGACCGTGCTTTGTACAGTTAGAGTGAATATTTTTTCTGAACCCAAAATTGAGGCATGTGTTTCAACAAAAGATTTTCCTCTCATCAAAACCTTGTTAAAGTGTGTCTCTTCTTGAAATCTGGAATGTTCCTGAAAGCCAAGGAAACATCATGACTCTCTGCCTAAGAAGCACTCGTTTGGTACAATGCTTAGATGAAGTTAATGCTGCTGCAAGGTTTGTCACTCGTCCCATGGCACTTTTGCTTAACAAAGTATCTGTCCTTTGTTCAAGGCTTGGGAAGATACTTATGCAAAATGGGAACAAGCTACAAAATTAATCCTCAATTATCCGAAAGCCAAAATCGAAGATGGCCAGGTAAGGTGATGAAGCAGCTCACCTCCCCCATCCCCATCACATCATTGGCCTCTTACCATCTGGTGTTTATGACTGTCATTGCAGTTGACTCCTGGCTTAAGAATTGACCAGTTTCTTGATCAATCTTCTGGGTCAAGGATTCTTAACCTACAGTTCACAAACTTGTTTCATAAAATATTTTGGTAACTGTATGATTTCCTTTACCAACATTCTGAGACTAGATCAGTGGTTCTCAACCTTCCTAATGCCACAGCCCTTTAATACTTGTATGTGGTTGTGTCTACAGGTGGGTGGACCCACCTGTAGACGGATAGAGGAGCCGTGTCTCGGTTCCTAAGACCATTGGAAATGTGTGTTTTCCTATGGTCTTAGGCGACCCCTGTGAAAGGGCTGTTCAACCCCCAAAGAGGTCACAACCCACAGATTGAGAACTGCTGGACTAGACAGATTGCATAGGCTTCTTTACCAGGCTTCCCCAAAGGGTCCATGACACAAGAAAGGGGTCGCCTCCTCTTCCTGCTGATCTCCTGGTTCACGGCCGCTCCGCTCATTAGCATGTCCCTGGAAGGGTCAGCAGGGACATATAAAAATTAATTAAACTCCAGACTGTCCATTTGGATACTGGGTAGGAGGTACAGTAAGTTAGTTTGGTGTTTTAATTTTCTACCTCACCTTGGTCCTGTAGGGAGATGATGAAAACACTTGTCTCTCTTGGTGGTCAAAAAGTGGTCCTTGCTGTCACATGCCACCGTGCGTCAGGTTGTGCTTGAATGGTTTTCTTAGTGATCAGTGGATTTTTTTGGATATAATGGATGACTATTGTAAATGAAAAAGCCCTATTAAAACTCAGTCAGAATGTCACTTATTCTGCCAGAGATATTTCCTCAAGAGTGTAGATAGGAGTCAGTGTACCTGAGTACATTCTCTAACTCTTGCTGGTCCTCATAATGTTTTTTTAATTTTACTGGGAGCCTCAGAAAAAAATCACCCTTCTCTGATCATTGTTTCTATTTTCTCCCTAATTGGGATATCAGAAAAAGTCATGTTTGTGTGGCAAAGAAATGTGACCGTAGCATGTGTCTGATTCTGCCTGGATCACCTTCAGCCAGAGAGTATTTTGTAAAGACGGTGAAATACAGTACAGTCAGAATAGATAAGTAGGACTTTGTCAGGGAGGGGAGTATGAAAGAAAAAGTCATTCTTTGTGCATCTTGTATGTTAGGTTGCTGAAAGTCTTCATAAGACCATCGTGAAGAGGAGAATGTCTCATGTCAGTGGAGGGGGCTCCATTGACCTGTGTGACACCGACTCGCTCCAAGAGTGGATCAACATGACTGGCTTTCTCTGTGCCCTCGGTGGGGTGTGCCTGCAGCACCGCAGCAACGCGGGCTTTGCCACCTACAGTCCCCCAATGGGCCCGATTAGTGAGCGCAAGGGCTCTCTCATTTCCATGGTGTCCACGGATGGAAATGCCGAGACACCCGTCAGCAAGTTCATGGATCGGCTACTCTCCTTGATGGTGTGTAACCACGAAAAAGTGGGGCTACAGATACGGAGCAACGTCAAGGATCTGTTGGGTCTCGAATTGAGTCCTGCCCTTTATCCAATGCTGTTTAACAAATTAAAAAGTACCATCAGCAAGTTTTTTGATCCTCAGGGACAGGTAAACTTTCCTGCTTCCTCTTTTATTCCCATCCCTTGAAGAATAACTTGACTGGTATTAGTCCGTTTTGGCCTTCAGCTAGCTAGATGGTACAGTGGTTAGAGCACTGGGTCTGGAGTCAGGAAGACCTGACTTCAGGTCCAGCCTCAGGTACTTCCTACCTGTGTGATCCTGCGCAAGTCATTTAACCCCCGACTTTCTTTTTTCCTCAGTTGTAAAATGGGGAAAAATAAAGGCACCTACTTCACAAGTCTGGTGTGGGGATCTAATTAATATTTTCTAAGCACTTAGTGCAATGCCTGTAGGCAGTTGATAAATGCTTGTTTCCTTCCTCCTTCCCTTCCTCTTTCCCTTCCTTCCTTCCTTCAATTTTTTTAGTGGGAACTTATATGAACGTTGTGAACAGGCACAGATTGTCTTATCTAAAAAGCTACAGTCTCCTAGAAAAGAGAGTGCAGAGAGGAGCCTGGTAACTCTAAGACAGACTCTGCTCTTTCTTGTGAAACTTTTCATCCATGTAGATAGTCTTCTATAGAGAGCTTCAGCAGCTTGGGCTGGCCGGTACCGTTTACCTCAATGATCTTACGTTGGAGAAGGCAGCTTCTTGTGTGTTGATGCTGCTGCTGTGTGTGGTGTCATTGTTTGCACAGGTTTTGTTGACAGACACCAACACCCAGTTTGTGGAACAGACCATAGCCATAATGAAGAACCTGCTTGATAATCATGCTGAGGGCAGTTCTGAGCACATGGGACAAGCTAGCATTGAGACGATGATGTTAAATCTGGTCAGGTGAGTGGTCTAATCGATCATCGATCATCAGTCCCCCCAAAAGCCTTTCTCTTTTTTTTTTTTTTTTTAAAAAAAAACTTTATTTGTTTACTTTTAGTTTATAACATTCAGTTCCACAATCCCTTGAGTTCCCTCCTCATGGTGACATGCAATCCGATATAGGTTCTACAAATACCTTCACATTAAACATTAATCAGGTTGTAAAGAAGAATTATAACCCATTGAGTGAATGAGAAATAAGGAACAAAACAAAACAAAACCCAAAAGAGAGAGAGCTTCAATCTGCATTCAGACTCTGTAGCTCTCTCTCTGGATGTGGATAGCCTTTCCATCATGAGCTTTTTGGATTTGTCTTCTAATCTTGCATTGCTGAGAGGAGCCCAGTCTATCAAAGTCAGTCATCACAGATACAATGTGTCCCCCAAAGCCATTCTTGTAAAAACTTGTTCTTAAATGGTGTTCTTGAACACAAGGAGCATTACATATGGTGATGACAAGGAATCATGTATATGCCCTGTTAAAATAACCATAGAACCTAGTTTCCTAGGCTCTTTTTCAGTAGAATTAAAGCCTTTGCATTAAAGCCTTTATAGTAGACTCTTGCCAAAAGTGTGTATGTGTTAACATTGACTATTTTTAATGTTCCCGCATCTGTACAGATATGTTAGAGTGTTTGGGAATTTGGTGCAGGCAATTCAGATCAAGACTAAACTCTGCCAGCTGGTTCAAGTGATGATGGAGAGGAGAGATGACCTTTCATTTTGCCAGGAGATGAAATTTAGGTAAGTCAAACTAGCAATATGCCCAGCTCCCATTGGAATCATGTGGAAACCCATGGAGAGAAATCAGTACTGTCTTAGACACTGGTCCTCTTACACATCTGCTTCTGCCCTTCTTCTTTTAATTAATCCAGAGTCCAGAGCACTTTAAACTGCCCTCACTTTCTAAACTCAAGAACTGTAAGTTCGGGGTCACAACCTATTTACATATATATCTTTCTCTTTCTCCTTCCCTTCCTCTCTTCCTTTGTTTCACTCACCATAATATCGAGGCCCTTCGCTTAAGATTGTCTTTGTTTCCCCTCTGAGAGTGGTGGCAGTATTTTTTTCCGAAGTTGTCCTGAAATCCCAGTTGGGGGATTATTTTTGCTAAATAATCTCTGAAAAATGCTACATAGATTTTCTTTTTTATAAAATCTGATTGGTTGCTTTCATTTTTCTGTTGTAGGAATAAAATGGTAGAATATCTGACAGATTGGGTGATGGGAACATCTAACCAAACAGCAGATGAAGATGTGAAATGTCTAACTAGGTAAAGATGCATGCAGACTTTCCTTAATGTATCATAGGACGTTAATTCTGTAAACATCATGTCCTGGGGAAGGTTTGTTTTGAATCTTATGCTTCTTGTGTTTGGGCATTTGGAAAGTCAGAATCTCTTTCCATTTGTCCCCCAATATTTGTTTAATGCTTTGATTATTGAAGAGGGGCTTATTTTAGCCTGTTCATAAAGCTAGTTGTGTGGCACCCAGTTTGGGAAATAAACAGTTTATTCTCTGTAAGAATTTTTAAGTCTTAGGTTCCATTTATTTTTTATTTTTATTTTTTGGAGGGGCAGGGCATTGGGGTTAAGTGACTTGCCCAAGGTTACACGGCTAGTAAGTGTTAAGTGGCTGAGGTCGGTTTTGAACTCAGGTCCTCCTCTTTCCAGGGCCAATGCTCTCTATTCACTGCGCCACCTCGCCGCCCCAGTTCCATTTATTTTTTAATTGAGCATCTCAGCAGAGAATTCATTTTAAATTTAGTGTTTTTGTTACAAAATGCTGAACAGAGACGTTCACATACTTTTCTTGCTTTTGCATCCTGTAGAAGAAATTCTTTTAGATTATCATCAAAAAACAATTTTGTTTACTTTAAAGCCCTTATACCTCTCTCATCTGAAAAATGATTATGGAAACCAGGTGCCCAGCACACATGATAATCTAAAAGAATTTCCTTCAAAAATTCAAAGGGCTTAGTGGTGACATTTTTATTTTCATGGCATCTCATAGATTTCTAAACTTTATTGGGCCCTGGTGTTATACACTTGTTTATGTGCAATTTGATTTAAGCCAGTGGTCACTCAAAGTAATGTAGTTTCTTTTTTTTGGAGGGAGGAAAGCAAGGCAGTTGGGGTTAAGTGACTTGCCCAAGGTCGCACAACTAGTAAGTGTGTCAAGTGTCCGAGGCTGGATTTGAACTCAGGTCCTCTGACTCCAGGGCTGGTGCTGTATTCGCTGTACCACCTAGCTGCCCCAGTAATGTAGTTTCTAAAAATGGTCTTTCCATTTAAAATCCCTCTTTTTTTTTTCTTCCCCTGTTTTGGATACTGCAAACTAAATCCATGGTCAGTCCATATTGAGGCATATTAGGATCTTAGGTTAGTAATTGGTTTAGTGGAATCGCTGTTTGGAGTTGCTTCCGTTATGAAGGCCTAGATCCGCCTAAAGGCTTTCTCTTCCTCTGCTGCTTTCTCCCCAGAGATTTGGACCAGGCAAGCATGGAAGCCGTGGTATCATTGCTTGCTGGCCTCCCTTTGCAGCCCGAGGAAGGAGATGGGGTAGAACTGATGGAAGCCAAATCGCAGCTGTTTCTTAAGTAAGTTTAGTCTTTTTATGTCTAAAATTTAAAGCCACAAAGAACCACGCTCTCCCTTAGAACCAGAGCAACAAAGTAAGGGTGACAAGATGGCAGCCCGCTGAAATCAAAGCCTTGACATGATGTAGGGTTTGGCTTTTTTGTAGTTAATAACACGTTGCTGTCTCTTGAAACATTCTATGAATGTGAGTAAAACTTGGCCTTTGAGTTAGGAAGTAGCTGCCTGCTTCTTCCTACCTCTGTTCTCATCAGTGAATTCTTGATTATTCATAGGTGAGCCTCAGTCAGCTTCTACCTTCTAGTCTCGTGCCGTGTTGTCTGTGTTCTCCCAAGGTCCTCCACTGAGGGCCCCTTGCAGGCCGGAGGGTTGGAGCCCTTCCTCTGGTTCTTTTCCTTTTTGGGGATCCTGGTCCTTCTACCTGTTATCCCACCTTCTTGCTGTACCCCTGGCTCACCTCCTTTCTCAATCGTGTGTTTTCAGGTATAACCTTTATGAGGCTTCTTGGGTACAATCAGAATGCCAGGAATCTCTGATTTCATTGGGGGAAACTCTGGATTAGCTTGCAGCTATAGCTAGCTGGGTATTGTGAGTAGAGAAGTCTCAGAAACTTGCATGAAAGCCAAAGAAGTTAATTGATTTGCCCATGGGCCCACAGCTAAGGAGAGTGTTTTATGGATCTGTGCAGGATTTGAATCCCAGTCTTTATGGTCATCCAATTGCTGTACTTTTTTCATTCAGTTTTTCTGCCTCTAATACAGGTAATTGTTGGAAATAATTTGGAACCTATAATATACCCACTATGGGTCTCTCCATTGTCCCTGAATCCCCCACAGCTTGATTTTTAGGGGAGATTGTGGTGTTGAGATTCAGAAGTTCACAAGATCATCGGGGGAACATTTTTGTCTAAAATGTGCTTTTATGTATTGGAGTGAGGGGGTTTTGAAAACATTGTACAACTTTCCACCTGCAGTCTAGCTTACTACTCTTTTTTCCTATTCCATTCTGGGCCTAGCTTGCTGTCTGTCTTAATTGTCTTTCTCATATTCATGTGCCAAAGTCATAACTTGCCTGACTCTTGGCCCAACTGCATGCCCTAGTCTGAGCAGCAGACATAGTTTTATCCACTTTATTTTTCCTACATGAATTGCTAATCTCATGAATTGTTGAAGGTTTTGTTGATGAGATACTGTTGTGTTACTGAGTTTGAGGCAGTCACAGTATCTGTAAACAAGAATGTTTTTGGTGTTGTGACTGAAAATATAAAGGGTCATAACCAGTATGCCAACCTTTGACCCTTTAGAAAAATGCTTGATGCTCTAATGTGAATATTACCTTATTAGGTGGGTGAATAGCTCCACAGTATAACCATTTTACTTCTAAAATGTACCATTTTTAATATTGGAAGAGAATTTAGTCTTTTAATAAAAATCCCTTCACTTGATGCTGAAATAGTGTGTTATATTATCTCAGAACAAAATACTATTCAGGACAACACAATTCTAGATGAGTAATTAATTAACCAGTAAACAATTAAGGGCTTCATAGAGGCTAAGTATTTTATAAAGTCATTAGCTTCCATTTGCTACATTCTAATTTTGAAGGAATCGTTTTCTTCCGTGACCTTTTGGATCTCCTTTGCCATCTGGCCAATTCTGCTTTTTAAGGCCTCCTCATTGGCTTTTTGGGCCTCTTTTGCCGTTTGGGTTAGTCTATTTTTTAAGGCGTTATTTTCTTCAGTTTTTTTAGGTCTTTAGCAAGCTGTTGACTCATTTTTCATTATTTTCTTGCATCACTCTCATTTCTCTTCCCAATTTTTTCTCTACTTCTCTTATTTAATTTTCGAAATCCTTTTTGAGCTCCTCCATGAAGCCTTTGACCAATTCATATTTTTTCTTGGAGTCTTTTGATGTAAGAGCTTTGACTTTGTTGTCTTACTCTGGTTGTATGTTTTGATCTTTTTTGTCACCAAAGTAAGATTTTATGGTCTGACTTTTTTTTATGCTGTTTACTCATGTTCCCAGCCAAATACTTGACTTTTTAACTCCCTGTCAAGCTGAACTCTGCTTTCGATGGGGGTGGGGATGAGTGTACTATCCCAGGCTTCTGGAGTTTTGTATCAGCCACTGGATCACCCACTGTCTGTGGGCCCAGAGCTCCAGAAACAGATGCTACTGCTGCTGCCACCTCTGCCCCCCTAGGGCTGGGGCCAGACTTCACACTCCTCTTTCACCGAGGTTCCACAGAGTTCCCCCACTGACCTTCTGCACTGTTCTCGGCGTTTGTGGGTTGAGAAGTCTAGGAATCACCATAGCTGCCAGGAGTTCAGTCCCCAAGGCCTGCTCTGGCCCCATCTGTGCCAGTGAGGCTCACACTGGACTGTACTCTGCTCCCAGCCTGGTCTGATATCCCCTTCCTGTCAGCCTTCTATGCTATTTTGGGCTGGAGATGTTTCACTCAGTCATTTTGTGGTTTTTGCAGCTCTATAATTTGTTTAGAGTCATTTTTTACAGGTATTTGGAGAGGTTTGGGGGTGAGCTCATGCAAGTCCCTGCTTTTACTCTGCCATCTTGGCTCCCAGTGCTGCATATTTTAGCATCATGCTAAGTCCTGGGGATGCAAAGGAGAAGTGAAAACGTTATCCTTGCTCTCAGGGAGATGACATTCTCATGGAAGAGCTAATATGTACTTAAATGGGTACACACATGCAATTTGCAGAGTAGAGAGAAGGGGAAATCACTGGCGGGTAGACTTGGTTGAGTTGTGTTTGAAGGAAGGCAGGGATTCTTCTTCCGACCTTTAGCCACTCATGTCTCCATTTGGGATGATACATGACCGATTTTGTCTGTCTGTTGCAGCCTCACTCATCCAGATTTTCTTGTCTAAGGATTGGTCTTCTCTTTCAGGTATTTCACACTATTTATGAACCTTCTCAATGACTGCAGTGAGGTTGAAGAAGAAAATGCTCAGATCGGGGGCAGGAAGCGTGGCATGTCCCGAAGGCTGGCCTCACTGAGGCACTGCACCGTGCTGGCAATGTCCAACTTGCTCAATGCCAACGTGGACAGTGGCCTTATGCACTCCATAGGTAAGGCAGCTAGAAGCAAAGATAGGTGTGTGAGAGGAGGAGAAGTAATGTTACTGAGCCTGCTTTAGTTAAGTTTGTGCTGCTTTTACTGTGCTAGGATTGGGTTATCACAAAGATCTTCAGACAAGAGCCACGTTCATGGAAGTCCTCACAAAAATCCTTCAACAAGGCACAGAGTTTGACACGCTTGCAGAAACCGTGTTAGCCGATCGATTTGAGAGACTCGTTGAGTTGGTCACAATGATGGGTGATCAAGGAGAGCTCCCCATAGCCATGGCTCTGGCCAATGTGGTTCCTTGTTCTCAGTGGGTAAGTTCATTGGTAGGCTTAAAGAATTTCCAAACTGGAAGGGCCTCTTGAGATCATCTAGCCTGGCCCTCTTGGGAAATTGAGGCCAGAAGTCCCAGTTTACATAGGTAGACAGTGGCAGAGCTGAGACAGGAAACCAAGTCTTTGTCTCCTAGCACAGTATTGTTTCCATTATTACTCTTCAGCCCCCTTTCTATCTAATCGACTGGTGTATATTTAGGGTCATAAAGAATTTTCTTATTTTTTTAACCAGAGTTTATATAATCGGAGATTTTCTGCTTCCTCTAATTTCAAAGAGAGCTTCTTTGAAATCACTTTCAGAAGCATATTTCAGTGACCTCTGATTGCGTTGGGGTAGATATTCCCTGTCCTACCACAGATTTCCCCTACTCTGTGACTTAGTAGAAGGTTTTTGAGTTGCTTTGGCTGGAAAATGCTTTCACCTGTTGTATTATTCACTTCCCTCAATGTCCTGAGACAGAAAACCACAGTTCATTGCCAGCCCCATTACAAATCTGCCCCACATGCTGGCAGGAGGCAGCTGTCAGAAGAGGATTTTGAGTCCTACCTTACAGCCCTGTCCCTGAGCTGATATAATTTTCGTGCAATCACTAGTTGTTTCTAAGATGAAAGTGTCACATTTTTACACTTGGGCCTGCTCATATTCCAATCCCTTCATGCCTTTCTTCTTGGCAATCTTTAGGAAGGAGGGAACACTTCTTGCCTAGAGCAGATAATTCAATTTTACTTAGTTTATAAGATGGAGAATTGGAGTCCTTTTGAGCCATGAGATTAATTTATGATTGGTTATTTTGGAGACTAATGTAATTACTTAGGATTTCTTTCATTATATATTTGAAGTAATACAACTCCTGGCAATTTACATGATTAAAAAAGTGCTGAATCTAATCAGTCATAAGAAACCTAGATTTTCTTTATTGTAGGAAATTGTTTTTCAGGGTTGCGTTGAATTTTGTTGTTTATAATAACTAGGCTGCTGCCTGTACTTAAAAGAAGAAATTTCTTTTAACTGCTTTGGGAAAATTTATGAGGTACTTCTAATTCATGATATGTGATGAACTATACAAATTTTGTTGTACCATAAAAGTGTTGCTCAGTCTGTTGGATGCCTGCCTGAAGTTTCCTTTCTATTCAGATGTGTGGGGTTTTTTGGAAGGGAAGGAGGGAGATGAGAGGGAAGAGGTATTTCAAAATCTTAACCTTATAAAATGCCTTCTGTTCACAGCTGAATTGTTTGACAAGTTGCACTTGATTCTGTATTAGAGCACAGAGTTAGCATTTTAGGGCTTGATCAACTAGTCAGAATGTATTTGTTCATGTATTGTATATAGCAAAGTGCTGCAAGACCTCAGGCCTTGCTTGGTGACCCTTGTTCTTTTCCAACTTCTCCCCTTTCTGCGAAGTCTGGCTTTTTTAGTTGGGTCTTTCCCTGAGAACAGAGCAAAGTCAGACTGACTGGGTTCTGCGACCCTCCCCTCTCACTGTCCCTCACTACTTCTCATCTTCATAAGTCACTCTTAACCAGGTGTCATCAAGCCAGTTGTTTAAGTGAAGCCAAAAGTGCTCTGCTGTGCTGACTTTGATGACCTGGGACATCTTCTGTGTGGCACCTAGTGTGGGGTGGCGACCAGTTGCTGCTTTGTGCTTCCTTCCAGCCCTGTTCCTCCCTCCTTTCCCTGCCTGCCGAGGGGCTTGATTTCAGTCTTGACAGTGTCTGGTTGCCCCTGGAGTACTGGGGCCCTTACACTGCTTAGGCCTTACTCTAGTCCCATGTACCCGTCTTGGCAGCACTGCCTTTTCAAAGTTACACTTGCTCCTTTGTCTTTCCAGGAATCTTGTGTAGTTCTGGATATGCATGGGAGACACCTTGTTCAGTAGTAGCTGATGGTGTTTTCCTCAATCAGGCTTATAAGATTTTTAAATGAATTTCTTTTGTTTTCCTGTCTGTGCATAGACACCACCTCGACTCCTGCTACCAGTTGAACACATTGTAGCAAAGAAAGCCAGTTAGGCAGAACCCCCAGATGGGGTGATGACATGATCTTACCACAGAGGCAACTATTCCACACCCTTCGTCTCTACCTGAAGGCGGCATGTTCCGCTTCATCTCTTCTCTAGAGCCAGCATTTATCATGACAGTGACTCTGCTTCCAGTTTTGCTCTGGGGGTTTTTTGGTTTATATTATAGTCATTATGTTCATATTGTAGTCATTGGGTATATTGTTCAGGCACCTATTGTGTGCCAACCACTCTGCTGAGTGCGCAGTGCTAATAAGAAAAATAAAAACAGCTCCTGCCTTCAGGGTTACCATCTGATGGGGGAAGATCACATGCTGAGGGAAGTTGCCACGGAGGTGGGGGGGGGGGGCTGTCCCTCCTTCTCCTTCCCTATCGCACAGGAATACCTCGCCACACTTGTGTGTGTTAGCTGTTCCCTAATCACTGACCACCCACTTTATTTCCAGGCTCTCTCCTGTCTTTCTTCCTTTTCCATGTTCCTCTTGCCTCCTTCAGCACAGCCAAACACCTCCACTGATTTCTGTCTGATTTCTATAGAAGGTGGTTTGTCTCATTCTCTTTTCTTGCCTTCTTGGAGCACTCAGTGCTTTGGCCGGCCTCAGATTTGGTGGATGAGGCAGGAGACGCATGCAGGTGACCAGGCGCTCATCTTTTCTGGATCCGTTCTCTTCCTGGATAGTCATCATGGCCATGATCTTTCACAGGTGTTTGATGTCTTGTTCTTCTGGATGCCTTGAGATTCAGTCCCCCTGTACCGCTGGTTGGGGCATTGGCCTTCCTTGTGTCCCCAGTGGTGCCTGTCCCTCCATTGTG
Source organism: Pseudochirops corinnae (assembly GCA_028646515.1). Classification (NCBI taxonomy): domain Eukaryota; kingdom Metazoa; phylum Chordata; class Mammalia; order Diprotodontia; family Pseudocheiridae; genus Pseudochirops; species Pseudochirops corinnae. The sequence goes on from CM053586.1 coordinate 30,438,216, forward strand.
CCTCGAGGGGATGCCCAGGAAATGCAGCTTTGCTGCTGTGGAGGAGAGAAACAAGGACAAAGGAGTTTGCTCTAGAACTTTGGTCAGCTCTTCTCTTGACATACAGAGGGAGACAGCATGGCCTGATAGAAGTATTGCATGTGGAATCAGGAGACCTGGGTTCAAATCCTGCCTTTGCACCTTAGTATTTGTGTAAGCCGGGGCAAGCTACTTCCCCCTGTGGCCTTCCTTTCATCCTTTGTATAATGAAGGACTTGGAAGAGATGACTTGGGACCCCTCTAGCCTTCATTCTGACACTGTCCCTGTAGGGGGATTTGGGGAAGCCCAATCCAGACTTGCTTTTTCTTTCTCTGCTTGATGTTTCTGAGACACCACTGCTTATGGTCTTCCACCTCCATCCCTGCTCCCCCCACAGCTTGACAAGGGTTTTTACTATTTTAAAATAGGTTTTTATTGATAGTTTTTGCTTTTGCATCCCTTAGATTTCTCCCCATATCTCCCTCCTCATCCCAGAGGACCATCCCTATAAGAATTTTTTTAAAAAAGAGGAATAAGAGAAAACAACAGTCAGTAATAAAATACATGAACACATTCCCCCCACCAAAGAAAATGCGCCCCCTGCAGTGTTCCATGCCTGTGCTCTCTGCCC
>CM053586.1:30446357-30469464 GCA_028646515.1 Pseudochirops corinnae
TTGGCTCAGCTCTGTTTGGGGATTGGCTTAGAAGGAGGAGACTCAGCAAACAGTTTGGGGGGGGGGGGCGGGGCGGTGTTTAGTGTCCCATGTCTTGTTAAGACCACGTTTCTTATAGTAGAGTTAGTGACAGATATAAGGACACCTGTTGTCAGGGTATTAATGGTATTTGAGTAGCTACTCTGAATTGTATTTAAGAGTATTTTTTTTTACTTATCCTGTTCATATGTGAGACAGTATCCCGTGATTTTCCATTCCCAGGTTGGGTTTTGTCTTATGTTAAAGCAGCCTGGAGATGGTTGTTTCTTGGTGTGATTTTTGCACTCCCCTGACAGTGGGTTTGTGGCAGGTATCTCTTGTTTCCTTTCACTCTTCCCTGTAGCATAGTTTGGTCCATGAGCCCTCCTTGCCCCAGATTCTTTTAGGGTCAGACCCTTACACAGTAGAGAGAGGTCCTGGCTTTGTCCTGGGACAGTTGGTGCTGTGTTTTTCAGTGACCATTGCCAGATACACATTCAGAAAGTTCTCAGTATCAATGGAATGAGTAAGTCCTGTTCCAGTAAGGCTCCAGAGACCATTGTCTCTCTGTAGAAGTTTTCGGGTTCCAGCATTTTGGGGGGTGTGGGGGTTGGTGTTTCTTCTGCATGCACTTCTGTCTCATCTTCCTTCAAGAAAGTCGCCAGCCCGTAGTCATTAGTGCTGCACTTTCGTTGCTTAGCTACGTGTGTGAGACTCCCCCTTTGAACAGCTGTTTCAGGCTTCAGTGCATGTGGGGCTTATGTTTTTGCCCCCATGTGCTATTTTAAAATGTGTCATCTCTGTCTGTAAAAATAAATTTCTCAAAATACACCCAGTAGATAAAGTAGTCGTTGAAATAAATGTCTTTTCCTTTATTGTGGATTTTCTACACTTGCAAAGAAAAAAAGCCCAAGGAAACAATTGGAGAGTCAAGCTAGTTCGCTGGAAAATGGTGTTGAACCCAAAAGACAGCATCTTCTCCTGGGCTGGACTTTATGGGGATTGGTTTGAAAGTTCCATTTTGTGTTCTTTGAGTCTACATCACTGGTATAGACTTCAATAAAAGAGGCCCATTTAAATGCTAGTTTGGTCATCCTCCACGGGGTGACCAGATTGTAGCTGATTGATTGGGAGCCTCTATTTGGTATCATTGTGGTCTCCTGGAGTAGGAGGCAGGAGGCCTGGCTTCTGGCTGTGGCTCAATCACAGACCTTCACTGCCTTGGATTTGACCTTTCTGGACCTAGTCTCTTCATTTGGATTAGAATGAGTCTGTATGTATCCTCATTTGATTTGATCTCTGCATCGGGGCTCTACTGGGTTTGGAGATCTCTAATTGGTTTAGCCAATTTAAGGGCACCCATTAAGGAAAGTGCTTAGTTGAAACATTAGGTCTACAATAAAGCATAAGACTATTGCCAGCTCTTGAGGCAGCCTGCTCTGGTGTCTTTTTCAATAGAAACCCTCCTTTTGAGGTGCCCTGGATTTTAAAGGGAAATGAAGATGCACTTCCCATCTCAGGAGAAAGAACTCTTGTTTGTGTTTAGAATATTGTGGAATGATAGTCATACATCATCGTTCTTAACGGCAGTGAAAAGAGATCAATATTTAGTAGTCTCCTGCTGAATGATTCATTTTGGGCTTTCATAGCCCGAGAACATGCATGATTTCATTAGCCTTTCTGTGATCTCATCAATGGGAGTCTTGGACTCCAAAGGTGTGGGTCACAATCCATCTTCCAGTGTCTGCCCTTCCATAAATTCTCCAGGGGCTAAACCCACTGTACTGTGGATGTTCCTGTAGATTCCCTGACTTTACTAAATACCAGTGGCTGTCTCAGGCTCTCAGTCAGTTATCTTCTTACTACACAGCTGGCAGTCTGACTTTTCCAGTTGTGTGTCTTCTTGCCATCATTCCCACTGCTTTTCCTGTGTATTCTCTGTTGGCGATGTCCTGGAACCATCTGGCGCCCACCATACATCTCTCTTCTGGTTTGGGGTGACCTTCAACTTCAGTTTGTGATATTTCATTCTTTGCAGTCATAAGGCATTACCAGGAATAAAAGTGGAGAAAAAAAGAAGATAGAAGCTTGGAATCACAAAAAGAAGTAGGAAGTGTACCAGTGCAGTGCCAACCATTATGTTTCCTCTTTAATTTGATTTCCTCCCAATTCATGATCCATCTGCAGTGTCTGTCCAAGATCCATGTCCTGATGGACCAGCTCAATGGGGTGCAGGCTTTGACCACTTGGTTTGGCCTGCATGTCTGGTTAGATGATCTTGTCTTAAAGGAGGCTCTGAGCTGTCCAGAGATTGATATGGTTCTGTTTGTTGATGATGGCTGGAAGATCTCCCACCCTCACTTGGATCATCCTCGGTGACATGGCAAAAGGCCTTAGACCAGTGGTTCTCAACCTTCCTAATGCTGTGACCCTTTAATACAGTTCCTCATGTTGTGGTGACCTCCAACCATAAAATTATTTTCATTGCTACTTCATAACTGTAATTTTGCTACTGTTATGAATCTTAATGTAAATCTGATATGCAGGATGTATTTTCATTGTTACAAATTGAACATAATCCACAGGTTGAGAACCACTGCCTTAGACTGTGATAACATGCTTATAGTAGCTAACATCCGTTTAGGACTTCAGCATTTTCAAAAGGCTTTAAATATGTTGTCTCATTGGTTCTCAGAACAACCCTGGGAGCTAGGTGGTGTTAGCCCCATTTTATACATATGGAACCTGAGGCTAGAACCTTGTCTGACTTGCCAAGGATCAGATAGCCAGTAAGTATCTGGGGATGGATTTGAACTCAAGTCTTCCTCATCTACCTCTCCTCATGGCAAGCATCTTCCTCTCTGTTTCATATCTCCGTCGGGGGAGTTGAACCACGTTATCTCTTGTTGCTCTCTGAGAAAGCTCTCATGATTTTAACACAGGTGTGGAAGTCACCTAGTTGGAAGGCAGCCTAAAAGTCAGGATTTCCTTCAGCCCCCAAACTAGTGAGTGCATGGGGTCTTGCATTCTCTCTGTCTTTCAATCAGTTTTGTGACTATAAAGCTGTGTCTGCTATGGTTGATTATTTGTGAAAGTGTTATCTTAAAGGCTGCCTTCAGTCTATGCATAGGTATAAAGACTTGAAGGCTGGTCCTATAAAAAGGTGGCATCCTGGCCTAGACTTGAAAAAGCAGATGCTGCCTTTTTACTGGACCTTTTTACTTCAAGCCTTTTCAGCAGGATGGAACTTGCCATAGCCTTTTGTCCTGTCACAAATCCTTTAAGAACCCCAAGTCACCTGTATTCCCCTGTGAGGCATCAGAATGAGCAACGGTGGTGAGCTCAGATTCAGCGCCCCCTGTAAAGATTCTTTTCCCAGGCTGCTGCTGCTGCTGCTTCTCTTTTGCTTAGTTATTTGGGCATTTTCTTTTATTCTTTTGCTCCATTTAGGTCTGACAGTACTGGGTGCCTTTTCTTTTAAAACTTCTGTTTGACTGGTAGGGAAAGCAGTTAAGTGTATTCCCTGTTTCGTTAATGAGATGTGTGAGCAGTCTTGAGAATATCTTCTCTGGACCTGAGCACCTGTAGCTAGGGTTCCCAGGTATGAGATTCTTTTTGGTTTATATATATATATGGGCAAGATCTGTTATTTTAGAAGCTTTTTAAGACTATGTTAAGGTAAGCATTGTCACCTGGGCAGTGTGTATATGTGTGTATATATATGTTGTTTAGTGCACATACACACACACACACACACAATTGTGTTTGTTGGAAGTGGAAACACCCATAAAGTACTCATCGTAAGATGATGGTGATACTGAAGTCAGAGCTAATGGGCAGTCATTTTGTTTCTTCTTGGTGAGTCTGTCTGAGTACCTGTAGCTTCCCAGTAATGCCTTTTTCAAAGCATTCAGTGAGAATAGTATACCTTAGCTGAAGGTCTCTTGGAGCCATTGGGTGTTCACCACCATCGAGTGGAAGGTAGAGGTTTTCTAGCCATGTTGACACTGACGAAGCTCTAAACCAAGTGTTTTCTGTTACTGACTTTGGGCATGGAGGCTGTCCCTCAAAGGATACTTGTGTTCTAGCCAGAAATAGTAGACATGATTAAACCCAGCGCTTGCCTTGCCTTCTCTTTAGGGATTTAACTGAAAAATGTAGTAAAATCAAAATGCAGGATTAAATTTCATCATCAGACTTGAGTTGACAGCCCATTTTCCGTCCCGTTTGTGTTACATTGATTGTTTAATTTTCTGTACAAGTCAACATTGTTTTTGTTGCTGTATGTGGTTGGTGCTGTGACTTGTTTGTGCTCATCTCTGTTCTGTAGGCAACTTGCCACTCTCTACTGAATAAAGCTACCGTAAAAGAAAAAAAGGAAAACAAAAAATCAGTAAGTCTGGAGCCCTTTTTATTAGCCATTTCTTTCAAAGCAAAACAAAAACTCTTTGCTGTTTGAACATCTTCACCTCAGCCTAATGAATTCTCACCTTAAAATCATTCTACTAATTCTGGCACAAATAGCTTTCATTTCAATTAACCCTGGAATTAAGTTCTATTTGAACATTTTTTGCATGCCTTTGGTTTGATTTAACTCAAAGGCATTTGGGGTTTTTTCTTTACATTGGCTATTCCTGGTCTAATTTTACTATCATTTTTAATGGTGAATGAACGCAAAAGAAACTTAATTTCAAGGCCTTAGGAAATGCTGAATCTGTTTTTATTTTTGTTTCTTGGTTAGTATGAGTGGGTTTTTTCCCCCTATAAATGAAGGCTTAGTTGTAAGGGATATATGGCTTAGTTCCCTTAGTTGTAAGGGATGGGTAAGCTTTCCTTTCTAAATGTTGTCAATTGGACCCAACCGTCCTCTAACTTGTGGGTGACTGGAGCTGAACAGAGCGGACTAGAGACAGGAGAGTTGGGAATCAAACAGAAATTTAATTTCAAAGTGAGGGAAATGACTTACAAGCAAGGAGGGATCTAGACTCATGGGCTGGGGGCCCGCCCCTCATGGGGGATCCAGAGGCAGTGTGGGGAGATCTCTGTACTTACACCAGTGGTCATGCAGCGAGCTGTAGCCCGGACAGTGAGGGGTCACAGCAGCAATGGGATGAATTTGATTCATGGCAGGCCTTCATGACCGGAACATGGGTACTTGTCCGAGTCCATCCAAGCTCAGAGAACGCCTGCTGTTGGTCAAAACAATGCAATAACTATGTGATTTTGCCAGAGGGTGAGAGCAAAGGATTGTTGTTATGTCACACTCAGGGCGCGCCTTAAGCGCCGGGTCTTAGCTCTGGAAAAGAGGGTGTCTCCCGATATCGTGACAACGTCGACCCAATTTGTTGCTCAGTTTTTTTGAATCCCAACCTCTACCCATTTTTCTTTTGTCTAATCAATTTGCAAAAGAAATTTATGGCTTATTTTGCCAACATTAATCATTAGGATCATAATAGCATAACTATTATTTAATAGTCTTTACTCTGTGCCAGGCACTGTGCTGAGTATGTTATAATTATTGTCTCATTCGATACACACAAACTCTGGGAGGGAGGTGCTGTCATTACCCACATTTTACAGATGAGGGAAAGAGGCAGACAGAGGTTAAATGACCAGAGTCACACAGGCCACATTGGAACTTGAGTCATCCCGACCTTTAAAGTATTAACTACTTTTAAAAAAATCCGTTTCAAAATTATAGTTTGACAGCCCTGCCCTTTAAAGGAAGACAAGTCATTTTTAGAGAAATGTTTCCCTCTCCAGAACAGCTGGGTGGCACGGTGGCTAGAGGGCTGGACTTTGAGGCAGGAGCACTCATCTGCCTGAGTTCAGACCTGACCACACACACGTTTGGGTGTTAGCTGGGTCCTGTTAACCACGTGAACGTGAGGAAAATAATGCCACAACTTCTAAAGAGTTAATTTGAAAAATAAAATGCCATAGGATATAGTAGCCACATATGTAACTCATTTTCTTTTTAAATTTTGAGGACAAAAATTGTGTTCATAGAAAGGCACTTCTATTAAGCATGCCCACTCAAGAGTTTCTTCTTGGCTTTGCGATCCTAATTAAACCTGCTAATAGCCATTAGAACACACTGCATCTCTACTCCTTGATTAAACATTTCTCTCTAGTACTTCAGATGAGTTTAACTTCCTATGTACTGCCATGACATTGAAATTCACCATGTACGCTAAGCCTTTTGCTGGTGCTGTGCTGACTGACACCTCTGTTCGACTGAGGCACACCGATTAACACCTGTCCCAGCCCTCTCTCTAGAGCATGTTTCTTAGCCTTCCTGTCTATCTTCATTGTGGTTTTTTTCCTCTGAATTTGCTCAGCTTTTCTCTGAAACATTTCCTGCCATTCCTGAGGTGCTTTCTGAATGACATTTTGAAAGTTTGTGGATAATGTGAAATGTTGGAATGCCTTTTCTACACCAGTACAGGTGCTCTGGGGGCATTATGGAATCATAACAAAAGTAAGTGGTAACATCCAGCGGGGAGCCCCAGCATGGCTCAGAGGACATTGCAGATTAAGCGAAGAAGGTGTCATCACTCTACGTTCCAAGTGTCAGTTGGGAAGCTCTTTGGTTGCTTCTTGTCACTTGAAAAAAGGCCCCACAAGGTGGGAGAAGGGGTCTCTCCAGGCCTCGGGAAGAAAGATGTATTGACCTTGGAGGTCTTATTGTTTATTGTGATGAAAATATATTTTGAACTTTGTTTCTTTTGAGCAGTAACTGTAAGTGCAGCCATTACAGGACTGTGCACTCCAATGTGCTGGTAGCACTGTTCCTGGAGCTGGTTTTTTTTTTTTTTTTTCCATTTTGAAAGGGGGAAGGCAGGGCAGTTGGGGGCTTAAGTGACTTGCTCAAGGTCACATGGCTAGTAAATGTTAAGTATCTGAGGCCAGATTTAAACTCGGGTCCTCCTGACTCCAGGGCCGGTGCTCTATTCACTCTGCCACCTAGCCGCCCCACTCGAACTGTTTCTTGACTGTATTTAAATTGATAGCTATAATTCATATCTGAAATAAAAGAACAATTGGATTTGGCTAATGTGGAATTTAAAAGTTGCTAATACAGTAGAGGATATTTTATATTTTAATTTCTGAGAATTCAAATTTTTTCTTTTTAAAAATTCTATTGCTTTTGTTTTTCTTGAATGTTTGTGCAACATTCTAGTTTGCAGAAGAGATAATGAAGCCTTCTTAAGGGGTCTTTTATAGAATTTGTTACAAAGAAATTATTGGTGCTATTTTTCTGGGTTCCAGAGATGATTTCCTGATACTCTCAGTGAATGGAAGCCTGGATGGCTTCTGTTAGTGTTAGTGGCTTTGAACCTGAATGTGAATGTTGTTTCCTCTAGAAAGGGCATCAAGGCCCATTGTGTGGATGGGCCTTCCCTGTTAACCCTTTGTCTGCCTTGAATTTGAGCTGTGCACTAACCACTCTAACCTCTTTGGTTTTATAGGTTGTTAGCCAGAGATTCCCTCAGAACAGCATTGGCGCCGTGGGGAGTGCCATGTTCCTGAGATTCATCAACCCTGCCGTTGTCTCTCCCTACGAGGCAGGGATTTTAGAGAGAAAACCGCTCCCTAGAATTGAAAGGGGACTGAAGCTGATGTCAAAGGTGATGAATTACTTTGATGCCTGGCTGTCTTCATTTTCATCCTGTTCACTGGAAAATCTCTCTCTTAACTCCTTAGCTAGTCTATGAGATTTGCATTTTTAGAACTTTATTTTTTAATATTGAAAATGTGTCGTTTAGCTTTCTATGGTTTTTCTTCAGTTTATTGCATTCTAATTCGTTAGATGTATGAAGGCACTCTGCAGCCTGACATCCAAGGGGGCATCTCATCGTGAGATCCTCTTTTAAGCCATTTGTTCTACATAAATGCTTTTTGTCTGGTGATTCGAGGGTGCAGTCCACTGAGTAAGGATGACAGGTGGAGTGGTGGGAATTTTGCCTTGAAAGATGCTTGTGCTATGTGCACCATGCTATCTGATATAGTCATCTAGGTGAAGAAAACACTCTGTAGACCTAGGACACCTAATGAATTCTGAGAAATCAATCCAAGTCTCTGATCATATGAAAAAGAAATCAGTTGAGTGAGAAATTTTGTAAAAGGAAATGCATACTTTTGATGTGGTCTGCATTGTTTGGTGACCTTTTTGTGTTTAGATACTTCAGAGCATTGCCAATCACGTCCTTTTCACAAAAGAAGAGTATATGAGGCCTTTTAACGATTTTGTGAAAAGCAACTTTGATGTAGCACGGAGGTAAGCAGCCGTCTGTCTATATCCTCCCCCAATTCCTCTTCAGGGAATTTAGAAACCATGTGGAAATGCTATGTATGTGTGCATGTTTTCATTCATTTATTTGTTCATTCATTCCTTCCTCTTTTGAGAAGAGAGAGCATGGTATAGTACACAGGGCACAGGTTCCATTTGAAGGGACTGGGGTTTGGATCTCATCCCATGTACACCCTGGTGGCGTGACTCTGGACACTTCTCAGTACCGCCAGGCCATTCTCCAAGACTTTGAATTGTAGAAGAGGGGCCAGGCTGAATTAACAGAGAGAGAGTCCTTCTGGGGGTGTCTGGACCACTGAAATCACAGTCCGCCTCCAAACTGCTTTCTCCACATTGCCCTTGAGCGTCTCATCTCTGTTCTGGGAGGAGCTCTTGCTCAGACCTTGCTTTCTTTCTCTCTTGAGGGGCAGATCCACAGCCTTTTTGGTCTTTGTTGTGTGGAAGGCAGGGATGGAGTCAGTCTTCATTATTTTTCATTGATTTCCATGTCAGGACACTGAAAAATCTGAACTGGATATTGACATTTGTAACTTGCTAACTGCACTTTGGGGTAAAAAAACCAAACTGAACATTACACCTTTTTTCTCCCAGTGTATTTTTATTTATTTCATTAAGTATTTCCCAGTTATATGTAAAAAAACCTTCACACAAATTTTAAAAAACTTTTCTAAGTTCAGATTCTCTCCCTCTGTTTCACCCCTCTTCCCTTCTTGAGAAGGCAAGCAATTTGGTATTACGTATACATGTGAGGTTATGCAAATCAAATTCCCATATTAGCCATGTTGTGACAGAAAACAGACAAAAAAGGAAAAAAAATAAAGAAAATTTACAAAATATGCTTCAATCTGCATTCAGAGTTCATCAGTTCTCTCTCTGAAGGTGGGTAGCATTTTTCCTCACTGGTCTTTTGTAAATGTCTTGAATCATTGTCTTGATCCAAGTAGCTAAGTCTTTTACAATTGATGCTTGCTACAGCATTCTTTTTACTGTTCACAGTGTTCTGGTTCAGCTCGTTTCACTTTGCATCAGTTCTATAAGTCTTCCCAGGTTTTTCTGAAACCATTCATTTGTCATTTCTCGTAGCACAACAGTATTCCATCACAAATCATAGACCACAGTTCATTCAGTCATTACCCAATTGATGGAGTAGGCATTTTATAAAACCTGAAAACTATATAGTTCTCTTTTCCTAGTAGTGAAAAGATTCTTACCTCTGCTAAAGTCTTATGACAAACAGAAATATCTCTTTGATGCTCATTTTGAACATTTGATTTTGAAAGGTGCATTTGTGAACCTGGGGGCCTAATAATAACCGTAGCCTTGTGTCTCGCTTTCTCCCTCCTTTTGTAATGGTAATGGAAATTTGAAGATCTTCCGTGCCCCTTGATAAGCCTAAATTGAACCTGAGGACCTTCCATGATTTGAAAATAGACTCTGCCCCCTAATAGTCTGAATGTGGTTACATGGAGCCTGTGGTGGGAGGAGTTTGCTGGAGGGTGGAGCAGAGCCCACAGGAGAAGTTGGCTTTGAGGGAGGCTTGTTTTTCAGGAGGCACAACTTTTGTTACTTTGCAGTCAAGTGGGTCACGAGGCTTGTGATGTTCTCTGACCGTGGAGAAGGCTATATACACCTCTGAGATGAGGTTTTGCTCTGGGGCTCACTTTGGGAAGAGTTGTAATTTGGCCAGATGAGACTCTGGGCAGCCATTGAGCACTGCCGCCCTGGCTTTGAAAACCCAGATGTTGGTGCTTCTCTCTCTGGTGACTAACTAGGTATGGATGTAATTAATGGTCAGGCATCTGGAAGCCCTGTCTGTTGCATTGTTTTACTTTCTCCATATTTTTGTCTGCTTGTAACTTCTGTTTATATTCTTTGAAGTTCTTTTCCCCCTGAAGTAGGTAAATGATATATGTTTGATTAAAGCAAGATTGTTAACCCTCTTTGAGTTGCTTTCCTTTGGAAAAGCAGATCAAAGAACTTGCGCTAGCAGCCATCCTGGGTGTGCTAGGGTGCTTGCTGCTACGCCTTCTCAGTGAAATGATTGACGTGCTCTGTTGTGGTGTGCCAACATAGCATAATTGAAATTTAATGCAAGTGTTTAATGATGTACGTGTAAGATTTTGAAAATGTTGCCAATGTTTGTATTTTGGTAGATTTTTCCTTGATATTGCATCCGACTGCCCCGTAAGTGATGCCATAAACCACAGCCTTTCCTTCATCAGTGATGGCAATGTCCTGGCTTTGCATCGTCTGCTCTGGAACAACCAAGAGAAAATTGGTCAATATCTTTCGAGCAACAGGTAGATGATCTGACTCGTTGTCCTGATGAGGCCTTTTCTTTGCAGTCTCAGAGCCGTGTTTACTCGGTTATGAGGAGTGTGTCAGAGCTCACCTTTTGTCTGCTTACGGGTTATGGCTTGGAAAGAATCGTCATAAACCCTGTGTGCAAAAGTTATTTTGTATGGAAAATAGATTACAGTTTGTGGAAGACGAGCCTCGTCTGTCTTACATGTGTGCTCTTTGTCATGACCCCCGAGTCTTTGACTTGGAGAAGCCCTGGGGGAGTTGGCTCGGGGGAAATGTTCTCCTGTTAGCTATCAGTCACTTGCTGAATCCTGTTAGAATCCCTTGTGCCTCCAGCCCCTCACACTTTGGCAGCACAGTCCTAACACTGGAAGGGAACCCTGTAGAAGTACTGCAGAGCTGCACTGTGAGTAGCAAGGCCTACCTGTTTTCTGCTCCCTTCCCTCTCCCAGCATGAGAACGATGCTGCATGGTCAGGGGCTGTGGCTAGCAACTGCTGGCTTGGTCTCTCCTTTGCTGAGCTGCCCAACCTTGCTTACTGTATCAGACTTTATTTTAGGATAGAAAGTCTCCAAACTTAGCCACATGTTCTCATTGCTCTTCTCAATGAGTCATAAGATGACATACCCAGAGAGGCCTGGTTCTAGTTTTAATTTAGGAAGCAGTTCCTGTATCTGAGGGTGGCTTCGGGTGGTGAATCAGGAAGACCTGAATTCTTTTTTTTTAAAATTTTTTCAATTTTCTTTTATTTGTGTATTCTTGCACAGAGTGACTAATTTGGAAATGTTTTACATGATTGCACATGTGTCACGTATATCTGATTGCTTACATCTCAGGGATGGGAAGGAGGGATAGAATTTAGAACTCAAAACTTAAAGCCCAAACGTTAAAAAACTGTTGTTAATATGTAATTGAGGAGAAAAATTTTTTTAAAAAGTGTGTGTATGTGTGTATATATGTGTGGGTGTGTATAAAATAAAATAAAATGTGTGTGTGTATAAAATAAAAACTGCCCAATGCAATGATTAATCAGAAGACTTGAATTCTTGCTGGCTTCAGACATTCACTAGCTGTGTGAACTTAAGGAAGTCACTTGCCTTCTCCTAGCCTCAGTTTCTCCGTGTGATAAATGGGAGTAATAGCACATACCTCCCAGGTTTGTCATGATGATCACATGAAGTGATAGAAGTGAAGTTCTTGGCAAAGCTTAAAGCACTGTGTTAATGTGAGTTATTTTTTGATGTTGAGATTTTAAGATTCAAATATCGTTAATAGTTGAGATTTAGAACAAGTGTGTTGTGATCCTGTAGTCTTTACATGCCGATTTGTAGTTATTGGTGGGTTTTTTCCTGTCATCCTGCTTTAGACTCTTAATAGCATCTCCAAAGGCTGGTTAATTGCATTTCTTTGTTTTTAAATTTAAATGTATTCATCACCTTCATAAGAAACACAATTTTTGTCTTATGAAAAGAAAGTGACTAAAATTATATTAGGTAGTTTGTCAACAAGTGGGAGCTTTTGTGTGAGAGAGAATAGCGTGGCCTAGGAAAGCATGAAGGTGTTTTACCAGCTAGAAAGGTGGGTCCTCTGCTGGGATGAGCAGTGGATCAGGAATAAGAAAGCCTGTTGGCCTGTGTCAGATGGCCCGAGAATTAGCTGTGCCTGGGGTTGGATGTCTGTATCACGTGACCCTGAAAAATGCGAGCGCAAAGAAGCGTGCTGTGGGTGCAGGTTCTGAAGCCTGATTCTGAGCTCTTCCTTCCTCCAGGAAACTGCCCTCATCTCCCAATCTGTGCTGACCTTTTCTCTCTTAGGACTCAACTAGTGTCTCTTCTGTCATTGTCCCATTAGTCAGTGTTTATAAAAGTTTAAAAAAAAAAAACACAATGGTACTACCAAATTTAATTTTAATTGTTACTCCAGTAAAGCTACTACAGGGGACTTTCCAGAATGAGTCTTACAGTGGAATTCATCTAGAGTAGGGCTTCCTAACCTGAGGCCAGGGGATGTGTTTGTCTTAGTATTTGAGAAACTTGGTAGCCTTCTTTTCTTTTCTTCTTCTTTTTTTTTTTTTTTTTTGCCTTTTGGAGGGTACTTGGGTTTAAGAGACTTGCCCAAGGTCACAAGGCTAGTAAGTGTTAGGTTTCTGAGGCCAGATTTGAACTCAGGTCTTCCTGACTCCAGGGCCGGTACTCTATTCACTGTGCCACCTAGCTGTCCCTCAGTAGCCTTCTTTTAAAACCATTATTTTAAAAGTTTCTAAATTTATTTTAAAAAATTTAAAATTACTTTAAAAACGTTACTCTGAGAAAGACTCTAGGGGAGCAAAAAGATCATGAATTTCAAAAGAAGTCATGGTGATGGAGACAGTCTTCAACCCTTTTTGGTTCTTGTTTTTAAAAAATTGGAGTAGCAGCTAGGTAGTGCAGTGAATAGAGTACTGGCCCTGGAGTCAGAGGACCTGAGTTCAAATTCAGCCTCAGACACTAAGACACTTACTAACTGTGTGACCTTGGGCAAACCACTTTAACCCCAATTGCCTTGCCTTCCCCTGTCCAAGAAGAAAAAAAACCAAATACATTGGAACAGATGAGATAAATTAGACCCAGAAGGAATCCAGTGTAGCTGAGTGGTATTTTGAGAGACCCAAGGGCACCTATAAGATAAGAACTCTTTGACAGGAATTGCTGGGAAAACTAGAAAACAATATGGTAGGAATCAAGTTTAACCCAGAATCTTAATTCACACCACAAGCTCTAAAAGAGGCCTGTATAACCTAAGCTAAAGTTCTTTTGTACATGTCATTCCCCTCTTTAAAATCTGAGAGGCCATGCAGCATCTGTTACTAATGACCTAAACTTTGTATCACATTAAAAAAAAGTGCCGAGAACGGCTTTTCATTATTCTGGTGCTTGCATTCAGTACAGCTCAGCAGAGAGATTCAAAACATGAGTGTAGACTAGTTATAGTATGCATTGCCTTTGAGTACCAGCACCTACCAGTGTCCAGATGATTATCTCGGGAGCTTGTGCAGGGTACGCTTCTGCTTTTCGGTAGAGCCTTCTCTAAGTCACTGCTTCTCTCTAGAGATCACAAAGCTGTGGGAAGACGACCTTTTGATAAGATGGCCACTCTCCTTGCCTACCTGGGCCCTCCAGAGCACAAGCCTGTGGCCGACACGCACTGGTCCAGCCTAAATCTTACCAGTTCTAAGTTCGAGGAATTTATGACAAGGTAAGAGAGAAGAACCATGGATTACGCCGGTGTGCAATAGCTTTCTTCTCATTGGACTGCATATCTCTGCATTCAAGCCTTCACTTTTGAAAGCCTTCCTTGTTCTTTATCTTCTCTTAACCCCAAATGCCCATTTTCAGAGACCCCAGTTCTATTATGTGAAATTATTTTAAATGGTTACTTTGGAGAACATGAAGTTTCTTTGATTTTTATTTTAAAAAATTAATTTAAAATAAATTTTGTTTCCCTCTTACCCCAATATGGAAAGGGAAAAAAAGTTGCAACAGATATCCTCAGTCAAACAAAACAGATTCCCACATCAGCTGTGTCCAAATAACCTATATCTCAGTCTACATCCTAGTCCATTCCATCTCTGTTAGGAGGTGGGCAGCCCAGGCTTAGAATTCTCCACCTTCTGGAGTTGTGTTTGGTCGTCATGTTGACCAGACACTTCATGGCTTTCAAAGCTGTTGGTTCTTACGATATTGTTCTGATCACACACATTGTTCTTCTGTACTCTGACTCAGTTCACACAGGTCTTCTCAGGTTTCTCAGAAACCATTCCATTCAGCATTTCTCACGGTAAATGAGTCTTCAGTTGCAGTCACAGACTGTAATTTGTTCAGTCATTCCCCAGCTGATGTGTGTCCCCTCAGCTTCCACTGGTCTGGGATTTCAATGATTTGAGCGTCTTCTTCAGGGCACAGCCTGGCCGTGTGGCTTTCTCTTTCTAGTTCATTTTTGCCTTTATTTCCCACAGAGGACTTCTACAGTGAATTAGAGAACTTCCTTTTGTTTTTTCAGTATCTAAAGGATACCCATAAACTATTAGGTCTTAGTTCTTGAAACATAGGTGGCCTGCTGGCATCCCCAGGACTGGAATCTTCCATAGTGCCTTTTAAGGGGTGTTCTACTTTAGTCTGTCATGGTTCCGTGGGGACACGTTGTACTTCTAATAGTATGCTGGCAAATCAGAAGCTCTGGCAGGTCCTCCTAACCTGGAAAGTCCTCCAATATCAGCCTGGCATAAAAGTTCCACAAAACCTTTGCAAAACCTCCCTTTAAAAAGGACAGTACAATACACAACTCTTGTGCAATGCAGAGACCTAGCTCGTGACTTCCCAAGGGTCTTGGCTAGCGAGCCTGTATCTCCTGAGGCTGTTTGATTGATTACATAGCTCCTCAAGAAGAAGGCTTTGGCATATTGGAGTTTGCTGAATCCTCCAGAGGTGACATGTGTAACGCCCTGTACATCACAAAGGCTCAATAAATGTTTGCATTAAGTGTTTCTGTGATGTGAACAGAAGGCATTAAACCAGAAACAGAAACACTCCTCAGATGGGATGCATCAAGAACTATTTCTGTTGATCAAATATAATTCTACACTTGAAAACCTATCTTTTAACCTGAGAATTATATATTAAAACCCTGAGTTCTGGGGACTGTCTTCTACAAATAGATGTACTTGAGATTTTGACATCCAGGCCACAGTGACTCAGACAGTGCCCTGGGGACTCCATGACAACTTTTTTTTTTTTTAACCTTTGACCCCAACAGATTTTTTTTCTGTTATTTTGCCACATCTGATATTTACTCCATTTAAGAAAGAATTCCCTCTATGTGAGTTTTCATATTATGTAAATGAACATCTGCAGAGGACTAAAACATTAAACTGAATTTCTTTTTAAACAATCCTGGAGGACTACAGTCCTTCTTTTCCCTTAGAAAAATCACTTTGAGTACCTCATACATGTACACACACATAAATATCAGCGACCCCCCCACCCCCAGTCCCACCCCCACACAGACCCCTGGATTCTGCACCTTCCTTTGGGTCATACCTGTTTTCTTGTTCCCAGAGATGGTCCCTTGGGTCCATTCTAAACCCTGCTCCTCATGTTGCTCAGGATGTCCCATGCTTTCATTTGGGCTCACTCACTTCCCTAGGGAGTAGCCAGGAAGGCCTTCTGTAGAGCATCCTCACCAAGTCATCTTCTTTCAGTTGCTGAGATCAGGATGGATAAAGAAGTGGTTTACAAATAGGACCCTAGAGTCCTCCAAACTGGCTTGTTAATTATTTGAACTCTCATTGTTGTTTTCAGGCACCAGGTACATGAGAAAGAGGAGTTCAAGGCTTTGAAAACATTGAATATCTTCTATCAAGCAGGCACTTCCAAGGCTGGAAATCCTGTTTTTTATTATGTCACACGGAGGTAAGGCCACTCTACGTTTTTGTTTCTTTTACCGTGATTTTAAAAGTAAAATTGCTTGCTGATAGAGATAGACTGTCAGTCTAAGTAGTGTTAAAGGAGATGCCTTTTGTCAGGAGCGATGGGAGACTCAGCCCCGCACGGTGTGTGAGTGACTTAGGAGATCATCAGAGAGGGTTGTCCCTGGTGATCTCTCTCTATGGCTTTGGCCTTTGTCCTGTGTCTGTAGAAAAGCCACCATTGTCTGATGATGGCCAAACTACTTCTTCCCAGTGGCAGTGTTTGAATTCTTTTGCCTTGTCCTTGGTTTGTCACAATGCATGCACATGTACTAATGTGTCTTTGTTGACTACCCTCGAGTGATGCCTGACCATTACTCACTTGCCCTCTTCCCCCAAACAAGTCATTTGTTCCAGGCCTTCTGCCAAGCCCTGGGGTAGAACACAGCAACACCACCCCTGGCCTCCAAGAACTTTCCTTCTCCTGGGGAGGTGCAGTATGTTCACAGGTGAGGGTGAAGGGGCAAAGGACAGACCCATTGCAACCAGAATATTGGGGCAGAGAGAGAGAATAGGGACAGCTGGGAGCATCTGACAGAACTCTGTGGGGTGCCCAGTTACTCTCTGTGAGGCAGAGAGCAGAATGAAACAACTAGAAAAATGGGAACATTCTTGTGAAGAGATGACAGGTGACATCTGCAAAAAAGGGAACTGCCATCTCTGACTTGAATCCCAGCCACCCGAGGGGTGAGGCTGCTCCAGGATACTCTCCTGACCCTTTGGAAAGCCTGTGAGCAGATCCTCCTTATGCCATCCTGCCTACCTGCCTCCACAGCCCTTCTCCTCTGGGACCTCTTCTCTGTCCAGCCGTGTACATGGAGGCTGGGAGGTCACGAGCTTGAATGTCGAAGCTGGAGAAGGGGACAGAAGGCAATCAAGCCCCATCTTTCCCTAGCTCATTGGCATGCCCTGGGAAACCTGGAGGCCGAGGCAGTAAAGGCTTCCCTTCTCAAAACCATCTCCCTCACACAGCCTGTCAGTTAGAGATTGAGTAGGGTCAGTAGTGGTCATTGTGGGTTTAGGGAAGAGAGGGTTTGCCAATGACAATTCTAGGCTTTTCACAGTCTCTGGTATGGAAGGGACTTCAGAGGCAGTTGAGGGTAACCAGTATCACCCAGAATCCCTTGAAAACAGAACTTCACTTTTTGGTATCCTGGACTCCTCTGGCACCAGTCCTCAGAATAATGTTCTTAAGACATTGAAGGAAATGTGAAGTATCAGTAAGAGTAATTTTTCTTCCTCATTCAAATTCATGAATCCCCCGAGCTCTAACGGTCCATGATTAGAACCTCTGTTCTAAATCATTCTACCCATGTTCATTAAACCTTTGCTTAAAGACTTGTGGTAGTGCCTGCCTACCATTTGCCAAGCTGAGCCATCCCGTTTTGGATAGCTCTGACGGTGAGGAATCTTTTCTTTATATTAAGTGCACTTCTCTACAGCCAGGAACTGAAACATGGAAGTCAGACTTCAAATAGGGGTTGTTACTTTCCCTCCCTTCTGAAGGTTTCCTGCCCCAGTTGTGGCATCTGTCCCACCACCCTGCACTGGTCTTCTTCCCATTGAATGCAGGCATCTTTCTGCTTCCTTTAGATGCTCCTCTTTGTATCCCCTGTGGTAGGGCCTTGCCCTCCCTGCAGGTACCCTTAAGGGCCAGGGTAGACTGCAGACTGACCGCTGCTGTGAGCAGCATCGTGGATGCTGGAGAAGAGCCCTTCCTGGGTGAGGTGCAGAGCTTCTGACTGAGCCTGAGTAGTTTGAGAAACCTTGGTAGCCTGAGCTGACCAGCTGATGGATTGGGCTCTTAGGTGGAGATGGACTTTTCAGGCCCTCAGCCACGAAGGCCCTCCCTGTAGAGAGAACCTTTCCATGTTGTTGAGAGAAAAGGTCAGCTGAATGGACAGCATCAGCCATGTTGGCAGCTAGGCCTTGTGGCCTGTGGGCATCAAGGGCTGTTTGGGTGGCAATGGAAGTGCCCTTTGAGCATGCTATCCTACTTCTTTGTGCCCCAGCAGTTGAGACCCTGCTCCTGTCATCTGAAGACATATATGTATAAATGAGTGTAGCTTCAGCTTGTGGAAAAGGAATTGGATCTGCTTTGGGATCCCCACTGCCTGTAGCCATTCTCTTTTAAGGAGGGGACAGCGTGGTTGTTCAGGCTCTGTGAAAAGGGGAATGCTGGCCATTTTTGCCCTCTGGTTTCTTCACTGCTTCTATAAACTGACTTCTGATTCCACCTCCTCTTTGACAAGCCTTGGCACTCCTCCCTCTGCCTGGAAACGCTAATTTCTTTCAATGGCGGTTCCTCTGTTCCTTTCTTGCTCACCGCTCCTGTCTGGCGTGACCTGAGCCCTCACCTTTTCTCCTAGGGGTGGGTTGGGGAAGATTGTCCCAGATTTAGAGCTGACAGACACTGGGTCCAGATCTTTCATTTTATAGCTGAGAAAACTCAGATCTTCCTGAGTTTAGTCTCAGTGAAAGCAAAGGTCTTATATGTCATTAAACAGACTTCCAAAAAAAGGGGGGGGGGGTCATTTGAGTGACTGGCCATTGAAATGAATAAAGAGTTAATGTCATGGAGAAGGGGATAGGCAGAGCATCATTGCCAGAGGGAGGTGTCTGGATGTGGTTGTGGTTCAACTATTTTTCAGTCGTGTCCAGCTCTGGCTGACCCCATTTGGGGTTTTCTTGGCAGACACACTGGAGTGCTTTGCCATTTCCTTCTCCAGCTCATTTGACAGATGAAGAAACTGAGGCAAACAGATCTAAGTGACTTGCCCAGGGTTGCACTGCTGGTAGTATCTGAGGTCAGATTTGAATTCAGGCCTTTCTGACTCAGACCTGGTTCCTGGAAGAGACCTTCTCCATCAATAGCAGAGTCGAAGGCCGTGTTGGTGAGTGACCTGGCTTTAAACCATCTCTCCACCACTGGCTCGGGCACTGTAGCTCCCTGAGACCATTTTCCCCTTTGCAAAAAGAGAATGGCTCTTGATAAGTGCCCATCTTTAAGGCTTGTTGTGTGAGGGTCACAGGAGATGATATGTGCAGAGTGTTTTGTGAACCTTCAAACCGTGATTGTTTTCTGCCTATGGATTTCATTCTTGCTCAGACCTGTGAGCTCCCTTTGGGCATTCTGGGGAGTTTTTTCTCTCTGAGGTTGTTGTAATTAAGGTATAAATTCAGGTGTGTCTGACGCGTGCACGCGCGCGCGCACACACACACACACACACACACACACACACACACACTGCATACTTGGTTAAAAATGTGTGGCAGCACCAAGAATTTCTTCTGCCCTTATTTAAATTGTGCCCATTTGAGACTGGGCTCAGTTTTATAAACCTGAAGAGAATCAACATCTGGTTTGTGATTGCTTTTTAATGGAAAACCATGAGAAAAAAAAAGAAGAGATTTTCCCATCCAATCGCCAAGCATTTATGGAGTAAATACTGTGTACAAGCTGTCAAGTTACTTAACTTCCAGAAACAACTGAGATATTAAAGACACATTAATTAAAGCATGGTGGTGGTAATTCTTCAGTAATTGAGGTGCAGTGGAGATGAACACTTTCCCCAGAGCCTTCCGTTTTGTGGTAGATGACAGTGCATGGACCAGATCCAGAAAGTTCATCTCACTACCCCCAAAGCAGCATGAAAGGCACCAGGAAGAAAAGCCATGGAACCCCATCTGACGCCCTGAGGGCAGGTGTGGTGTTGTGGGTGTGATTGGCTGGAATTGTAGTTGGATTACTGGCAGCACCATCTCTGTCTCCGATGGCCTGGGGAGCCCCTCCGAGGGCAAGCAGTAAGCTGATCAGCCACAGTGCAGACACCATCTTCTTCCCTGTGTCAGTTATGAGACAAATGGATGCCAGTGTTTATCTTTAAAGAGCAGGCAGAGAGAGTCTCACGGATCCTAGTTCCCTCATCTGTTCATCTTTGCCTTCCAGTCAGTGCTCTAGCAAGTGTTCCTTTCCCTCTAAATTCCTTCTATTAGGGAACTGCCAACTTTCCTATTTTTGCTTCAAGCAAGGAGAGGAGTGAGAGAAGTTGAGTGCTGGGAGGAGGCTCAGGGACCCAGGCAGGCTGACCAGGGAAGAGAAGAAGGGAGGCATGCAGAGAGGTTCCTGTTTTGGTGGCAGCCTCTCCCATATTCTTTTTTTAGGGGGGAAGGCAAAGCAATTGGGATTAAGTGACTTGCCAAGGTCACACAGCTAGTAAGTGTGTCAAGTGTCTGAGGTTACATTTGAACTCAGCTCCTCCTGACTCCAGGACCAGTGTTCTATTCACTGTGCCACCTAACTGCTCCCTCCCATACTCTTTAGGTGTTGCTGAAGCCCAGTGGAGATCCTACCACTTGTTAGGAACTAGAATCCAAGCCTTTTGATTCCTATTCCAATATTCCTTAATAGACTCTTTTTTTTTTTTTGCCTTTTTTTGGAGGGCAGTTGGGGTTAAGTGACTTGCCCAAGGTAACACGGCCAGGGTGGGTTGTTTTTTTTTTTTAAATGTTAAGTGTCTTAGGCTAGATTTGAACTCAGGTCCTCCTGACTCCAGGGCCGGTGTTCTAGCCACTGCGCCACCTAGCCGCCCCTCCTTAATAGACTCTTGATCTAGGCATTAGAAAAAAAGTAAAGGTAAAAAAATATAATTGTTAGGCCTTTCATTAAAACAAAGAAACAGTTGGCTTTATCTTGAATTGTTAAAAACAATGATCTGCCTCTTTGGTCAGATGCAGAACTGTGTCCGTTTTCTTAGGAGAGAACATTTTTAAGGTTGGAGTCAGAATCAAAGGATTGAGAAGGTTCCTTTACCTGTTGATACTTTATTTTTCTTTGGAAGATTAGCAGCAAGGCGTCTTTTCTGTCCTTTCCTGGTGCGTCTGACTTTCCGTTCCTTCCCCAGCTGACTAAATATCATTTGGGAGCTGGTGACGCAGGGGCTGCTTCTGCACAGAAAGCCCTCCAATAGGAAACTCTGTTTACTTTTCTCTTATGTAGTATTTTCCAGAGCAGTGGGTGTCAACAGATGGCGTGAAGCCAGAGATCAAGGAGTTCAGATGAATTTACCTTCTTGCCAAAAGCTACCAGTTTATTAAAAAAGACCCAGTGAGTGTCACCTCGTTAGCCTCCAGATCCGTTTGCCCAGTGGTCCTTAGGAATGTACCTTTACACTGACTCTTCCTAGGGACCACCCTAGGTTTGGTTGTCAGTTTTACTCCTTTAAGAGGAAAAAAAAAGCAAATTTATATGTTGTTTTAGGGGGAAAACAATTGTTTATGTTTCTTGTTAAGATTAATATTCTGCTATAGTTGTTTCAGGATTTGAGCATGGTTCAGGAATGTTCATCCCACAATCAATTTCTAGTGTAACTGATTAGTAGAAATCATTAGAAAATGAACGCAGACTTCTTCACGTACCTCTAGTTCTGTGATGGAGAGATATACAAGGCATTGATACATTCATGAGGCAGTTCTTTTATTTCCTTATTTTAAAATGCCAGCCTACTTAAAGGGTTTTCACATTGGGACAATTCACTAATTTCTTTTTTTCTCTAGATATTGTTTAGTTTCAAAAAAAAATTCTCAAAGTGATACTTTACTTAATGCTGGGTGTGGGGAGACAGAGAGGGAGACCCCATTCTGTCCTTTCCTTGGGAGTGGCATCATCCAGGAAGCAGAGTGAGTTGTGTTGCATGGGCACCATCACAATATTGGCAAGCCTTCTAAATTTGCTCTGGTGTTCACATAACAAAGACATTTCTAAAACACGTTCAAAGCAATGTACAAGTCAGTACATGTTTCTGACAAACTTTTGCTTTCCTTTTGTTACTTAAAACAAAACCACTTTGATGTAGCAGAGCTTTCCAAGCTTAATTCAGTTCAATTCAGCTAAGATTTTATTTCATTTCCCCCTTTTTAATTATAATTTAATATTTTATTTTTCTCCAATTATATGTAAAAACAATTTTAACATTCTTTTTTTTATTTTTGCAAATTTCGAGTTCCAAATTCTTTCCCCTCTGCCATTGAGAAGACAAGCAGTTTGACATAGATTATACATGTGTAAGTCATGCAGAACCCATTTCCATGTAAGTCAGACCCTGAAAGAAAACAGACCAAAAAACCTAGAAAACTAAAGTAAAGCTCTAGCAGTTCTGTTCTGGAGATGGTTAGCAGCTTTCATCAGAAATCCTTCAAAAGTGCCCTGAATCATTGCTGGCAGCAAACATTCCAGTAAGTGCCCCATGTACAGTGTTGTTTTTGGGCTTGGGGGGGAGACATAAATACTGACAAAACTGTGCTTCTGCATGATAATAGCTCCCACTTATAGGATACTTTTAAGATGTTCGATGATTTCATCCCACTGATCTTGTGAGGTAGATGGTACACTTGTTATAGATGAAGACACTGAGGCTTGAAGAAGTGGGGGAAGCATAAATGGAATTTGACTGGCTTCAGAGGGCTTTAAGGGGGTTAAATAAGTTAAATGGGGGGAGTAGATTGATTCTCTTCTAAGGATTTAAAGAAGAGGAAAAAGAGAGGGGAGGGGAAAGGAAGGGACATCTCAGTATAGACAGGAGGAAGTATAGGGTGCAACTTGCTATTTCTGGCAGTTTGGGTGTGTGAGAAGAGTATGCAAACATGGCAGAAGGTGGAGGGAGGATGGACATCCAGTGAACCTTACTCTTATCTCAAACAAAGGAGGAGAGAACACAAACACACACACAGACAAAGAATTTGGTATAGAAATACCTGGGGGGAGAGTAGACCAGGGAAGGAATAAACTGCAAGCTAAGCAAGCCTCCTGATCTTGTATGGGGATTAAACACATACACATATGTACACACTCTCTCCCTCTTTCTCTTCTTTCTCTCTCTCTCTCTCTCTCTCTCTCTCTCTCTCTCTCTCTCTCTCTCTCTCTCTCTCTCTCTCTCTCTCTCTCTCTCTCTCTCTCTCTCTCTCTCTCT
>CM053586.1:30469964-30486789 GCA_028646515.1 Pseudochirops corinnae
TGTGTGTGTGTGTGTGTATGAGAGAGAGAGAGAGAGAGAGAGAGAGAGAGAGAGAGAGATATGCTCAGACCTGTGCTTTATGGAGATCACCTGAGTGGCTGAATGCAGGATGGACTGGAGTGGGGAGACCCACCAGCAGCTATTGTAATTATTCAAGTGCAGGGTGATAAGGGCCTGCCCCAGGTGGGTGGGTTGAAGGTGGGGTGGGTGACAGTGTTGGAGGAGAGTAGGGGCGTGTTTGAGAGATGCTGCAGAAGTGATGTTGACAAGCCTGGAGAACAGATTGGATATGGAGGGTGAGAGAGAGTGAGGGGCCCAGGAGGGCTCCTGGAAGAATATTATTGGCTTGGTGGTGCCAGCAGAACACTGGCCCTGGAGTCAGGAAGACCTGAATTCAAATCTAGTTTTAGACACCTGAGCTGAGTGACCCTGGGAAAGTCCCTTAATCTCTCCAAGCATCATTTGTAAAACCTCCCAGGGTTGCTGTGATGATCAAATGAGAAAACATGGGAACCTTAAAGCAACATACAAATAAAATGCTAGTTATTACTAGATAGCTTAGTGGTACCCTGGATTGAATGCTGGACCTGAAGACAGGGAGACTTGAGTTCAATTCCAGCCTTGGACCCTTACTTCTTTGTGACCTTGGGCAAGGTCTGCTTGCCTCTGCCTCAGTTTCCTCAGCTGTATATTGGGATTACTAACAGCCCCTAACTCCCAGTGCTTTTGTGAGGATAAGCACAGTGCCTAGCACAAGTTAGGCATTATTTGAAGCTTAGCTATCATGATCAATCATCACCATCATGGCCTTTGTTTCAGGGAAAAGGCTAGGATCATAGAAAATAAAAGTTCGGTTTCAAAAAAGCCATGTAGCCCAATCCTTCTCTTGTTTTCTTCTGTGCCCAATGAAAAAAAGCAAAACATAAAGAAGACAGAAATGTCGTGCCAACATGCCCATGAGGAGCGTGTGAAGGACTTCACCATCTCAATAGAATCCCTCTGCCCTTTAGTCTCTGCATCAGATGTGCTCTGTGATGGTGGCAAAATGCATTTTTGTTAATATGTGTTTCCCCATTTGGGGCCTTGCTTAATATTATTGATCAGGGAGCCATCAAACAAAGCAGTCTGTATGTTTTTCAAGGAATCTCCTAGGTTTTGGCTTATGAGTGAGCCCTTGTGGAGAAAAAAGCTTGAGGTGGCTTCCCACTCTGCCCACTCATATGCTTTTTTATTGTTAAGAAACAGTAAGTGCAGTGGGATTGTTCGCAAGGTGGATAGCAGGAATATGTCTGGAGAGAAGTCTGTAGGCAGGTCTGGGGCTGGCTTAATGCAATGGGCTTTGTCACCAGCCCCAAGGGAGAAGTGGAGGCCCTGAGCACCTGCCCTCCTGCAGGACGTAGGCTCTGAAGTTTGGCTCAGACTGCACCAGCAGTGGGGTGGGTGGCAGGGTGTGATCTACCACGGAATACTGTTTGTAAAAGTTGTCTCTTTCCTTCTTGGACCTTCGTGCCCTCGGTGCTTGGAGAGATTATTCTCATAAACGTTTTGTAGAGAGGGGAAGGCAGGCATTGAACCAGCAGTAATTAATGCTCTTTTGGTCAACTTTTTAAAAAATGACAACAAATTGACAAACAGGACAAAAACAACCATAGTTGCTCTTAAAGGGTTGTGAAAAGACACACGTGCATGTATTATTGCTGGACCTTGTATTGGTTTAACCGGACTGGAAAGCAATTTGGAATCATGCTAAAATAAATGTCCATACCCTTTGATCCAGAGACCCCACATATACCCAAATGGGGTCAGGGATAAAAGAAAGATCTCATGGAAGCTAAAGTGTTCCTAACAGAACCGTTATAACAACAAACTGGAAACAAAGTAGATACTTGTTCATTGAGGAATGGCTACATAAATTGTGTCTCAGCATGAATGTAATGGAATATTACTACTCTGTAAGAAAAAAGATCTCGAATATTGAGAAGCATGGAACAGTTGAGATCAACTAATGCAAAATGAAGTAAGTGAACCCAGGAATGCTGCATGCACAGTGATGAATAACACATAAACACGAATGGAAAGAACAGCCACTAAAAGTAAACTGGAGAACCCGTCATCATGATCCACCTTGGCCCATGTGAAAAAAAAAAGGAGATGGGAAAATTCACCTCCTTCTTTTCCCTGGCCACCACAGAGGGCCTGGTGCCCACTGGAGCTTTAACTGAGGTCTTCGTTAGTTTGGTTGAATCTCTTTTTATCCCTCTTTGCCCTAAAAGAGGGCTGTCTAGGTAGGATAGGGAGGAATATGTTTGGAAATGCAGGTGCTGTGAAAATAAAATACCAAAAAGAGAAAAGTTCCATGAACAGAGGTTTAGCTTTTTTTTCTTGCTTTGCTTGTTATCTCCTGCTCTTTTCAGCTCCCTTAAGAATCCATTCCGTAATGCCTTGAGTGTTGTGTTCTCTCCATGGGGGGCCTTTTTCTGTCCCTGCTTTAGAACAGCTGCTCTTCCAGGCTTTGTTTTCTTCCCTGCCCTCAGTGGCAATAGCAAGTTCAGAGGAGGGATAGAGTGGGGGAAAACACAAGGTGTTCTGATCTAGACATGATGACTTGAAGATGCCTTGGGATCCAGCGTTCTCTCTGTCATGTGTCTGGCTCCCTTACTGAAGTCTTCCACTCATCTTCCCTGGTCTCTGGTGTCTAACAAACGTCTTAGTCCCTGAGGAAGTTAAAATCTGCAAATATTTGCAGAATGGTGCTTTGCTAATGGCCATTAGTTGTAATCGTTGTTTTTGTTTTTTATTCTCAATCCTGCCTTTGCTGCCACATGTGTAGGGCTTAGCCAGAGCCACCTAAGTCCACTGGGGTGGAGCAAGTAGGTCAGTTTGGGGCCTGCAGAGTAGGAGCTGAGCACGTTGAGTTGGCCTGGAGGGAAAGGTTTAGCTGAAGAACCTGCCAAACCACTTCCTGGGTAGAGTTCTTTTAGGTGCCCCTTGAATATTTTGACTGTACTAAAAAAAATCTAAAAATACTCTTTTCTTTTTAAATCACTAACCTAGGGGGAAAGTGCTTGTGGTAGGAAGCTGGGCTAGTGACAGAGAAAGTCGCTAGAGTTGCCAGTAATATGGTCTTGCCAGGAGTGTCATTGGTTGGGTTCAGGGCCGCATTAGTGACAAGGGAGACCACTGATCTAGATTAGGACCAGGGGTAGGTGGGAAGGGAGGGTGGGTATTAATGGCGAGCCAGCTAGGAGAATGAGGGAATAACTCATGGTTAATCCTTCCTTGGGTTCCACTGAGGGAAAACCCTGAGTATGTTGTTGTTGTGTTTGTCCTTTGTTCTTGAAGAGGACCATGGTGTCAGGGAATGAAGACATGACTTGCAGTTGACTTGGATTTAAGTGAGGCAGGGCTGTGAAAGGTCACCAGCTCCTCTGAACCATCTGGGTCCAGTGACCTGATATTCATCAGGACAACTAGATGGAGATGGCCAGGCATTCAGGATAGTCACAGGTAGAGTAGGGATGGGTAGGACTGGAGAAAACACACATCAGAATATCTGATTATAGAGGCTCTCAGTCACTGTGCAGTTCAGGAGTGACCAGCACACTGGCCTTGGAGCCAGAAAACCCAGATCTGCGTCTCACCTTTGACATTTGCAAGTTTAGTTGCCTTTAACAAAGGCATTTAGCCTCCCTGAGCCTTGTTTTCCTTATCTGCAAATTAAAATACAGAGGTCTGAAGTTTCATGACCATCTTCACCTTAAGCCACAGGTAAGCAGTTTAAAAAAATAATTTGTAAGATGCTCCATGAATGTGAATAATTGTCTTAGTCATTCCAGGAGTGAATGCCCATCCTTCCAAGCCCAGCTCAAATATGGTCGGTGACCTTTGCCAGCTCAGTCTCCTCCTTCCCTCTTGCCCCAAGGCCCTTTGCCTTCCATCAAATCTCTCTCATTGCCCTGAGCACCTCCCACTCTGTCACTCATTCATGTCCTTTCATATGCCCTACTTCGATTGCAGACTCCTTGAAGGAGAAGGCAAACATCTTCTTCTTGTATTCCCTACTGTTTACAGCACCAGACTCAATGCTCACTTAATGATGGCCAAGAATTGCTTGTAGAGATGGGTGGAGTACTTATCCTAGAAATAGACAGAAGTGCTTTGTTGACTGGAATCTAGACTTAATGAGCAGCATGTGTTTTAAAAGCCTTTTTAAAAATCAGCCCATCCTAGTGTATCTTCTTGGAGCTAATGGCCAGGGTATATAGAGTTGCTTTTCTTAAGCAAGTAGATGCACTGATGTTATCCTTAAAAGACCCCAGCACTTTTAATTATAGGTGCAAGAGAAATAGTAAACATTTAGTAAGCACCTACTGCATGCCATACTATGGTTGGTGCTGAGGATACCAAGAAAGATAAGAAAGTCCTTGCTCTCAAGACCCTCACAATCTAGTGGGAGAGACTGCATGGAAACAAATCTGTACGAATAAGGTATGTCCTGGATAAATTGGGGATACTCAGCAGAAGGAAGCCATTAGCTTGAAAGGGGATCAGGGAAGACTTCTTGGGGAAGGTGGGATGGAAGTTAAGCCTTGATGAAAGCCAGGAGGTAGAGATGCAAAGGGAGAGAATTCCTTACAGGCAGTGAAAATGCCTGGAGTCAGAAGAGGTTTTGTCTGAGAGACAGCAAGGGAGGCCATAGAACTGAATTCCAGAGCATGTGAAGGTGATAAGGTTTAAGAAGACTGGGGGAGTGGGGAGGTCAGGTTATAAAGGGACATCCAGT
Source organism: Pseudochirops corinnae (assembly GCA_028646515.1). Lineage (NCBI taxonomy): Eukaryota > Metazoa > Chordata > Mammalia > Diprotodontia > Pseudocheiridae > Pseudochirops > Pseudochirops corinnae. Next base: position 30,474,748 of record CM053586.1, read on the forward strand.
TTGAGATCGGCAGAGAGGTTAGGGCTGCATGAGTAGATTTGAGGGTTCAGTATGATGACGAGAATTGAATCCGTGGGAGCTGATGAAATCACCAAGTGAAAAAGTATTGAGGGAGAAAAGAGAGCCTAGGACAGATACTTGGGCGACACTCAGAGTTAGCAGAGATGACTTGGATGAAGAGCTAACAAAGATGACCAAGAAGTGGACAGATAGGTAGGATTGGAACTAGGAGAGGAGAGTGATCAGCAGTGTGAGAGGCTGCAGAGAGATCAGGAAGGAAAGATGGCCTAGAAAAGGCCTGATTAGATTTGGCAGCACTTTGGAGAAAAGGGCTTTAGCTGAATGGTGAGCTCAGAAGCCAGGCTCTAAGAGTGAGGAAAAGCAGTGGAGGTGTCCCTCGTAGATGGCCTTCTTAAAGAGGCTCGCCTCACTTGTAGCAAATGTGAAAGCCACAGATTTAAAATGGAGTATGGTATGACAGCATTTATTTTGGTGACAGATTGCCTCCTCAAAGGCGAAGAGATCATTTCCTAACCAAAGATCATCAAATTATTCTGAGCTGTTGACAGATACTGTGTTTACAAATGTCCTGTCATTTTCTATCTCTACAATAGCATCTGTATTAAATGAAATAGTTGTTTACAGCTTATGATTATTCTCCTGAATTCAAGACTGAGCAAAGAGTAAATAAATTACCACCTCTTAGTAGGATCCTAGATTGATTCAGAAAGGACCTGAGCGGTTAACTGGCCCAGCCCCCTTTTTGTAGATTGGGAGCCTGGAATGCACCTAAACTAGAGGGGTCACTTGGGGTGATTAATGGACTTAAATTTACCTGTGACTAGGCCTGTAGAAATTGACTTTGTAATCTGTCTTACATTTAGTAACTCTTGAAAGCCATCCCTTTTTTTCTCTTCTTTTTCTTTTTTTCTTTCTTCCCCTCCTTCCTTCCATCTTTCCTCTTCATGGGGTAGGGTGGAGAGATAAGACTTCTGTTTTCATTGTGAGGTAACTACCCCCAGCCAGACCCATCTGTCCCGTAAAGTACAGGAGGTTACCTAGGACACGGAGAGATTCAGTGACTTGGCCAGGGTCACTTGACCAGTAGGTGCCAGAAAGGGACCTAAAGGCTTCTCCTCCTTGCTCTTAGGCTCTCTGCTTACTACATTATTTTAGCCCATCTCTCTCCGTGTCTTGTCCTTCCTCTCACCTCTTTTCACAGTCTACTTGATAAGTGATTTGGTTTCTCATTCCCAAAAATTTCTTATAATTACTAGGTTAAATTGTAAACTCTTTGAGGGCCATTATTTATCTTAAGCATCCCCTGAGTTCCTAACCAATGCTTTGCATATCATCTGTGCTTAATAAAAGTTTGTATAAATTAATCAATTCATGCCCTTTGCTTCCTGAGAAATTCTCTGAAAGATCTGGTTTAGTGGTTAGACATGGCCTATGAGCCCTGTGACCTCACTAGAAATTGTCATAATGCTTTAATGCTCCCCTTCCCACTTTAATTCTGTCCACGTTGGATAGATTCTCATTTGTTTATCCTTAAACACACTCTCAACTCCCTGCCTCTCTCTCTCCCTTTCTCTTTCCCTTTCTTTCCCTCCCTTTCTTCTCCCTCCTTCCCTCCTTCCCTCTCCCTCTCTGTCCCTTTTTCTTTCCCTCCCCCTTTGTCTGTCTGTCTGTCTGTCTGTCTCTCTCTTTCCCTCTTTCCCCCCCTCCCCCTCCCTCCCTCCATCCCTCCATCCTCCCTCTCTGTCTCTCTGTCTCTCTCTCTCAAAACAGTTCCTGATGTGATATGCAAGACTTTTTGCCACCTGGCCAGTGGATCCTGTTAAATATTTAACATCTGTTGTGCTCCCAGCATGCTAATATTTTCCTGTTCATTTTAAGGATTCTGATACAAGTTTGCTTCTGTAGGCTCAGACTCTTAAAGCAAAGCCATTAAACTTCCTTCCTAGTGAAATGCCAAGCCCACTGTGCTCTTGCTTTTAGGAGGGCCTTTGTCCTTTAGGTCATGAGTAAAGCGCAGTCCTTCAGAAACAGGGCATTATTGGGGTATGAGGCAGTGATAGCTTGAAAATGAAATAAAGACAGCCATTCAGAGGGAGGCCAGTCCCTCACTCCATTAGAAGCAAGCCACTTAAACACTTGGGTTTTTCATGCAACATTTCGAATTTTGCCCAAGACACCTGGACTAATGACTCCATGAAATGGTTAGGTAAGCTTAGTGTTCTAGGTCATAAAATGACATCATTGGAGAACAAAGACCCCACAGGCAGTAGTATAGATTTTTTTTATTTCTTTTCCAGATGTTTAATGATGAAAACATACATAAAATACATATTAAAGTTCAGGTGCTTTATATTTTTTGCAAGAAAATGAAGCCTTAAGATACAAAATAAACATTTCATTAAAAAAAACTTAACAGGTTAGATTTTACTCAGTTAAGACAGTAAAATAGCAGCAAAGTACCAAGACATTATTTGTGCACTTCTTGTATTTAGGACAAAAGTTACTTCATTAAGATCAGAGTCAGAAATTTAAGACTGTCCTTCCAGAGGGTTTTCTATAATCTGAGTCACTGGTTAGATAAGAGCATGTTTTTCCGAATATACATCAGAGAGAGGAGTACTTCCGTTAATTTCAGAAAATTGGAGTCCTCAGCCAGTCAGCATGACCATTATTACAATGACATTGGTCATTAAGACATGCGACACATAGGCTTTCCAGATACTTGCTGCAGAAGGTAAGCGAGTAGTAAGAGCATTGGTGGTTGTCTCCTCTCTCCTCAAGGTAAGAGTTGTGCTTTGTTGAGCCGTTTCAGAGAAGCTGCGTGGCATACCACTAGTGATGCTGAGGGTCATCGGAGTCGTGGATGATTTTGTGGAACTCATGAAGCTTGCATTTAAGACAGTCGAATCTTGAATATGAATGGTCAGTGTTGCCGCTGCTGCTTCATGGGAATTTGTCTTTCTTGTGGGCAGGTCTTCTGGATAGAGAACCAAAGGCTTATCAGTGCTTGTAAGGACTACACTTTTGCTCAGAGTGGCACTTAATGTGGACTCCTTTGTTCGATATTGTTTGGGTATTTTGGTCACCTTGTGTTGGGTTTCCAGACTCAGGGAACTAATGGCATCCGTGGCCTGTGTGCTACTGGCAGCAAACATGCTCGAAGTCATTGCAGAAAGGGTTGATTGTTCCGTGTGATTTTGCCAGGATGTTGTATGATTAGAACATGGAGAACCAATCACCTGAGCTGTGGTTTCCAGTACCCATTTCAGTAAATACGTGACGTTTTGTTTGTCATCACAAGCCCATCGATTGTTGTACAGAGTTATTACTTGTAGCTGAGATAATTGGTCAAAGGCTTGGTCAGGAATATACGTGAACTTGTTGTTGTGGAGGTATAGATGCGTGAGATTTATCAGCTTTACTAATGTCCCCGGAAGAATTTGGGTCAAAGAATTGTTAGACAGGTCCACTGTCTTTATGTTGGAAGGCATGTTAGTGGGGACTGTCCAGAGTTTGTTACTACTGAGATTGAGAAACTGGAGGCTACTAAGTGTATTTTTGATGAGAACAACCCTTTCCAGCATATTCTTAGAGACGTCAAGGCGCTGAAGGTTCCACTGATAAGCAGTGTCAGACTTGTCAAGAAGTTTGATGCTGTTGTTGGTGGCATACATTTCCCAGAGTGACCTGGGCAGCTGCTCGGGGAGGCGCTCCAGCATGTTGTTGGATACATCGAGGGTCCTCAGGTTGGTGTATTGAGTTAGCTGGTTGTGGAGATCAGTGAAGAGGTTAGAAGACAGGTTTAAGTGAACAATGTTCTCTTGGAGTCCAGGTGGTAATACAGTCAAGTTTCTGCCTGAACAGTCCACACGCCTGTGCTTTTCTGAGCATGTACATTGGTGGGGACAGATACACAGAATACCAGGGATGAGAAGCAGAAGGGCAAGCAGGCAGGGAGACATTTTCAATATCTGATATTCCATCTTTGCCTGGAAACAAACAGAGAGACCGAAATGATAGCCTTTCGGCATGCAAATGCAGTGGAGGAATCTGTAATGGTCTCTTTAGCATTAGGCAAAATTATCAATAAGCCCCTTTGTTGTTTGCGCCTTTTATAATTGTTCCAGTGATTAAACTAACAAAGCTCCCCTTCATTTATAGTCCAAATGCTTAATCCTGCTGTTGGGGCTGTCTGGTAGAGGGAGACTTTCTTTCCTTCTTTGCCTCCTGCAATCCTTCCCCAGCCCTTCCCCCCCTTCTTTTACCACCCTTCTTCCTTATCTGCCTTCTCCGAGCCCAGGTTCTAAAAAAGCATTCTCTTACCAATGTACGCTGCCTCATGAGTCCAAGCAAATACTCTTTTCTCATAATGTTTTCTTATCCAGATGGAAAAAAATGGCTGTCATAGATCTGTTTTTAAAATCTCTGCAGTAAGGTAGCAGCCGTGTGTGTGTGTGTGTGTTTGTGTGTGTGTGTGTATTTGAGTGTGTGTATGTGATAGAGAATAATTTTTAAGATTTTTAAGAAATCATTTATGATAGAATATAGCTTTATCAGTTTAAAAGGAATGTCTGCATATTATGAAACATTTTAGGCATTTGGAAACCCAGATCCAATATAATCCCCCTGAGCCCCACACATTACATTGCAAGATGTCGTTTTCCTGTATATTCTAGTGTTGATTTTCTTTCACCAAAAAACTAGTTTGTTTGTTTCTTTACAAAATAAATGGACATCAGAACAAAATTTCTCAGCTGTCACTGCAGCAGTTTTTTTGGTGCATGCACTTCCTACTAAGAAATATATCTTCTACTCTAACGACCACTTTAAAAGGAACAGAAAATATATCTCCATCTTTCCAGCTTTCCCATCTTTAAAGATCAGCTTACCACAGATAGGGTTGTCTTCCACCTCAGCACATCATGTCTCTGTGAGGCTCGAGCTCAAAGGTCGCCCGCTGTGTTCTGGAGAACAGGGACAGGCTGTGTGCAGGAGGCTGGGGCTTGTGCTCCCCAGCTCAGCCTGCTCAGCTGCATTGTGTCGCTGTGAGCTGAGCCAGGCTCTGAGAACACCTGATCAGCACCACATTGGAGGACTGCAGAGCTGTCACTGGTGCTGACTCCGATTGATTGCAAGGGTGCGTGTTCCCCACAGCTGAGATGGGGACTTACCTAGGGATAGGTAGACTCTGTGGGGGCAGCCTCAGCAGCTCATGCTTCTGTGAGTTTCAATTAGATGGTTGCTTCTATGTTAGCATTTGCCTCATTGAGGATTTTTGATTTTCTCTTCATGTGTTATTTTAGCATGGAAAATTAATTTATCCATACATTCTTATAATTTCTTCAGAGATGGTGCTTTAATTTAGCATAAGAGTTCTGACTCTCTGTATACACATGCCTCCCCCCGCTTCCCCCCATGATTTTGTAGCATTCTAGTCTTCCAAATTTGTCTGCTCACTTAAACTCTGATCATCCCTTCCAGGAGGTACCTACTTAGATGTGTTTGTGCCAGACAAGAAGAAAAAAATTAGTTGTCCCAGCTCGTAGCTTCTCAACATGCTGAGGTACATTTGAGAAAGAATGCAGGTAGCATCTGTGTTTTGATAAGCATGGCTTAAAAAATAAAATCCATTACAACAAACATGTTAAGTAGAGACAATGTGGTATTATGAAAATTGCACTGGATTTTGAGATAGAAAGCCTGGATACAAACCTAGGCTCTGTTGCTTACTTCCAGTATGACATAAAACAAGTCCCTTGCTCTCTCTGACCCTCAGTCTCCTTGTCTGTAAAATGGAGCCATTGAACTAGACAGGCACTGAGAGCCCTTCTAGGTCTAAATCTGGGATCCTTTGAAAGGCTTCATGGGAATTTTTCTTTTGGGTGGGCAGATGTTCTAGAGGGGAGACAGAGGATAAATGCCCCCTTTCTACTGTTTCCTAATATTGTGTGACTGTTTTGGCCCCTTTGAATGAGTTACCAGACTTTGGGAAGTACTGGTGCCTGCTACTTGTAACTGCAGAAGGAGCAGCTAGTTCAGTTCCTGGCCTTAGAACGGCTGTGGAAAGCAGGGGACCCTTGACTTGTCTTTGATGAATATATATGTCCTTTGGGACATAGTAGAAATGTGAACCTTTATTTAGATCAGCATTTATGGTAGATACAGCTTTGCCTCATTTTCTTAGAGAGAAAATAAAGCAAATGTGTGTTTGTTTTTTTCACTGTGTTTCACATTTAGTTATTTAGGAAATAATTTAGAGCGAGCGAGAGAGAGGGAGGGAGAAAGAAAGAAAGAAGAGAAGAAGAGCATGGGGGAAGAGGAGGTTTTAGCTTTGACCCCACCACATGTTGTAGCTCACAAAGTAACCAGGCTGTTGAACTCTCCATTTCAACCCTCAACCCAAAGGATACCGTACCATCTTTGTGTAGCCCCTGAAGGAGCTCATTTGAGTAAGAATTTAATGTTCAGGATCCAGGCCAGGTGGTAACATACTGTCTTTTGATTTAATTTTTTTTTTCTTAAAAGCTAAAAAAATGATTTCTTTTTGGTCAGGTTTCCAGATGAAAGCTAAATTTGTTAAGCTGAATAGTTCCGAATGCCGTTTGCCACAGATACTGTATCGTGTGATCCATTTTATGTCTGCTCCTTCTGCTGTCTGTTAAATGAGGTCATTGATAGAGTTTGGCAATGTCGAGGTTAGCTGGCCAGTCTTAGAAGTGCATATTTGCAACACTGCCGCCATGTCAGTGCCTTAGACAGCCATTAGTTATGCGGGCAGTGCTCCTGTAGGCCGGCGTGGCAAAGAAACCGCCGCTGTTAAGTTTTTACATTAACCGCTGTCTTGAACTTTAGTTGCAACAAAGGCCAGTTGTCTTAGTAGTGCGACTCAAAATAAGAAGCAATGCTGGGTATTATTTTAAAAAGTAAATTATCCTGATTCAGCTGCTATAAAGAGCTGCTATTCCTCAAGCTGTGTTTTCAAATCAGTAACATTAGAGTTTTTTTATTGACTGACACCCTCAAAAGATGATTGGAACAAAATACACAGTCTCTTGACTCTTAACTGGGGCTCTGTCAGTGGTCATGGATCCTAGGAGACACCTAGTTTTACTAACTATGATCTTAGTAGAAAGTGTCTGAAAAGTCCTAGTGCAGTTTCAAGCTTGGTGCACTAAGATCTTTGGGACATGCAGTCTTTAGTGTATTTACTTCTAACCATGGTTCCAAGGATCTTAGATCCCTTTAAGGCAGCGGTTCTCAATCTGTGGGTTATGTTCAATTTGTAACAATGAAAATACATCCTGCACATCAGATATTTACACTACGATTCGTAATAGTAGCAAAATTACAGTCATGAAGTAGCAACGAAAATAATTTTATGATTGGGGGTCACCACAACATGAGGAACTGCATTAAAGGGTCACGGCATTAGGAAGGTTGAGAACCACTGCTTTAAGGTGATGTAGCATTCTCAGAAGTGGAAAAAAAAACACTCATGCAAAAGAGTTGGGTAAGGTGATGAACCCCCTTTCTTTGTATCCCAGGGCTTAGGACAGTGCCCAGCACACAGCAGGCATTTAATAAATGTTTTTTAATTATTGACCGGCTAACGTAAAGTGCTTCACACACTTTAAAGTTCTTCACAAATGCCAGCTGTGATGGTAGGTGGGTGATACTTCTTTTGAAAGCTGTTCATATTCTTTGGTCCATGACTCATGTATATATATTTATGTCAGTTACCCATATGTCGTGGACATTTGACTTCTGGCTTCCATGGGAGAAAGCTGTGGGGAAGAAGAACAGGGAAAAGGGAGAAGGAGTCCTGCTGAATAAGGAGAAGGAAATTATGGAGAGATTTGACCTGATGAAGTCAGTCAGAGATTGGCTTGGGGAGGCAAATTTTGGGGAGAAAAGTCTTCAGACCTAGATAATGGCTCAGATTCTACTTCTGGGTTGAAACAGGATGATAAAAGACAAGTAAAAGAATTAGAGCATGTTCTGGAGAATCAGGGAGAATGAGGAAGGAGAGCCTGAAGAAGATTCAAGGAGCAAAAGGAGAGGGTTGTGTCTGAGAATGGGAGCCCAGGCCTCTGGACCTTCGAGTACATATAGGGATGGCAGATGCCTAGTTGGAGATGAGAACCCAGCACAGGCAGGTAAGATACTGTTTGCCAGCTGCCTTGCAAGCCTTGTCAAAGAGAAATCTTTTCAGGCATTGAAAGAATTGGCTAGGGTGCTTGCTAAGCTCTTCCTGAAGTAGAGAGAGGAGAATGCAGCCCTCCACCCCAAACCCCCAGCTCCTCATTGTCTGGAGAACTTGGAGCCTATGAATGTGGAAGACTGCTTTTAATGTCAAACTTATTGGAGATATTGATCAGTTTTGCCATTTTTTCATCTTTTTTAAAAAAATTCTTGGTAACAAAGGATGGTTCTCTGGGTGGGAAGGAGAAATATATTGAGGCCTCTAAGGTACCTTCCAGTTCTAAATCTGTGGTTCTTTGATTTTTACTAGTGAGGAAACTGAGGTCAAGACTGCTTCATTAGTAAGTCAGAATGCCATATCTGAGCCTTTCTTTTCCTGCACTGGATTTCCCCAGACATTAGAGGAAATGAAAGTTTTCAAATCTTTCCATGGAACATGCCTCTTCTGTTCTGAAGCTGGGCTGTCCGGGCCATCTTCCCTGCATTACCACTTTGTATAGTTCACTTAATGAACAAATATTTATTAAATGCAGTTCTGTGCCAGGCACTGTGTTAATCAGTGGGAATACATAGAGAGATAAAAAGGAGATTGTCCCTGTGACAGGTACATCTCAGTAAATACAAGGTGGGTCCTGGCAGCTGGGGGGAGAGGGAGGACCAAGACAGGACTCCTGGGGGAACTGTCCTCTGAGCTGAAAGGGGAAGGAGGCTGCCGAGAGGTGGAAGTGAGGCCAAGGGGGAGGGGCAGAGAGGATCTACCAGAGATCTGTGGGGACCTGTCCAGAGGCCAGTGACTTAAGGTTGGAAACCTCGGCCCAGACCCCATCATGAAGGCCTTTGAGGGCTAGTCAGTGGGGTTTGTTTTCGATCCTAGAGGACATGGGGAGCCGTTATAGCTTCTTAGGCAGGAGAGTGGACTCAGGCAGACCTGTGTTTTAGAAAGGCCCCTCTCAGCCATCAGGAGGATGGATTAGAGAAGAGACTATAGAGGCACAGGAAATGATGAGGGCCAGGCCTAGCAGGGGGACTGTGTAAATGGATAGAAGGGGCAGCTTGGGGAAAGTGGTGGAGGCAGAGAGTGGGTAAGACTTCCCAGGAGTCTCTGCCTCGTTTTTGCCAATGCCGGTCATGACTGTCCAGGTCAGCCTCACTCAGAGCCATTTGGGGCCCACCAGGGGCCAGGTATTCCTGTGGCTTTGTACCGGGGAGGTAGAGTGGCCTGGTGGCAGTCTGCAGGGTTCACCTTAACACACCTGCTGCCGTCGTAGCTGGTGGGTGGACAAGCCCCTGAGCCTCTCTGGCCTTCCAGTGGCTTCCCCTGGGCCGTTTAGAGCCTTGGGAACAGTCTGCTGCTGCTAGCCATGTTGATTCATCTTCTAGTCATGTGGTACTTGAATCATCTCCTTTTTGCCATGTTGCTATAATAAACTTTGTACTGTGGATCTTGCATCTCTAATTTTGTTTCCTCTGTGTTCTGCTTTCATTCCGCCTGCCTTTTCTTATGTCCTGTCTTACTTTTATCTTCCTGCCTTTCTGCTGAATTGAACAAATACTTCTACTTTGGCTGATGGGCTCCTCTGTGGTGCTAAGGCAAAAAGAAAAAATCATCTGCAGCCAAGATAAAGCTTTTTCCTCCCATTTGGCTATGAATTCTTTTAAAATTTCCTCCTACAAATCCAGTTCCATCAGGGAGAAAGGTGGACAAAATCTCAGTCTTTCAGGAGTCGGCACCAGCTCCTTCCTTCACCAACTGAGAACTTATATCACATTATTGTGTGGCCCCCTCCCCCCCATCTGTCCTAAGTTATTAGGAAAGGGACAGAAGCAAAAGAGAAATCTTAAATGCAAAAAACCAGCCAGCTTAGGTATAAAATAAGTAGATCTAAAGCTTCAGTATTAAGGTAGACCTAGAGACAAATGGTTAAGAGCATTGTTCCCTCTTGGATTCCTCAGGAAATCTCTTTATCATTAATGGCTTGAATTACTGTTAAACCAGTTGGGTTTAGTAATGGAGGTCTAAAATACGAAAGTTTTTTTAATATAGGTGAGAGAGTCTATGTACAATGCCATTGATTGCCATGATTATTCAGGTGGAGGGCCCAGTATGAGGATTTGAAGTGTGAACAAGAGGTGGGATAGATGTAAAATCTGATGGAAACATTCTTAGTAATGGTACTTGGCAAGATTGAAAGTCATCGATGATTTGTGAAACGTTAATGTGACTAAGAGACTCCCCAGCTTGGAAATAGATGTTGGAGGAGATCTTGAGAAGAGAGTGCCCACCAAAACGAGCAGATGTTTTTGTGATGTTGTTATGGGGGCCATTTTGTGGAAATAAACTTTAGATGATCTTTCTAATCATATGAAAGTAGATTTCCCTTCAAAAAAATGCCTTAACCCAGTCATTGACCCAAAGTGCTTTCCACCCTCAGGACTTACTACTAGTTAACTTTGCATCAGTTCATTAAAAAGCTGACTACTCTTCTGATTTGGGAGTTGAAACAAAATACATGATCCCAGCTACTACAGACAGCACAACCCCAAAGGGCTGTAAGAGGAAAGAGGACCTGAGCGTATTCATGATTTTTTCCAAGCTGCCACCATTCTGTACATGAAACAAAACCTTAGGACTCAGTTTTGAACAACCTGGAGTTTTTCTGTGGTTGGAGCTGGTAGAGTCTTAAAGGAAGTAACTGACCAATTCTGAGTTCAAGCAGTATTTACACTAATCACTTCCATTTCTGTAATGCATTTAGGGTTACCAAATGCTTTCTTCACACCCACCCTCTGAGGTCAGGAGAACAAGTGTTGTCTCCATGTTACAGGTGAAGACTTGGAGAGCTCCACAGTGGCTTATGTGAGCCACTTTGGCTAGCTAGTAAGTGGTCCAGTGAGACATGACCAAAATCATCCCCTGGAAACTTTTGTGTGAAGAAATCTAAACAGGAATACTCACAAGCCCTTCAAATCTCATACTCCAAGGCTTGTCATGTTTGGAAACAGCTGCCATCCTTGGGAAATGACCCCGTTTATAACTACAGCCTCAGATTTTTGACAGGTGTTAATGACTTGTTGAGATGATCTGGGAATGTAGAAAAGTTTGAAAGCTGTATTTTTGCATTTTTTTTGTTTCGTCAGAAGAACCCAACTGTTTTCCCAGTGAGGTGAGACAATGAGAACATGTTGTGGAACTTAACTGCATTTTTAACATTGTTTTTGACTCAGTATATCTTGTAAGTGTTTTATTAGAAAGTTGATTTTCTGTTAAGTGTGTGACTTATGAGCATTTTCTAAATTCTGCATTTTTCCAATTTGAGAGATGCTGGGTTTTTTCCCCTCTGTAGGGACACATCTCTGAAATTCTGGTGCTATGTATTAAGAAGATAAGATTAATTTATGCAAATTATATTTCCATTCATCTTTTCAGGAATTAATCTTCCATAACAAGAGATGCCCTGTGTATGTGAGAAATACTAGGTATTTCTGAAAGAGCTCAGTCACTTGAAGACAACCACTACATTTTAAATGTTTTAATTAAATTGAAGAAATGCATATAAACATCCTAGAAAATGATGCCATCTTGCTTATTATAACTTCTAAGAAATTTAGTATAACACCTTGTTGTCACAGGTCCTCTTTTATTACTACAGAGAGGACAATTATCTCATAAAACTCCTGAATAGAGAGCTATCTGTTAACTTTAAACATTAAGCAGATATTTCTATGCTTTGAAATTTAGCAGTTAGATAATGTGCCAAACTCAGCAGATATTCAAGTATCAAAAAAGAATTTCTACTCCAGGGGAAGCACTTTCTAGTA
>CM053586.1:30487289-30507089 GCA_028646515.1 Pseudochirops corinnae
TGTGCCAAACTCAGCAGATATTCAAGTATCAAAAAAGAATTTCTACTCCAGGGGAAGCACTTTCTAGTATTTACATGAATTTAAGAGAGTTTTAAGCAGATTGAATGGAAGTCTAAGTTGGATGGCAGTTCATTTTTCCTATCATTGAAGGGGAAAAAATAAAGCTAATCTTTTTCAAAATTCTTCACATCAGCAAGCTGTGATCATTTACAATAGTTCTGCAGGTGGTGGTGGCAGTGATTCATTCAAGGCTTGTTGACTAGAGTCAGGAGGAATAGGAAACTGGGTCTCTAATGTGGATGAAGCTGCGTTATGAACTTCTGAGTTGTATTCCTCCTGGTCTTTGAGGAGAGCTTCTGGAGGAGGGGGCAGCACAGAAGAGTCAGAGATTGGAGGAATTGTCTGCCCATCCTCAGAGTCGAGACAGTCCAGAGGAGGTGGCAGATGAGAGAAGTCATTTTCAATCAAGTTAGATGAGTCAGGCTTCTGATTTTCTGGCCTGTCTGAATCAAGAAGAAGAGGCGCTGGAGTCGATTCTGTCTCCTCTGATGAGGAAATAGCAGTTCCAACTGTCGATCTGTCAGCGCTCTCCTCTGACGGCTCATTTGGTTGATCTTTCATTTTCTCCAAGTCCGACCTAGGACATTCATCAAGATTTTCACTCGAGTCAAACAATTTAATATCCAAATCATCTGCTAAGAGCATACTTTTGTTTGGTTTCCAGATCTCAAGTGAAACAATTGATGAACGTTTTATGGATTTTCCATTTTCTCTGCTGTAGTCCATACACATATCAGGAGTTTCTCCATCAGCAAAGGGAGACCGGCCAGCCCAGTTTTGGTCAGTGGGGACTGGTTTTCTAAAGCATTTCCAGAGTACAATCATAAATATAATGACTATCATAAAAGTTAGAATTGTGCCAATTAACACAGCAGCTATTGAATTGGCAGTAGAACCTTGAGGTTTTGTTTCGGAGTGATCATTATTCTCTTCTTGGTTGAATCCTGGAGTAACAACTGTTGATGCTGATTGCCTAGTGGAGCTGGAGCCAGATGATGCTGGTGATTGCCTAGTGGAGCTGGGGCCGGACGATGCTGGTGATTGCCTAGTGGAGCTGGGGGTGGGTGATCCTGGTGGTTGCCTAGAGAAGCTGGGGACAGGTGACCCTAGTGATTGTCTGGTGGAACTGAAGACAAGTGATACTATTGGCTGACTGGAGGACTTGGGGACAGGGGGCACTGGTGTTTGACCAGAAGACTTGGGGATGGATGATGATGGTGGTTGTCCAGAGGAAGTAGGAAGAGTCGATCCTGGTAGTTGCCCAGAGGATACAGGGACAGGTGGAGGTGGTGATTGCCCAGAGGACATGGAGATGGGTGATGGTGGTGGTTGTCCTGAAGGAGTGTTGATCAGTGATAATGGTTGACTAAGAGTGTTCTCTGTTCCATTTCCAAAGTTAGCTGATGTATCTGACGTTGATGATTTAAAAGGAGTAGTCTGAGATGAGACTATTGAGTATGTCTGTGTCTCTGTTAGAATTGGGTTTGTCAAGTAGCCCCAGAAGAGCATTAGGAAGAAGTGCTTGGGAGCCATTTCAAAGCCTAAACCATAACAAGATCAAGCTTTTTTCCACTGTAAAAGAAAACAAAGGGGCAGTTAGCTCTCATTTGGCGAAGGGGAGGTTACAGCTAGCTTTTGTTTACTTTTGTCTCTATAATTAGAGGTGATACGGTGAAATGTCACAGAAAGACTGTGGACCATTTATTGAAGACTGGTTTATGAACAGATTCATTGTCAAGTCGACCAAGTTGACTGTGCAGTAGTGTACTTTTCAGCCGCGTGAAAGTGATTTACAAAGACAGAGAAGGGTTGCAGTTCAAACCAATGAAAGGGACAACAAAGACAGGTCCGTAAAGTGTTTGCAATACACTGAAAACTAATGCAGAGAGCTTTTCCTTATTCAGGGACCTATTGTTCCTACTTTATTGGCTTTCCCTGATTCTGAAGTAAAACAAGTAAGCTCTCCACCCCTCATTTAATCCAGCTGCCCTGTTACTTTCTGTTATTTCCCTGCTAAATGTCTGTGTGCAATAGCTGTCCCCACTTGCTGTTCCCTTAAAGCACTTGTAATGTGGGCTTCACCTGCCCCACCTTATACTCTGTGCTGGTGCTTTCTCTATCCTGAAGCATCCAGTGACCATCCATCTCATCACTCAGTACAATGGCTTCTACCTCCCTAATCTGCAGCACTGAGGCTGGCGAGCCATCTCTGACCTGACTTTTATTTGATACCTATTTATCCGAAAGACTTACTTAGCAGTCATTTTAGGCTTCCTGCTCACATTAGAACAAATGTGCTCATTGTAGTTTATCAAGGACATATCTCATCCCTAATTCTTAAGAAGCTAAGCATAGATCATTCTGATTTTAAAGGCTGATTGTGTTAATTTTGCTGTGCTTTGTTTTAGAACTGTCTTAGAATAACATAAAGATTCTGTTTCAGTCAAGGCCACCAAAGAGGCAGAAATGCTTTCATGACTGACGACTGTCCTTCCCACAATTCCATGATCAGCCTCATGGCCCATCATGCCAGCTTGAAAGCCTTCTCTTCAGGAATGCTGCGCCATCTTGGCTGTGCCCTGCCCTGGGGTCTCCTGCTGTGATCTGTCCCTCTTTGGAGATTGTGCTTCAGAGCCTTCTCAGTCACCAGCACTAAACGCAGTGCTTGGCCCATAGAAGTTGTTTAACAAACACTTATGGACTGATTGGCATCCACCCTGCCTTCTAGAGCTTCCATCCCATATTCCCAGCTCCCTGGCCAACATGGTTGCTTTGATAACCTGCTGTTACCTCACATTTAAATATTTAAACTTTTCCTCCTTTTCCCCAAACTGACTTCCTCTTCTGACTTCCCATGTCTGTAATGGCAGCAGCATCTTCCCATGTAGCCCAGGGTAGAGTCAGTCAGGAAGGCAGCCCTCGTTAGGCCATTTCTAACATTTATCAGCTGTGTCATCATGGGCAGGTCACTGAACCCCTTGCCTCAGTCTCTTCATTTGTACAGTGAGGGTGATGGCGGCTGTCGCAGCTGCCTCACAGGGCAATGATTAGCTCCTGATGAGATTATGTGTAAAAGTACCTGGCAAATCTTAAAGTGCTTTTTAAAAAGTATTACTACTATGACTGTTAAAGCTCTGCTCCTTCCTCCCTGTGTGACTTTGGGCAGATGTCGCTGCCTCTTCTCCATGATAGGAGGGGTTGGTCTAGAATGAACAAGCACAGCGTGATGGACGTGGCCCTCCCAGCTCTTCCCCTGCTTCTCTTCCCAGGCTCCTTCCTCTTTCCTGGCCTCTGACAGGCTCTATGTCTAGACTGTGGCAGCAGCCTCATAGCATGTTTCCTATGAGCACTGTGCCAGATTCAGGGAGAAAGGACATCGGCGCTTGTCTCATTGAACACCCTCGTTTCACAGGTGGAGGATCAGACCTTGGGAAAAGCCTTGACTGCTTTGGGTGTCAGGCAGTGAGTAAGGAGCAATCAGTGAACACTCGGTCATCAAACATTGATTCATTAAGCCCTTACTTTGTGCCAAGTCAAGTGCTAAGCATTGGAAACAGAAAGAAAGGCTGCTGGCCTCAAGGAGCTTGGTTTCTAGTGGAGGAGACCAGAGATAAACAACAGGGCCATGTGAGATCAATGGGGATGGACAGATGGAAGGTGTTCTAGAAGGGGGAAGGGCTGGCAGAGCTGTAATCTGAAGCTATGTCTTCTTGGGACTCCAGCTCTACCATACCCCAGATACTGAAGCCTACAGTCTTCTGCCATCTTCATTTCCCTTTCCCACTTATATCCCCTACTGCTGTCACTACTCTTGCTTCTCCATCTAAACTGCTTGTCCCTGGCTCAGGGTTTTCCAATTTGTCTTCTATCTGTTGAAATCCATTGAGATCCAGCTGGACTCCTACTGCTCATATGGAACCAGCAGGAACCTCACCCCTTCATTTGCAAATGGGGAAGTTGAGTCCCAGAGAAGTTCAGTGACTTCTCCAAAGTTACACAGGTAGGCAGCTTCATAGGTTGGGGACTTGACACAGCTCTAAGCCCAGAGCCAGAGCCAGGGCTCATGTTGCCTTCCCTAGGGAACCATTAACTGCTAGGGGTTACCTCCCCCTCCCTATCATAACCTAGATCTGCTCTTTACTCAGCCCCTTTCCCACAATCTCTCTGCAAAAGGTAGAGAAGGATTACAGTGGCATTCCCAGAATACCTCAGCCTGAAGTGCTTCTTTCTTCATTTGAACACTAGGAGTAATCATTCTTATTATATTTCCTTTGAGAACTAGTCATGGCCTAACTTAGGACATTGCAGGAAAGGGGTAACAACCCCCCCCCCCCCACCAGATTGTGAATTCCTTGAGAAGCAGAATTGCCTTACAGCATTCAAAGAATCATTCTTTTACTCCTTCCTTCCCCCCTCTACTCGATTCCCCCCAATTTGGATGCACTATCCCACCTCGTGGGTGCACAGTAATCATTTTCTTCAGTCTGGGCCTCTATTCTTGACTCTCACTGTTTATTGATAATAATAATAGCTGACATTTATGTGGCATTTGAAGATTTACAAAATGCTTTATGAATATTACCTCATTTGATTCCCTTGACAGCCCTGGGAGGTTGTTATTGTACGTTAATAAGAGGTAGTCTAGAGATGAGGCAAACAGAAATGAAGTGACTTGCCTAGGGTCATGCAGCTAGGAAGGGTCTGAAGCTGGTTCTGAACTCAGGCCTTCCTGACTGCACATGCAGCCCTCTTTCCACTGTCTCCCCTACTGCCCCATTAGCAAGCATTCATTGAGTGCTCACTGTGAGAAGGAATGGGGATATACAGACAGAACTGGAATTATCCCTGCCCTTGGGGAGTTGATGTTCTGTGTTAATGCCTCTAGTAGAACCCTGTGTTCATGCTGCCAGGAACTGAGGCCTTGAGGGGTGAAGGGTCATGGGCCAAGCTGGATCGAGCCTTGGTCCTTGACTCCCAATCCATCCTCCTCCCAGGCCCCTGCTCTCATTTGATTAACGTCTTTGATCAGCTTGGGTAAAAATTCTAGAGGAGGCGTCCATTGTAGCCACTGACTTCAAAAAAATGTTGAGTTATCACTGCCACCCCTGTTAGCATGGATGATAAAAAGTTGGCCTCCGTGGAAAATGTTCCTGGCAATCAACAGAAAATAAAGACATGAAATTTTAAAAGTGTATTCAGCCACGCAGTGTTCCTTGTCCCAGTGAACTGAGAATTCATGAGAAGGAAAGCACTTAGGGCAGAGTGTGTGAATGAACAACCCTATTCCAATGTCTAAGATGCTGTTTTCTGTTCACATCCTTTCTTGTCAACAGGAAAGTAGAAGTAACCACAGCCTTGTGAAAGTGATTGTTTCCCTTGCTGTCTAAGGAGTATACCTGCTCAGATCCAAAGCCCTGGCCTACTTCCTTTCCCCACTTCTTCCACTCTCTGGTTTGCAGTGGACTTTCCAGCCTGCGAGTATTGTTTCACTGACACTGGGGGAGATCTCAGTGATTTATCTTGGGCAGGATATTTGTGAATGTTGACAAATCATCTTTCTGGGCCTCGTTTTCTTTACCTGGGCTATAGGAGCTCAAAGATGCCTGTCAGCGCTAATTGAGCTAGAAAAGAGGAGGACGAGACAGCTCAGGGTCAGAAGAAAGGAAGAGAGCAGTTCAGTTCAGCAGGTGTTTGTTCAGGCGTTGCCTGGGCAGCCTAGAAGGAAAAGAGCATCACCGAGTGCTTATGAAGTACCTACTGTGTGCCCGGTGCTGCCCAGAGAGAACTCAAAACAGGAAGGAGAGAATTTTAAAAATAAACGAGCAGACATGTAAAATGGGGGAAGATCTTGAGGAGAGATGGGGTTAAAGAAAAAGAGAGTTTGGGGGAAAGTCACATTAGGTGCCCTCTTCCCCTGAAATCTTCCATGCATCCCCCAGCTGAGGCGGGGCTCCTCTCTTTCATTCCTGTCTTGAGCTGGAGCTTATGGATGTGCATTGGATTGCCCTGACCGTGCCCAGCCCCGAGAGGGTATGCTCTTTGGGCAGAGATCCGCCACTACCTGCCATCATTCTGTCCATGATGGAATTAAGTGCATGTAGATATTGGGTTGGGGAGTCCCTTGGGGGCATGTGGGAAACCTGGGCCAAGAAGAAGCACTTATTGGGGGGGCACTGAGGTCAGGGACTCCCAAGTGAAGGTTCCAGGGAAGCAAGGTACTTTTCATAATAGATCTTTACTCCCACCCTGCCTAACTCCCCTCCCACCCCTACCCCCCTACAAGAACAACACACTGAAATGATCGGTAACGTAGGGTCAACATACAGGAGCTATGGAATAAGATTAGGGATAAATGGAAGATAATTAGTCTGGTTCTCTTGAACATATTAGGGAAAACAGAGGCAGCTGATGGTGCAGTGTATAGAACACTGGGCCTGGAGTCAAGAAGACCTGAGTTTAAATCTAGCTTCAGATACGTACTAGCTATATGTCCTTGGGAAAGTCACTGAACGTCTATTTGCCTGTTTCATTATCTATGAAATGGGGATAATAATGAGGATTGACTGAGCTAGAAAAAATTGTAAAGTGCTTAGCACAAGTGCCTGGCACAAAGTAAAGTTAGCTAGGATTACAGCTGTTATCAAATAGATTGAAAGTCCAATATCAGATCATCGATGTGCATTTACATGTGGTATTTGGCTTAGACATTAAGAAATGCTTCTTAAATATGATTGTAAAACATGGAAAAAATATTTGAAATTTTCTTCTGGAAACTAGGAGAGAAGTAGAGATGGGGGAAAGGGGAGGTTGGGTATAGGTTTTGCTTTAAAGGTGGGATAAGTTTGCTTTTGTTTTTTGGAGGTTCTTTCAGCTCCATGGTTCCCTGAGAATACCTCCTTGGAACATAGGGAGATTGACCATGAACCACCATAATTTTTCTACCTTTTCAGCCTTGGCCATTTTGTTTGGGCAGGACATTCTATAAAGCATAGATTTTATTTAAGAAAACAGTGCAACTTTTTTTAGCATTTGTTTCGCATCTCATCTAGGTAGAATCCAACTAGATGTCAAAAATAGAATGAAAGCATCTTTAAACACTGCCTAAATTCAGGAACAGCATTTTTAAAGAATCTGAGAATAGGGAAACCACTATTGTGGGGGTGGGGGGGGGGGAGGAAACCATGCTTCTGAATTAACATCTTAAAAGAAGAGGTACAAAAGAAGCCTGAATATTAGAATTTTAAAAGCAAATTTGAACATATTGGGAATTTCCAGCTTCATGTGCAATCATCTGTTTGACTACATATATGGAAATATTCATTTTATTTAAATTCAGAATGAAATTTTTAAAAACTAAATTAGAATTTCAAAAATAAATTTACAAAATTTTATGGAGAGGCAATGTAGGAACATTTACAGGGAGATATTATGGGAATATTACCTTTTCCTTATAAATTAATTACTTTCTAATAATTCCTACTATTTGTACAAACAGTAAATTTATAGAGCATTTTCTGATTTAAAAAAAAAAAACGACACAGGAATATTTTGTAATATCCAATTCCCTCAGAGCAGCCATCTTTATTGCCTAAATTTTTGGTAATGTTTCCTTTTCCCAAAAGAGTTAAGTCAACAGATGTTAACTGCAATAGGGTTTGTTACAAAGATTGTTTTGTTTAGTACTCTGTGAGGCCAGATTCTTTGTGCCTTCTTTCTTTACAGATTGGAGGAATTCAAAAATGTGTTATTTAATTTGATCATTGTAAGGCAGTAAACAGAACCACAAGCTAAAATCCACTGTGCCTAAATTTGTCTTTAGGAAGTGTGATCAGCATCCAGGGCCTAGAGCAATGAGCGTCAGGTAACGATTTCGGTAACTGGTACACCTCTAAATAGTCATCCGATTTAGTAGAGCACTGGATCGCCCCATCCTTTCCCCTCAATGAATAGATGAGGAAAGTTGCCCAAGATT
The DNA here is from genome assembly GCA_028646515.1 of Pseudochirops corinnae. Taxonomy (NCBI): domain Eukaryota; kingdom Metazoa; phylum Chordata; class Mammalia; order Diprotodontia; family Pseudocheiridae; genus Pseudochirops; species Pseudochirops corinnae. Next base: position 30,495,322 of record CM053586.1, read on the forward strand.
GTCCAGTGTCTCAGCTTCCTGCCAGCTCGAAAATGCCATGATTCTGTGAGGTTTTGGAAGGAGACAGCCTGGGAAACTGAAAAGCCCCACTCCTGGTGACTATTTGGGGCTCAGTAATGCCTTTGCCAAGGAACTCACCACTTTTGCCTTTTCTCTTCTTTGTATATAATTGCCACAGGGAAAGCTACAAAATTCAGTTTTGGCAAGAAAAGACAGTGATGAATAATTCATTGATAATTTGGTACTTAGCTTCATTTCTTTTTGAAGTCTTTTAAAAACCTAAATGAAAAGAATATGAGTGTTCTCATTTCCTGGTTGTGGACTTTGGTAATTTTTAAACAGCAGTAGTCAGTGACAGCTTTAAGATTCTAAAATATCTCAAACCAAAGATTCAACTTTTCAGGAAATAAAATGTCAGATTCCCCATGTGTAGCTCTATTTTCAGTGCATATCATCATATTCACCCTGTCCTTAGTTTTCTAGTTTATTCAGGTTTTTCTGCACTTGGAAATTTTTAGAATTTCGGACATGGGACAGTTCATTAATAAATTGCAGGTCAATGCCTCTTAGCACTCAAGTAGAGCCTTACTAAGAAGGTTCCTTAAAGTTAAGAATATTTTGGACTTCAGCTAAAAATGCTTCTGATTTTATTTGCTTCCAGTATGGTAAACACAGTAAGAAACACCTTAAAGTCTCATCAGCCCATCTGTGTAGTTAATAAAAGCAGTTTTGCCATCCTCCAGGCCAGTGAAGAATGCCAATTACCAATTTTAATAGGAAACCAGCATAAAACAAAGATAAACCCAAAGATAAGTGCCCGTGTGAAAATTGTTTCTTACCTCTGCCGTACGTCGCTTGTCAACAAGGGACGGACATATGGGTGGTTTGACAAAGAAAGCAGAAGTTGTTGCTGAACCACTTTAAGATGGGGTCTGTGGAGAGACCTGAGGAGGAGGAGGAGGAGGAAGTGAAGCAACTGTTGCTTCAGACGGTGTAGAGAGCAACAGAAAGAATGACTAAAGCTGTGTTTGTACCGGATGTGCATCGAACTCAGCACCCACTCGCACTCACTCCCCTGAGATCTTGTGAGCCCTGGGGATCTGCTGGCAAATAGACATTTATGCTTCAGGGAATCAACATGCCTGCTTCATGGGCTGTGCAGAGCCAGCCCTGAGGAAAAAGGAGGTGATGGGTCTGTGGGCTTTGCCTCTGTGACTGTGCCGACATTTCCTTTGGTCAGGAGCCTAGTGACGTGTTCTTACTGGACTTCTTCATCATCAGATGAAGTTGTTGTCTTATTAATGACATGACTAACATTCACTTAAAAAATCTGGGGGCGGCTAGGTGACTCAGTGAATAGAGCACCGGCCCTGGAGTTAGGAGGACCTTAGTTCAAATCCAGCTTCAGACACTTCACGCTTACTAGCTGTGTGACCTTGGGCAAGTCACTTAACCCCAATTGTCCTGCCTTCCCCCCTCCAAAAAAACAAACAAACAAAAATCTTCCAGTTAAGCTGGCACTCAGAAGACTAGTAATATCTGCTGATATCAGGAAATAGAAGAATCAAGTTGTTAGAAAAATGTGTCTACCTTTCAAGTGTGCCAGTTACCAAGAGCTCATGGAGCTTAGGTCCATCAAGTGGCCGGCTGAGCACCCTGACTCCTAGTGGGTTTTAATCAACATTTGTGACAAATGACTAATTGTAAATGCCCTCACTGGTGGAGACATTCCATTTTAATGAAGACTATTGATCTACATAAGGAAGATAAAAATAATACCTTTTAGTTAAACTTGTGATAAGAAATTGTCCTTATTCCTTTGTTTCAGCCCATCTTAATGCTTAGATGGCATTACTTAAGAAGTGGTGGTATGATGCAAAGTGCCCAGAGGCCCTGGGTTCTAATCCTTGCTCCTCCATTGAGGACCTGTGTAAGGACAGCAAGTCTCGTCACCTCTCTGGGCCTCAGTCTGGGCCTGTAAAATAAAGAAGTTGTACTGCATGACCAGCATGGTCACTTTGAGCTCTTAAGGTGTGGTCTAGAACTTCTAGGGCAGGAGTCCTTAAGCCAAAGCTTGGTCAGTTTGTCTTTAAAAAAATATTTTGATAACAATATTTTAATGTGATTGGTTTCCTTTATAATTTTATGTATTTGAGAAACGTGATTCTGAAAAGGAGTCCATAGGTGTCATTAGATTACGCAAGGTATCCGGGACACAGCAAAAATTTAGAATCCCAGCTCTAGGATGTTTGAGATGAGTGAAAAAAAATAACTTTAGATTTTGGTCATTCAGATACTAAATTTTATTACTTTATGATTTAGTTTGTCTGGAGTTAAAAATCCATTCAGCAGAAGTAAAACAGCCATTTACAAATTCACTTTCTGTAGTGCTTTCCCTCATAACAAATCAGTGAGGTTGATAACAAAAGTACGATTTGTCTCCCATTTTACAAATGAAGAAACTGTGTCTCAGAATTAAGTGACATGTCATTATCTAGTAAGTATTGAAACTGAGATTGCAGCTCGTGCCTGCCCTCCCTCAACTCCAGCACTACATCTTCACTATATAACATCTCCCTTTTTTTAAGTAGGCAATTTTTGTTAAATTGGAAGTACACCTTTCTAGCATCCCGTCACAAAAATTTGCTTAAATGTATATTTACTCTTCCTTTTTTTTTTAAGGTGAGACTGAGGTGAATGACAAATTTGACTTAATGGAGAAATGAGACCAGGGGTATAATTGGTAGAAATGTAAAATCCGTACCTGGATAATTCTTGGCACAGAACTCGAGCTTAATAGCTTCATGTGGGGATGAAGGAAGGCTGTTGCCTTCTTTTAACCTGCTCCATGTTGGATTTGACAAGCTTGTGTTCAGTACATGTGGCTTGGCTTGAGTCACTTTTGATTTGTCCCTTCAACAGAGTATCCAGCAAATCAAACAGATACGTGTAAGTGAGGGTTGTCTCTCCCAGGCCTTTTGAGTGGCACTTTTTTCCTACCTGTCTTTCTTTCTGAGGGCGTCATCAGATACAGATGGAAGTCCTTGAGATGCCCTTGTTGTTATCAGAATTTGGGGTTTTCTGTTATTTCTAATATAAGCAGCTCACGAGAGGCCTGTGTTGCACTTGGACACATGCAGAAGTCCTTTTATGTTTGCCCCTGGCCTTCTAGTGCCTCTAGAACTAGCATATTGCTGTCATTTGGTCCTTTATTTTAAAAAAAGACCCAAAGTTGTATCATTACCTTTTGTTTTTATATCAGTTATATCCCACAGTGCTCTCATGCCCTACCCAATTCCCCACTCCAACCTTCTCTTTTGACTGAAGAAGAAAACTATGAAAAATCAAGGGCCACGTCAGCCTGTGAGCCTACACAGGCGGCACTGACACCTGTTGTCCCCACTTCTCCAGCAGAAGGAGAGAGCTTTGTTTCCTCCTCTGCTCTGGAGGCAAAGCTGATCATTTGAATTAGACAGTGTTCAGTTTCACTGTCCTGGATTTCTAATTGATCTTGACTGGACTTTTGCTGTAAGGTTCTGTCAGCAGACACATAAGCCTACTATATATATGCAAAGCCCCATGGGAAAGTTCTTGGTACCCAAAGATAAAAGGAATTTATAATTTAATAGGAGTAGATGAGAGTGCTTAAAGAGGTTGAAAGTACCCATTACAATCCAAAGAAGTAGGTAGGGTTAGCCACCAGGGAGATTTCCTGAAGGGCATTGTACCAGACAGCCATGGGCACAGAAGGCCCTGGAGGCCTAGTGATTGTCATGAGACGTAGGTAGAAAGGGAAGAAGATAGATTGAGTATTGTAATTGAAGGTGAATGATGTGGAATAAAGGCAGTTTGGGGCTGAAGGAGAGACTTGAGTGACAAAGGAGCTTGGCAATGGAGAATATTAGGAAGTCTTAGCAACAGTGATGAGATCATCACGTAGGAAATGGCGGAAGTGATAGGACGTCTTAGGAAGATCCACGTGGCATTGGTGTCTTGGGAAAGTAAAGTAGCACCTGGGGTGGGGGGTGGGGGAGAGAAGGGATAATGGATGCGGTATCCCTACGGTCTTGGAGCCAAGGGCTCCACAAAGCAGGACAGATTTGGGAGGTCACATGTGGTCGGTTTTTTATTTTGCACAGGTTTAGTTGGAGAACCTGGCAAGGCCATCTGGTTACAGCTGGAAATGTGGGTCTGATGCTTAGGTTGAAAGCTTAGTGTTGATTTGGAAGTTCTGGGAAGAAAGATGATATCTCAAGCTGTGGAATGCCTCATGGTGTATATGGAATGTGAGAGGAAGGAAGAGAATCAGTTTTGTCAGTCAGCATGCATTTATTGAAGTTCTACCGTGTTCCAGACACACTGTGCAGGGCTCTGGAAATATAAAATGATGAAAGAGTCCTTGGCCTCGAGAAGCTTGATTCTTCCAGGGGAAAGAGTAGAATAGAAAATCATGAGAAGGGAGGAGTGGTTGGCAGAATCAGACTCTGCAGAGAGGGCAAGGATGAGGGCAGCTTGGCCATCCCATTGCCTTCAGTGACCTGGGAAAGGCCAACTTGAGAAATGAGCTTGAGGGGAGCAGACAGCAAGGAGCTTGGCATGGGGGAGTGTAGACAGTGTTTTCAAGGAGCAAGTGTGCATGGTCACAGTGTTACTGTCGCCAGCTTTTATGCAGCATACAAGTGAAAGGTTGACTCCAATCATTTATCAGGTAAAATAGCATTTTAATAAGCTTTCGGAATTCTTGCACATCATGGAAAGATCCACACGTCACTGACTTAAAACAAGCTTTGTGGCAGTGAAAGGCACTACTGTGTCAGACCTTTAAGGGAGTTAGAATTTTGATGGTTTCTGTTAACAGGTCAGAGCAGGCAACTGGTTATGACGATAGACCTAAATTATTCAAATTTAAATTATTATGACCAGATCCAGATGAGTTTCTATCAAGTGCTCTTGCTGAACAGTGTTTCCTGCGGTCTGTCTCATGTCAGCCTTTCCTCCATTTCTCTACATTCCAGATTCTTTGCTGCCTTAATTTTAAAACCTTTCAGGATCTTTGGTTACTTGATGTCTCAGGTCCTGCTTGATCTGTGCCCTGGGAAGCCTGTGAAATCTTTAGCTTCATAATAGAAGTGCATAGCTCTAAGGATTTGACTGAATAGATCATTGGCCCTACATGTAGTCCAAACATTCTCACCCTATAGATCGGAAAACTGAGGCCCCTAATAAAGGTCAAGGGACTTGGCCAGGACTACACAGTAGAAGAGTCAGGATTAGACCCCAGGTCTGCTGGCTGGTCCCCCAGGCAGGCATACTTTTCCCTTTCATCCTTCCTTCTCTGACCTTTGATTCCCAGGTTTGCCATATCAGGTTCTAGGCTACCAGCAGTAAAAATACCAGCTCACTATTTCTGCTGGAAGCCTTCACAACCCAGCTACACTGATCCCTCTTTTTTACCCGTCTCACTGGGTGAGTTTCTCGCTGGCTCCGTCGTCTTTTCTTTCCCTTGGCAGTGTGAGGGTCCCTGTGGCCTGCAGCATCAGCCGGGGCCCCGTGAGCTGCTCAGCTCTTTTCCCTGTGTTAGATTCCACCAGCCACAGGCCGCTGCTGGCCAGAAAATCCCCATTGCTTCTTGTCTGGCGCTTACAGGCTTGCTTGGATCGCTTGAGTGAAGACACTCTGTTTGCCAGAATCACAGTGGACAGAAAGAGGAGGGTGCAGATGAGGAAGAGCACGGCAATGATGATGAGGCACACCAGCATGGCCATTTTGTTGTTGTTCTCTTCACAAATGTCCCTCCTAAAAACGTCACCCTGGCTCCTGCTCGTGAGCTCGGTGCTCTGCATTGTTGGAATGCTGCTGTCCCTGGGAGGAGAAGACGTGAGATCGTGGCCAGATGGAGGAGCGAAGGACTGGGCGTGAGGCGATGCTGTCCTCGCCTCAGGCATGCTGGGAGTATTTACTGCTCCCCATTCTGGAGTGTCCAGGTCTGTGAGGCGTCCATCCTCACTCCTGTTTGTTTTATTCTGAAGAATGGGATCCCAATCAGTACTGTTGATAACCCAGAGGGACGTGGCATTCGCTTTTCCTTGAGGAAGCCAGGAAAAGATGGCGGTTGCCAGAAGAGTAGCGTGCAGGTAACATCCTGTAGGGTCCATGGCCAAGCTCACCTGGTAACCAGTCTGTTGAGTTATAAATACAGTTAATTAAGTGGTCATGAAGTAGAACTAAGGTATTAGTTTGCAGTGGTTTTTGTCAAAAAATGGGCGGCTCTGATGTTGCAAGTAGAACTTAAGTATTTGTTTTCGTAGTGCATGCATGTTTAAGGATTCCTGGCCTAGCTGAATGAACTCCAGTGTAACTGAGTTGCATACCCTTGACTCTTGGGCTGTTGGATTAGGAAGCCTTTCAGTCCCTCCGATCTGCTTCTAAATGCAGGAAGATGGAGGAAGACAGCATTACCAAGAGCATTAATCATTTTTAACTGTTGTGCACAAGGGAGCTCTGTGGTCATTTCTTCCTTCCAAGCAGGCCAGACTTCAGCTTTGACTCATTTGCTTCTGCTTTTATTTTTTTTAATTCCTTTTTGTTTCTATGGTTAAGGATCCTTTGCAAAAACTCCTCCACCCTCTAAGCAAATGTATGACTGTCTTTATTGTAAAAGGAGAAGTAGAGCTAGAAGACATTTCTGCCTTGGGATAGAAGGGAAAGCAACTATGCAGTTAATGTGAATAAAAACAAGAACTATTCTCTTAATTAGCCATTATAATTGTTCATTTCAGCAGAACACAGTGAACTGACTATTCCTTGAAGACAGTCTAGCTCTGCTATGGAGAAGTCATTTCCATCCGTGCCCCACCTCTCACCCACCCCTATCTCCAGTGCACATCCTTCTCTCTACATGCTTCCGCCTCCCCCTGCTTTCCGAGGGCTGCGCCATTTTGTTAGACTGAAAATCACAGCAGTACTAGAGAAAAAAGAAGCAGGACTCGTCCCAGATCATTTCAGATCTACAGCTTGTTTCACGGCGTAAGCAGAATCTAAGAGGAAAGGACTTTGTTTACTTTTGAGAGAGACAAGTTTAACAATCGTTCCTTTTTTTTAAACAGTTACTTAGCTTTCTGTTTTATGCTTGGGTTTTCTGGGGAAAGAGAGGCAAGCAAACTTGGTTGGCCTTCTTAGATTGATAAATCACATTGCTTCTAGTAAGAGTCTAGCACAGATTTTCAATGAGAAGTGTCTCTTGTTCAAGAAAACACATATGCTGTTAGGTGTGTTATTTGTGTATCTCCCTCTTTGTACAGAGCTGTGCTCTGAAAAAAACTAATAGGATTATACATTGAGTCCCACACAAGAGACAGAATGCCAACTCAAATTTGAGCTTCAGAATTTTCTGCTTTACTGAGACAACTGGGGGTGAAGGGTGTGGTAGAGATCTTAGAAGATGTGTTAAGTTAGATTAATTTTGGGACTGTGGATTTGTATGTTAATATACTAACTGGCACACGGATTAGGCTTTTTGTTTTATTGTTGATTTTTCTCAAGTTTAGATGGTAAGGCAGAGTCTTCTGTGTTACCATTTTGTAATTAACTGTATGGAAGAGTTAGAAATCAGCTATCGAAATTCTTACACGTAAAATTATTTTCAAGTACTTAGTGGTGAGTCATTTGACAAAAGAGAGACCTTTAAGTTCAGTCAAAGACTTTCCTTTGGGAAAAACTAATATTTTGCATTAGTCTGCATTAGGCATTATGAACATGTGAAATGTGTTTACTCATGACCACTTTATAGTTCGTTAACTGTGCCCTGTCCCCAAACACACATCTTTGCTCATTGCCCAAATGATGACAGTGGTCCCCACTGGACACATAATGGAGCCACTGTTCATTGTCTCTGGCCAGATGGTCTGCCACCCCGAAGTAAACAAACTGGCCTCACCAAATGAGGTCTTCACACAGACCCCGAAAAGCAGGAGAATCCAGATCAAGGACTCTTGGGGACTCCTCACTTCTCACTCTCAGGGCAAGGTTGGGTTTTAGAAAAGTCTCTTTCATCTGTGGGTGATTTTAGGGTAAAATCTATAATGTCCAGCCAGGAGAAGTTACATTTCTAATACTGTTTAATCAAAACGTTAGTAACTTTTGGAGCCTAAACTGCCAACAGTTCATCCCTGAGTTTATACTCCATTTTTCATGGGAAATTTGCCAATTCTAGGCAAAATCTCCAACCTGTTTGAAGAAACCATTTCTTCCCTTCAGTTGTTAATAGCCCTATTTTATTAGTGAGAGTCTTTGCTGGGAAGTGGCCTTGGCACATTCTCCCTGAAGCACCAGCCCTGCTGACCTGGGCAGGAATGACAGGGAAGCATAAGCAAAGGTCTTTGTGACCTACCTTCCAAGAGCTGGTCAGAATCTGATAGTAAAGGGAGTGTTTTAGCCACCCGCTTCTCTGGCTCGTCTGGAGACACGCTGACAAAGACTGAGCTCAAAGGAGATGGAGAGAGGGAGAGTGGAAGGAGGTCTGCAGCAAGGAAGGCGACAGGCTGAGAGCTCCCCACTTTGAAAATGAAAACCACCGATGACACATTTCCTTTCAGCTGCAGCTCAAGCACATGTCAGAGGAGGGAAAAAACCCTCCATCGCCTCCAGTTTGCCTCAGGCCTGACAGGAAGCTTTGTGAACAAATCCCGCCTCCAGGGCGGGGCAAGGAAAGTTTTCCATTGACCCATCCTCACCTAAAACTGTCTGGACCTGGGCCTCCCAGGGCATCCAGCCCATGCACTGAGGAGACAGCAACCACTCTCCTAGAGTAGAAACATCTTTGCTAATGAGCCTCAGCCACAGGTGTTTGCAGGGTTCAGACAGCCTTCTCTGAGCCCCTGACCCCAGTGATGCCACAGCAGTGGGCTTTCTGTGATGGAAATGGAACTGTGCCTTTGAGTAATTGTGAGTGGGGGGTTAGCCCAGGCTCCACACTTCAGTAAAAGGCATGATGTCACCCTCAAGCCTTTCAAACCATGGGGGAGGTTGGAGGGGGGGGAGCATTAGCTGAAAAATGGCCCACGGTTCCTTTAAGTGAGCCGGCAGCTTCGGACGCTGTCCAGCAGGCTTTCCTGTGTCTCCTTCAAGCCAGTCCCAGCTTAGCCCGAGGCTGCTGGGCTGCCACAGAGAAAATGGCTGAGCTTTGAGCTTGTCCAGAGGCAGTTTGAAACAGGAGGGCATGCCAGTGAAGGGCTAAAGTCAGTAACCTCCCTGTCCAAATATGGGTGAGTGCAGGGGTTCCTGAAAAGGCCATGCCAAAAACCTGTGACCCACTGTTGTACGAGAAATCGTCAGACTGACAATACACTTACAAGTGGTTCAGAGTATTCTTCTTTCAAGGTGCTCATAGCTGTGTTACCTTACTTCTTTCACCCACAAAATGGAGTAATTTGATCCTATGACCTCTGAAGTCCCTTTAGACTCTAAATCTATAAACCATAAACCTCTTTGTGGATGGCTCCGGCATCAATCAGTCGACAAGCATTTATCAGTCACCTGGTACAAGGCGGGCACTGTACTTGGCACTAAGGATACCTGTGCAGAGAACGAAACACTCCCCACTCAGACAGGCAGCAAGCCCATCTATACTGCAGAGAGATGAAGTGAATACATAAAGCCTGACCCAGACTAGTTAGATCCAAGGTGGTTTGCGAGGGAGGGCACTAGCACTTGTGGGGATGAGGGAGGGTTTCCTGTACAAGATGCATCTTTAGGAAGAGATGAGCCCTCTTGTGTGGCAGTGAGGAGGCTGGGGCATTCCAGGTCTGTAGGAGCATCAGTGCAAAGGCCTGCGATGGGGCATGGACTCTCCTATGGGAGGAGCAGGGCGAGGCCAGTTCGGATGGAGTGTACATCATGAAAGGCAGGGCTGTGTACCAGGAGGCAGGAAAGCCAGGATGGAGCTAGCTTGTGAAGGACTGAATAGAAGAGTTCACATTTTATCTTGAGGTGATGGGGAGCCCTTGTAGGGGATTCTCATGGTCAGCTTGCATCCCACTTAACCAGCTGTGCGATGGCCATTTCTACTGAAGTGGCCTCACACCTGGAAGTCCTGCTTGGTTCTCCCTCTCCCTGCCTGCTCATGTTCCTCACCAGATCTCCCAGGGTGGTCTTTGTCCCCGTCCTTCCCCTTCCCTTTCATCGGTCTTAGTGCTGGGCCCCAGCATTTCATTCTCAAGCTACTCAGATAGTTCTCCTCCCACTTCCTCCTGCTCCAGACTGCCTTCTTACTTCTCGGCAATTGCTTACTGGCGTAACTTCTGAGTTCCTTAATCTTTTCAGCTCCTGTAATTGGTTCCTCCAGGCTCCCCCCCCCCCCCCCCCACACACACACACTATTCTAGGGCCAAGTTCAAGAACTCCCCATTTTTATCACTTTTATCTCTCCCGGTGACCTCTGAACCTCCTATTCCTTCACTTTTGTTCTGGCTACATTCTTCTCCCTCCCAGACTTTAATCCCTTGGTTAACCAACTCTCTCTCTCTCTCTCTCTCTCTCTCTCTCTCTCTCTCTCTCTCTCTCTCTCTCTCACACACACACACACACACACACACACCCCTTCTGCAGTGCTTGAAACTGCTCTCTCCAGACCCAGTGAGCATCGCTCAATGGCCAGCTCTGATAACCTTTTCTCAGTCTTCATCCTTCTTGACCTCTTGGCCTTTGACCTGTAGATAAGCCCTTCCTGAATACACTCCCCCCAGCCCATGTTCTCTCTTCTTCCCCCCTCCACGGCCTGCTCACTGTCCTCCTTCTCCTTTGCTAGGCCATCACCCACCCCATGTTTCCTCTTTCTTTTCTCTGATCACTTGATGACCTCACTCTTTGATAATCATCTCTATCATAGAGACCTCCAGGTCTGCATGCCTCACTTGGGCCTCTCTCCTGAGCTCTAGTCCAAAGGCATCAGCATGTCCAAGCAGAGCTCATTATCTTGTCTCCTAGACCCTTCCCTCTTGTGTCCGGAATCCCAGCATCCCCCATGCCCCAGATCTGTAACTTCTCCCTCACCCCATGTGTCCTGTGGGCCATTAAACATTGTTGCTTCTGTCTCCAGAGCACCTCTCACACACCTTCCCACCCCCTAGTTCCAACCCTCAACACCTTGTGCCAGTCCTTCCTTGGCCTTCATTCCCTGATTCCCTCCTAATTGGTGGAAGTCTTCACCCTATTTCACATGAGTATTTCCTACCGAATCTCCCAGTAGTGCCCTCATGTAGGTGGGCCATATGGCAGTGGCCACTTTCACCTTTGAGGACTATGAAGGTCTGAGAACTTGTCTCCCACTGATGGGCCCACCTGGGGGACCCTCTGCCCAGGACATTCCCTGTCTCCTTGTACCATGAGCTCCCTTTAAGACCCTCTAGACTGGTCCCCTCCCTCTTCTCTGGCTTGGCTGCTCACTCTGCCACCATATCGTTTACTTACTGTTCCCTAAAAATACTCATACTTTCTTGCTACCGTTCTTTACCTTGAATGCTCCTGGAGAGCTCTTCCTCCTCCTGCCTCCAGACTCTCGTCTCCACATCTCATCTGTCGATCAGTAATGCCGCCTGAGCTCCTCAGAGGAGGAGACTGAGGCCAGTGGTACAGTAGACTCCTGGCCTATAACAGCAAGCACCCTAGCATACCTAGGGCAGCTACTAGCACAGGTTCTTAGATCTGCTTTTCTAAAGGAAAGCAACTCAAAATGGGTTAACAATCTTACTTTAATCAAACATATCATTTAC
>CM053586.1:30515446-30538120 GCA_028646515.1 Pseudochirops corinnae
GGCCCCCCCCCCCCCCCCCCCCCCCATGCTTTCCCTGCCACCATGTTGCTTTGGCATGGGGCTTAGGTAAGGCTGCGGTAACTGGCAAAGGAGAAAGAGTGGCATGGTTTTGGCCTCAGTTCCCCACGCATTTTCAGGCAGCCATGTTCACCCTTGAGGTGGAGCTCATGGGTCAGATCTGCAGCAGGGACATAAGTGGGCAGCTGGAAGCTTTGTAGATAGCCACTGAATCCAAAGCCGTGGGAATCCGTATGTCACTGGCGCTCAGGGCAGCGCGGTCTAAGTCGGATGGGTCTGTCCCTTTGACGTCTGGCCTGCTTCTGAGTACAGAGGGAACCAAGACAGGAGGGATTCAGAGAGGGCCTTGTTGGCTTCATTGCCTCTTGAGTGCAGTGTCTGTATTCTTTTTTTTAATTTCACAGAAGAGACCAAGCAAGTTTTACGACTGAGTCTGACTGAGTTCTCACTCCCTAAGTTTTATCTGCTGTTTGGCATCAGCAAAGTCAAATCGGCTGCTGTGATAGCCTTCCGGTCCAGTTACCGGGACAGGTCCTTCTCCCCTGGCTCCTATGAGAGGGAGACCTTTGCCCTGGCGTCCCTGGAGACAGTCACAGAAGCTCTCTTGGAGATCATGGAGGTAGGATTGAAGGGGAAAAGGGGAGACAGGACCCATTCAATAAGAGATCTGCACATACTGTCCTGTGCAGGACAAGTCATTGTTGCCTTCTGCTGTTTGGTCAGCCAATCAGATCTCCCTGAGGTGGTTCTGTTTTTAAACCTCTTGGTGAATTGTGTGACTTGTAAAATAGCAAATTTTCTGAATATTTGTATCTGTGTCTTCATGTACATGGATATGTTTCAAGAGTATTTTCTTTCAGGCTTGTATGAGAGATATTCCCGCATGCAAGTGGCTGGACCAGTGGACAGAGCTAGCCCAGAGGTATGGAGCGGTCCCCAATTCTCCATGGTCCTTGCCCTGCTGTAGCTGCTGGGGAGAGGAGGTCTGTGAGATGGTTCCTTTTGGTTTGTTGCAGGTTCGCATTCCAGTATAATCCATCCCTGCAGCCAAGAGCCTTGGTTGTGTTTGGTTGTATCAGCAAAAGAGTGTCCCACGGGCATATCAAGCAGATCATCCGCATTCTTAGCAAGGTATTTTTCCTTTTGTTTCTGATGCTTGTGGGTCGGAGATTCTTAGCAGGGGCCCTCCCTTTTTGCTAGAGGACACTTAACTGTGGTTCTGTCCCATTTGTTCCTTTGGAAAGGTGTTTTGATTGTTTTCTTCATTTCAATTCACGGAAAGAAGACAAGACTATGTACAAGATATTTTTTAAGAAGAGGGTGATGTCCCTAGAATACAAAAGCAGATATGGGGGTGGGGGTGGGGTGTTATTTTTGCTAAAGTAGAAGTGAAAGTTTGCCCAAATAAAGCTCCCCAAAGCCCCTCAGCTTTGAGCTGCCAGCTTGTGATCGGAGCTTTATCTCCACGGCCCTAGAGAGATTGAGGCTGTTCTGAAATTCATGAGTGCCAGTAAATACCAGGAAATGTAGCAGCCTAAAATGACACTGAGATAACCAGGACATTGTTTCTTATTGCCCCGCCGTTCCAGTCTCTCACTGGAAACAGCCCTCATTCTTAATAAATTATTTCCTATCTCTTTGAATGGATTCTGAGCTACAGTTAAATGCAGTTTCAAAATTAGTGTTTGACTTTAATGAGAATAAAACTCTTGTTTTCCCAAAACAGGGCCTTGAGAGCTGCCTAAAAGGACCTGATAATTATAACAGTCAAGTTTTGATTGAAGCTACTGTAATAGCATTAACCAAATTACAACCACTTCTTAATAAGGTAATGATTCCCTACGTGCAAGGAAAAGTAAATACGTTTTTAATGAAAATCAGGAGGACACGATGTTCTAGAAACTTTCAGGCCCATCAGCCTGACCCTTGCAGACACTTCTGTTTCCTTTTTCCACTTCCTTATTCTGGATCTTAGACTTAGCATCATAGATGTATTTTCTTTTGAATAATTCAGAAAATGAGAATGAGTTTGTGATTAAAAGTGCAAATGATCTCAGTCACATTTCTGTCCTTAGAGAATCCAGGTACTCGATAGAAGCGAAATATTAGATTTCAACAGGAACTCCATTGTATTTGTTATTTGTAATTTATTTGGTTTTATTAAATAATAACTCAGCTTTTCTTATTTAACAAACCTGTGAAGGCAGTAGTATAAGCATTACTCTCCCCATTTTACAGATGAAGACATTAAGGCCCAGGGAGGGTGAGTCCCCTAGAGTCAGACAGCTGGCTAGCTCTCTGACTCTCATTTCCAGCCTTCTGTCTACTTCCTCTCATAATTCTTTACCCCATATTTTACTTAGTGCTTTTCCCACAATACCTCTGTTCATGGAGTAGCTAAGACCACTTTTGAGGACCATTCAGTTCCTTTGGGCCCTCTGAACATCAGGAAGGTTTTTGTGCCTAGTCACAGAATGGGGGAGGGGGGCAGACTAACACTAGCTATCAGGTCCCCTGTGCTTGGGCTTGAGTGCTTGGAGGGCCAGTGGTTAGACAATGAGTGACTGCTGGGTGGAGCAGGGTACCTGGCTCTGTCAGAGGGAGTCACGTCTCAAAGACGAAGTCTGGGTAGAAAAACAAGACACTCCTCGAGCTTGCCCTGTATCATCAGTGTCGATGAGCTTTGTGTGGCCGTATGCTATTAAGTGTGAAGTGTAAAGAGTTGAGGAGGAAGCACTGGTCAGAGAAGGGAGACTTGGGCAGGGCCTTGGGATGGGAGGAGCATCTGTATGGTGTCTCTGAGGACCATATAGCTGAGATTTGGGATCCTAGAATTTAGAGCCAGAAAGATCCTGAGCAGTTATCTAAGCTCCCTCATCTTGTAGACCAGGAAACTGGAAGGGACCTTCAAGAGAAGAGCCAGGCCTTGGTCCCAGACTTCACAATTCCCTGTCTACTCCACCAAGTCCATTCAGTCCTGGCACTGCCACCAGCTGACCGTAGGTGAATCACTTCACCAATTTCTAGGGCTACATTTCATGTAAACATTACCTCACTGACAAAATGGGGCTAATACTATTTATACCGTCAGCCTTAGGCTCTGGGAATATGAGTTCAGAAAATGAAACAGTCCCTGCTCATGTTTACATTCCACCAGGGGAGACTGCATCTACCCACAAGTCTCTATAGCAGTGATTCTCAACCTGTAGGTCATGACCCCTTTGGGGGTCGAACGACCCTTTCACAGGGGTCACAGGGGTCACCTAAGACCATCGGAAAACACATATTTCCAATGGTCTTAGGAACCAAGACACTACTCCTCTATCCATCTCCGGGCGGGTCCGCCCATATACAGGCACGAGTATTAAAGGGTCGCGGCATTAGGAAGGTTGAGAACCACTGCTCTATAGTATAAATGCAAAATAAATCTAAGGTGCTTAGAGGAAGGCAGGTCAAGCCGTCGCAAGGGAAAGGGGTGCATTGAGGTAGAAAGTGGTGCTTCTCTAACCTTGCCATGGTAGCTTTAGGACAACCTGAGATGATGCACGTAACCCTGGAGCACTGTCTCAGTGTGCTACCACATTGACCCTGATCCCCAGCTGTGCCAAAGCTTTCTCAAGCCCCTCTGTGGATGAGACTGGAGTTGGAGGCACCTGAGCTGGGTGGCTTGTGCAGTGATCCAGGCATGAAGTCAGGAGTGTCTGGATGTGGGCAGCAGAAATGGGAGGAAGGTGTTGAAGTGAAAACCATGACAAAGGCAGCTGCAGTTGGGTTTTGTGGTCTATGTGGGGAGCAGGAGAGTGTTGGTGCTGGTGAGACTGGGGAGGACAGCCAGGCCCAAGAGGTTTCTCAGATCCAGAGCTGGGCTGGCCCTCGTCCAAGGGAGAAGGAGAGAAGCTGAGGGGCAGCCATGCCCAGCAGGGGGCTCTGTTAACCTGAGCGTCCCTTGTGTGTGCTGGCACACCCCAGCAGGAGTCTCCTCTGCACCGAGCTCTCTTCTGGGTTGCTGTCGCCGTGCTGCAGCTAGACGAGGTGGACCTGTACTCAGCTGGCACCGCCCTCCTGGAACAGAACCTGCACACCTTGGACAGTCTCCTGCACATCTTCAATGACCAGGTAATTGTCCCGGGGTTAACTGTCCCAGGGACACTGCCGGCCTCTCGTGGAAAGTGGTGCCGTGGGATAGATGTTGGGGGCCAGGCTCCAGCCTTCCTTTGGGCAGCACTACTTTGTGCCTGCAGCAGCGCTAGCCTTTAAAAAAGTCTATGTGACCCACAACAGAGTGGAGGGACTGGAACAGTACTAACGATAAGTAAGCGCTAGCTCCTTATCTCGGATGATGTGCTTCACAAAAGTCACTTAGGGGAGGGTGGGTGGGAGCTGGAGAAGACTCCGTAAGAGCCTTTGGGGTATTTTCAGTGTTCCTGGAGGTTAAGGAAACTGACTGGTGGCAGCTGGGTGGTGTAAGGGGCAGAGGTGGGCCCGGAGTCAGTGAGGCCGAAGTTCGAGTCCAGCCTCAGACACTCACTAGCTCCGTGATCCTGGCCAAGCTATTTCACCTCTGCCTACCTCGGTTTCCTCAGCTGTAAAATAGAGACAGTAGCAGCTCCTACTTCCCAGCGTTGCTTTGCCATCCTTAAAATGCTATGTGAATGCCAGCTCTTACTCTGGCTCATTGTATTTTAAGACTTGGACACAGGTGGGGAGCCTGTGGCCTTGAGGCCACCTGTGGCCAAAGGCTCAGGGCTTCCTTTTGCTTTGATGCCAGTGTCTCCATAATGTTATTCTTGAGATTATCACCTGAGATCAAGGTTATTAGAATGAGGGAGGGGAAAGAACGAATGGGGAAAGCATTTCCCAGAATAAGTGGGCTGGGGGGGAAAGCAGCATGGTGCTGAGCCTGCCCAGCTCCTGTGAGCGAGAGAGCAGCTCTTCCATCCGCCATCTCCTCTTTTCATCCCCAGAGCCCAGAAGAGGTGTTCATGGAGATCCGGCAACCTCTGGAGTGGCACTGCAAGCAGATGGACCATTTTGTGGGCCTCAACTTTAACTCCAGCTTTAACTTTGCCCTTGTCGGGCATCTTCTGAAGGGTAAGTCTATGGCCTGAGCATGGCTTAGGAGAACCCTGGCTGGGAACCTTCACGTGTGTCTTGTTTACATATGCTGTCCTAGACAAGTGGTATGGAAGTAACATCGCATCAAGTTGTATGTGGGAACTTGCCTGTCTGGTCCCCTGCTCCCAGCTCCCCTGTATGCCAGCCTTCAAGCGAGCCATGTGGCCCCCTTTCTGGCAATAGCTACACACCATGTTGGTGAACATCGTGCAGTGTTGGGCCATATAGTGGGGATAGCTTTGAGGAAGGTCTTGGAGGATGACAGAGGCAGGAGGGAGTGTGCAGGGGACCAGCAGCCTCTAGTAGCAGTCCTCATACCAGGGCTGGGGAGAGCCAGGCTGGCCACATCATTAGCTTGCAGTGTGACTCTTTGGCCCCAGGCGCTCTTCAGAGTTTCATGTGCACCAGGATGTGTATTTTCTTGCCTAATAAATAGAAATATGGATTTCATTCCCAAAATAGTGTAGAAGTTTTCCCTATAAGATGGAACACACACACACAGCCCACAGTGTGCTCAGTGACATACAGCTAAGTGTGGTGGGCATACAACAAGTGGTGGGCACTCCAAGTGCCATATTTCCTTTTCAGAGGAGAGAGTGAGCTAACTTTCTGTAAACTCTTAAACGATTAATGCTAACCAACTTCTTAGACGTGTTTAAGACAATGGAAGGAAAAGACATGTAGAAATTTCTCAGAACTTTGGAAGAAGCAAACACTTCATTATGTAAATATCCCAATATGTTTCATTTGAGAGAGAGAGTGTGAGTGTGAGTGTGTGTGTGTGTGTGTGTGTGTGTGTGTGTGTGTGAGATTTTAAGCTTCCAGACTGTGTCCTACTTCTTTTGTGTTCCGTGACTCCATCAATGCTGGTGAATGAATCCATTTATAATTCTTCACATCTTTGTTTAGGATTTCGGCACCCTTCACCTGTCACTGTGGCAAGAACCGTGAGGATTTTACACACGCTGCTAGCGCTGGTTAATAAACATAGGAATTGTGACAAGTTTGAGGTGAACACCCAGAGTGTGGCTTACTTAGCAGGTAAGACACCGAGCTTTGCAAGTCAGTCCATAGTAAAGAGCCCTAAGTCTTTAAGCTGAAACAAATGAGGGCACTAGACCAGGTATATGGGTTTGGATATTATGCCCAGAAACTTCTCCTCTTTTCCATAAGTGCTGGCTCCTAAAGGGATAGCAACCCCCCTTCCAAACAGCTGCAAAAATTGGGGCTGCTTCCCAAGCCCAGGCACCCAGAGCTGCTCCTCATTGCCAACACATCAGCTCTAAAGCTGTTATAGGCACCGTCTCAATCCCCTTGTGCTGTCTCTGGAGCATGCCTCTCATTCTTTCTGAGGGGACTTTTCTTTAGTAAATAATCTTCTTGCCATCCTTTACTAGCTAGGTTAATCCAGTTCAACAAAAAGTTATTTAACGACTACCATACGCAAAGCTCCGAATATGCATAAATGATGAAGACCTGAGTCAGGGTACTGGCCATGCCGATGAAGAAGAGGCGATGTTCTACCTACGTTTTTTTTTTTTTTTTAACTTTTTTTTGGAGAGGGGATGGCAGGGCATTTGGGGTTAAGTGACTTGCCTAAGGTCACACAGCTAGTAAGTATTAAGTGTCTGAGGCCAGATTTGAACTCAAGTCCTCCTGACTCCAGGGCTGGTGCTCTATTCACTGCAGCACCTAGCTGCCCCAGCTGCACTCTTAAGGACTTAGGATGGAAAAGATGGTCCATGGGCAGCTGGTTAGACATGAAGCTTGGGAGAGAGGGAGAAGATTGAGGCTAACTAACATCCTCAACAGATGGAGGGCACGTTTCAGGGGAGATAGGCTGACTTTAGTTTTGGACATGTCAGGCTTGAGATAGTGATAAGGAGGCCAGATGTAAGATGTTCAGAAGCAGGCTGCATGCAGAGACTAGCACCGAAGTGGGGCCCATTGCAGGCCTTCCGGCTACTAGTCCAGCTGAGGAGGAAGACTGTGTCTTCTCCATGCTCTGTATACTCTAGGTGGTCTTTGCTCATGCACTGTGGCCCCTCCTTAGCTTCCTGTCCCCCTGCCTTTGTACCCAGCATTTATCAGCCTTCACAATTGTCCTGTGACCTTTCTTCTAGCTTTACTCACCGTCTCTGAGGAGGTTCGAAGTCGCTGTAGCTTAAAACATAGGAAGTCACTCCTGCTAACAGATATCACAATGGAAAACGTGCCTATGGACATATATCCCATCTATCACAGCGACCCCAGCCTTAGGTGAGTGAAATGAACCTTACTAGTGGCTGTTGTGCTGGTCATGTTGACGCAGGGAGCCAATGAATGAGCAGTCTAAAAGGGAAAAGAGGGATGATCTGAAAGAAATTTACATTTGGTTTTGAAAATCATTTTGATTGATGAGGATTCACACAGAAAATTTGCTACCATGCTTTGGTTTTGATTGGGCTGATAAAGACACTTAAACATTAAATAGCTAAAAATGTTTGGCTTAATTTGGGCACAGAAGCTGGGCAATTGCCAGTCCAGCTGGTCCTGTAGCCCAGGGGGAGCCATGGGGAACTGTCCTGTGATATCACCGTGGACCACCCACAAAACAGGCAGTTAGTCCTTGTACCATCCAGAAGCTACCCAGAATTGATGGAGACCTCCTTGTTCAGGTAACATCAGATTGATTGTTTTCATATGGAAAATGCTCCTGTCAGGCAGTTTTCTATACCCTAGGTCACAAAATTTTGAGAGCCAAATCCCATGCCCTCTCTCCTGTTGTGTTAGCAAGGGAGTACAGTTTCTCCCCATAGAGCAGGTGTTATCCTGACCGTTTCCTGTCTATT
Source organism: Pseudochirops corinnae (assembly GCA_028646515.1). NCBI lineage: Eukaryota > Metazoa > Chordata > Mammalia > Diprotodontia > Pseudocheiridae > Pseudochirops > Pseudochirops corinnae. The sequence goes on from CM053586.1 coordinate 30,523,411, forward strand.
AGTGTGTGTTTTTTTAAAAAAACTCTCCTAATTAATTGTAGAAGATTGACTTTTCCTCTTTTAAATGCAAAATATTCAATAACTTTCCACTAACATTGTGAAGACCTAATTTGTTTTTTACTTAGTCTTTGATAATTGCTCTTTTTGTTCTGGGAGCAAATCAGGTAGACCCTCAGGCCAAACCTTTTATTCTTTCAACCGTCCTTTTCTTAAGAATATTTAAGAAACAATTAGCCAAGTTTGAATAAGTAGTGATTGTTAACCCAGGGCCACTTTCTCTTGGATTCCTTGTGTTTGAATGAAAGCAGTTTGGAATTTAGGATTTTCCTAATGGAGTGCTAATTTAAATCCAGTTTCAAGCAATACCAAGAAATTTTTCCCACCTATGTTATATTGGTAAATCGTGATTGAATTGTCAAGGCAAAGGTACAGGAACTGATCTTTTTAAACTAAATCATCCTAACAAAATGGCTTTTAATTTATTACTCCTCTTGTTAGAAATATTGCAATTAAAGAGATTTGGAAGGTTTTACTCTTGTAGTGATAGCAGTGACCAGTAACTTGAACTGCTATTTAAAGGGAAAAATGTTTGCGTGTGAGACAAATTTATTTGTTTTGGGGTGTTTACATCTTTCAGGACACTAAAGGAAACGCAGCCCTGGTCCTCTCCAAAGGGTTCTGAGAGACATCTTGCAGCCAGCTACCCTCCTGTGGGCCAAACTAGCCCCCGAACCAGAAAATCCATGAGCCTGGACATGGGGCAGCCTTCCCAGGCCAACACGAAGAAGTTGCTTGGTCAGTTTGTATGTTTAATTGATCATGTTATCAACTCTTATTGTAGAAATATATTTCTTTATTTTTAAAGGATCAAATACTTTCTTTTTTTACTGGGAAAATAGCATGGTAGAAAAACCACTAGGACATAGGAGAGAGCATACTGGGGGAGGAGTTATACAGAGGGATGGCTGTTTTGGGGTGGTGGGTGGGGGAAAGATGGGGAGAAAATTTGTAACTCAAAATCTCGTGGAAATGAATGATGTAAATAAGAAAATAAATAAATGAATAAAAAATTCCAAAAAAAAAAAAAGAAAAGAAAAAGAAAAACCACTGGACTTAGCCATCTGGGTTCAGATGCTGTCTCTACAACCTGCTAGTTAAATAACCTTGAACAGATACTTTGATTTCTCAGCCTGTTTCCTCACTGGCTTGCCTTCCATCCAGGGCTGTGGTAGAGAAAGCACACGTGGTAGGTGGACCTCTGTAAACTGAAAGGCTAGGCAGATGTATGGGGTTTTTTTTAATAAGTGTTCAGGATTGATGACTGATTCTTTTAGATTTTGCAAGAGAAAGTTGGCAGAGGCACTACTAATTGGGCTGTTTCTGGCTGTTGTGATTTAAGAAAGTTGTTTGGAAGCTTGGTGTGGGCCTCTCTATGAGGACTGCTACTAAGGAAGGCATAGCTGTGAGCTGAGGGGCTTCAGTCTATCTTTGTCTCTCCTTTCTGCCCCGTTCTAAGGTCAGCTGCCTTAAGCTAGGGGTCTTCCAAGAGAGGCCCCTTCTGGGCTCAGGAGGAGGCTTCCAGAGCCCCTGGCCTGTGCCTTCAGAATTTTCAACCTAAGATCAGAATCTTTCATTTTGATGCAAGTAACTAATAGTTCACTGTTGCTTATTTTTTCCTTCTGCTCTTAAAGTTGTACCTTTGAGAGTCAAAGCTTTTCAGCCCATGTGAAGGATATGGTTACATTTTAAAAATTAAATTTAAATTAATGTCAGTTAAAAGAGGAAGTGAGGTTAGAAACTATCATTTTAATTTTCAGTAATAGGAGGTCTACCAGTGAGAGCTCACTTGCCATACAGACATTATCCTAGGTCACTGCAGAAAAAAAGCCCAGGGGTCCAGATGGACTTGTAATAATGGCCTTTGGACCGAAGGTTCTTGATGCTAACCAACACTTGTTATAGCTCAGTAGGTCTTTGTAATTCACTAATGATATAAACAGATTATCAAACCCATGTGTGCCATATGAACAGAATAGATCGTCATGAGGAAATCTAGAAGTAAAACAAACTGACTTGGGGTCTTGAACCATTTCTATAAAATGTGAAAGAGACAGACCTGGAGTCGCAGTGAGGAGCCAGACACCAGTGGCCTTTGGCCAGAACATGCACCATGTTTCTGTTAGGTTGTGTTTGTTTCAAATGATGCAATCACTTCCTCGTTGTTGGATTAAGCTTTTGGGTTTCTGATTACTCCAGTTTTATAATTCTTGAGTACTTATCAAGGAAGGTTAAGTAAAAGTGTAGGAGAAAATTAGTGTCATTCCGCATACAAAGTATGGCACCCGAGCTTTGTCAAATACCTGGAAATAGTAAGTAAATAAAAACCCCCTGATGGGAACTGTGACTTTTTATAAGCAGGTTGCATAAAAGGTCTCTGGGTTTTAGGTTTCTTTAAGCCACACCCAGAAATTACAAGCACCATCAGTAACCCAATGAGTGTGGCTTCCATCTTTGTTGGGTTGTGTGGTTGCAGAGTGTTTGTGGGCTTTATTTTCTTTGGTCCTCAAAACAACCTGGTGGGGCAGACGGTTGTGATATTGTTATCCTGCTCATACACATGGGAAATGAGGATCCCAGGCCACACGGAAAGCAGCAGACCCATGACCCAAACCCAGTTCTGGTTGTCTGACCCTGGTCCTTCTCAGTGTCCCCCACTGTCTTCTGCTAACAACCAAAATGGATCATGGAATGAATTGTCCAGTTACTTAAGGCCTCTCGTTTTGATTCTGAGTGAGAGAATGGGCCTCAGGGAGGGCTTAAGTGAGAGAGGTCAGGATTCTGAGTGATTCTTAGTTGGTAATGCTTTGAACCCAGTATGAGACAGAGAAAAAGTGTCCGTCTTTAAAGAAATGACACTATAGTTTTCCTGTCAGTGCCCCTAAGTGAGGGTCTCTGGTTCACAGTTTCATAAGATGCACAAGCTGCTAGGAACTGTGGACATGATCTAGGTCAACCCGGAAACTGAGGCCTGGAGAGGTTAAGTGGCTGAATGGCAGAACTTGTTAGTGGAAGGACTGAATCAGACTGGACTTGCCAGAACCCAGTTATCCCTCATAATCTCTCATTGGTGTCAAAATCATGGTTCCAGGTGTGTTTCCTTTTGATTATACAGCTTCTTTGACCAAGCTGAGCTTGGCTACTGAGCAAGGCTCACTCCTTCCTCTCCCTCCCAGTGCTCTGACGTTCCCTTTCTGAAAAAAAACCATTGGTGGCCCCTAACTTGGGGAGATATCTGATGATTTTAGACTGGCCCAGTGCAGCCACATGCTCAGGAACTCAGAATCTCCAGGGGGCCATGGGCAAGCCACACTTCACCCTCTGCTCCAAGCAGGACAGGCAGCAGAGACGTCTGTAGGATCTGTTCCATCCTGGTCTTTGTTTGAAGTTCTCAGCGCTGATACCTTTGCCCTCACTGTCTGTAACCCTTGTACGGTGTGGTGTGCTTTATAGGGACAAGGAAAAGTTTCGATCATTTGATATCTGATGCCAAAGCTCCTAAGAGGCAAGAAATGGAGTCTGGAGTCACCACGCCACCCAAGATGCGGAGAGTAGCAGAGAACGACTACGAGATGGGTGAGAAGCAGACGACCCTCACCCTCCATGGCCGAGCCCCTGCCCCCCTTCAGATGGCCACCCTGGGCCTCAGAGAGAGGCTTCACAGGCTTCACTCCCATATTCATTAAAATTATCTCTGGTGGGCGGTGGTCCATAACCGCTGGTCTAACATCTGTTGTCTTGCAGAAACCCAGAGGATCTCACCGCAGCCACACCCACCCCTACGGAAAGTGTCCGTGTCGGAATCCAATGTTCTCCTCGATGAGGAAGTGCTCACGGATCCCAAAACCCAGGCTCTTCTTCTCACTGTCCTGGTAAGGACACCCTACCCTGTTCCCTCCGATCTGCAGTCGACCTGGTGTGGAGAGAGGCGCACACATGGGGGAGGTTAGCACATGCAGAAATGAAAGAGCTCAATAAAAATTCATTTTAAAAGTGCAGGAAAGGAGACTCCCACTTCCCACCACACCAGACACAAGGGTATTTCCTAGTTCCTGAGCTGACTTTAAATGGCCCATCATGTGATGTAAACTCTAATGAATGATGGCATGGGGGGGATGTTCTTATGACCTTAAGCTGACTAGGAGACGCACTCCATTTATCAGAGGTTCTCTGCTTTTGAAGGAAGCTAAGGAGTATTAAGTGTCTAGGTCCTAGAACTTTTTCAGATGCAGCTATTTCAGGCTGATCTGTTCAACAGCACATAAATGCACTGTGCATACTGGGTTATTTTGCTCTTCTTGTCCTGACAGGCTACTCTGGTTAAGTACACTGCGGACGAATTTGACCAGCGCATTCTCTATGAGTATTTAGCAGAGGCCAGTGTTGTCTTTCCAAAGGTTTTTCCAGTTGTGTAAGTATGTGAATTTGCCCCATTTTCCTAAAGTTAAATGCCACATTAAGTTTGAGGAAATTACTACTACTGCTGCTACCATCGCTTTACCACCATCATCATGACCTTTACTACTACTACTATCGCTGCTGCTACTGCTGCTACTACTACTACTACTACTACTACTACTACTACTACTACTACTACTACTACTACTGCTACTACTACTACTTCTGTTACAACTGCTGCTACTGCCGCCATCACTTTATTACCGCCCACCACTACTACTAGCACTGCCATCACCACTCATACTACTACCACTACAGGTGCCACCACCACCATGACTACTACTACCGCCATTATTGTTCCATCACCACCCCTACCACTAATACCTTCTTCTATTACCACCACCACTGTTACTATGACCCCTACTACTACTACCACCACTACTGTCATCACCACTACCACCAGTCCTCCTCCTTTTGTGGTCCTGTTAGGAAGGAGTTGGCTGTTCCCAGCTCCACAGAGAAGTGTGACTCAGGACCTCTCACCACCATTTACCTTTCATTTCCTTCCCTTCTCTGGCTTTCCTTTACTCACAAGAGGGGCCTTACTGGTCTCCTAACAGAGGCTTGCAGACATTTACAGAGTGGTGTCACCACGTTGTTTTCCCAGGTCTTTGCTCAGAAGCAGTCCCCCACTGCGTTCCCCCCAGGTGTTCCTTGTGAGTCTGAGGCCCTCCTGGGATAGTCTCTCCAGGTGTTATTTAAGTGGAGAAGTTCAGGGGGAATAACGTACAGTTCTGAGTGCTCTCTTTTCTGCCAATTGGTTCATTCTACAAGGTTTATTTCTTTTTAAGATATTAGCTGTTTATATAGTCATTTCTTACATGCTAATTGAGGAGAGCAACAGGTTGGTAATTTATATTTTATGGGTTTCTTTATGTTTTGCCAACCGGTTTTTTTTTCCCTGCTTGTGTTTACTTAGGCTAGCATTAAGCATTTTTGGTTTTTTGTTTCCATTCTTCGGTCACGTATCAGCTGAGATAGGAAGTAGAGAGCTAAGAGACAAGTTAAGTGGCAGCTATGCCAGGATTTAAAATTAGGTGCAATTGAATGAGTAAATGTGACTTATTCAGTGTTTATTACATGCCAAGCACTGTACAGATACTCAGGATACAAACGGTAAAAGTTTGATGGTCTCTGTTTTCCAAGAAAGGCTTGAAGTCCTAAGCACGCTGCCGCGATGAGCACCCAGCCCAGGAGGCCTTAGCTTCCCTCCCATGACAGTGCCTGGTGGCCTGGAGAGCAGAGGGGCAGGGAATGTGGGGAGACCTGGTGGAAGCAGGGGGGGGGGGGGGGGGCTTCCTCTCATCCAGGATGGGTGGGTAGTCAGGTGGTCCGAGCATGAGAGGTCCCCTCTCATGGGGCTGGGGCGGGGCGGGGGGAGGAGAGGTAAGCATGCCAGGGTCACAGATTTGACAGTATCAGGCTTTCATTTCTTTCCCCATTTTTCTTTTAAAGACAGAGTAGGTGGGGATACTTTTCTAGCATTTTGTTGTTTGTTTGTTCTTTGTTTAATCTTCTTTTTAAGTAGCCTCTGGACTCTTTTTTAGACATAATTTGTTGGACTCAAAGATAAACACCCTGCTGTCACTATGCCAAGACCCAAATTTACTAAATCCAGTCCATGGGATTGTGCAGAGCGTGGTGTATCATGAAGAGGCCCCACCACAGTACCAGACAGCGTACCTACAAAGTGAGTCTGACGGGGTGGCTGGGGCGGGGATGGCAGAGGGGGCAGCACTCAGGAGCTGGTGCCACTCCCAGCCAGTGGGACAAGACTCACTGCTCTTGTCTTGCTTCCTGAGTTTTTTTAATATAACTCCCGAAATCAAGTAATAACTTTCATTATTTCAAATATAAGTGTGGTTTTAAGTTGGCAATACATTTCAGAAAGCTTCATTGTCTCACCTGCAGACATGTTTTTAAATATGTAGCTAAGACATATACCACCTGCCTTTCATCTTGTTTGATTTTTCTGAGACAGAAAAGAAATGCTTGGTATGAGTTAATAGCCTTTTTTCTGTTGTAGGTTTTGGTTTTAATGGTCTGTGGAGGTTTGCAGGACCATTTTCAAAGGTAAGAATCCTATGTTTTGTTTTTAATGTCAACACAAAATGCTTTGCAAATTAGAGATGTGCCCTGATTTTAGAAAATTCACTGTTAGGCAAACATAGTTCTGAAAGGATGGGCCCTTTCTTAACATTTAAGAGAGATTTTGGAAAGTCCTTCACTGCTGGCTTCCTTCAAATACTGTGTTCCTTCTAAGATGCCATCTAGTCTCCATCGTTTGGGAAGGTGTCTGTGGTATAAAGCAAGGGAAGCCTGCTTCCCTCTATCTGGGACCATTTCAGGCTTTTCTTATCTCTTCAATAATTGAGTTTGCCGGCCTTGAGTATTTGAGAGTGAGGAGAAAGCAGACTAAGTTATGTGCTTATCTCATTATTTTTTAAATCCTTTTTTAGGCCCCTCCTGGGGATCCTCTCAGTACAAATATATTAGTTTCCACTTGATATATTGCATTAAATTTTTAAAAATTTTTTATGTATTAAAAATACATTTATATATTAAAAACTATTCTTTGAGTGCCATCTGTTCTAGCTCTCAGTTAGCTAGACTATAAATGATGTTTGAAGGCAAGACTTTTTTTTTTCATCTCTCTGCCAAAAAATGCTCTGTCCTGGCCTAATCTGGTACAGCCCTTGAGTCCCCCAAGTGATCCCTCAGAACAGGGTGTTAGTGGGGGCTTCTACTCTGGGCCCAGTGATGACCATGCACTAGTCATCCATGCCACATTTGGAGGCTTGGTGCCAGGTTGGCTGAAGGGTGGTCAAGCTGTGGGGTTCTGGTACCTCTTGAAGACATTCTATGGACTTCTGGAAGGCTGACAGCTTTGGGGGGAGGAACAGACATCACAGGATTATACATTGTCGAAAATATTGAAGAAGTTAGCCCCTCACCTCATAACATGGCTACATGCTCATGATTTGGTTGGTGGTAACTAAATAAGTATTCATTGACTGAATGAATTCGTCCCCAGTTGGAAAGAGTTAGATTTTTAGCTTGTAAATTAAAAAAAAATCCTGGCCTTAGTCAGGTGTGGGGAATTGCCAGTGTAGAAACATTTTCCTTCCATAGCTTCCTAGCTGGTCTCTGAGAGTCCCAGTGACCAGGCCCTGAGAGGTAAGTCCCACAGCTAGTATATGTCAGGGGCATGGCTTAAAGCCACCCCATCTTCCAGCCCTGGACCCAATTCTCCCATTGTGACAGATGCCTTCCTAGGGGTCATCTGTGGTCTTTTTCGTGGTATTTGCTGGAGGTACATGACAAAGGAACAGAGCCCAGGAGCACTGTCCTGGAAGTGTAGCTTTCAGAAGGCTGTGTAGGTGTGTGGTGGTACGTTCTTATCAAATGCGTGGTGTCCATTTGGAGCCATGAAATGGGTACAGGAGTGAGGGCAGCAGATGGGTTATTTCTCATTGGCTCTGATCTATGAAGAGAGTGAGGAATCACCCTTCCTGCTTCTACAGCCACGCAGCTAGAGGCACATCTGCTCATTTGTTCAGAAGGAAACATAATATAGAACAGGCAACCTTCAGCTCATGAAAAGTTTATCTCATATCTCAGCCCTTCGACCACTCGGTGGATTTTAAGCTTTCTTAGGGAGAAGAGGAAGAGGAGCACTGCTCAGGGTGAATAGGGTACTGAAAACAAGGGGTGCTGACCTGCCAGCTCTTTGTTCTGCTTTTGTTTTCTGTGCCAAAAATGACTGCTGGGGATGTGCTGTCCCTGCTCGGAAGAGCACTAGTGAAGGCCACTCCCATGCTAGCCCTCGTAGTACAGTTGTGTCACTGGGCCTAGGTGGCCGGGAGTGGGGGCCCTTGGCCCATTTCCTGTCCCTGGGCTCTTTGGGCAGCAGCCAGGAAAAGCCTCTCAATGGACCCCTTTTCAAAACAGTGTTGTTACATGCATATCAAATAACACTGAATTACAAAGGAAATGAATTAGGTGGAAATACAGTTATCACAGTATTTTTTAAAAACAAGTTCCCACCTCCCAGATGCAGAACCTAGGCCTGCATTAGCAGGTGTGATTGCTGAGCCTCTGACAGTATTTGGGACAGCTTCCGGAGAACGGGAGAGGTTCCCCAGGACTGGAGAAAGATCAGCAAGTGTCCCTGTTCTCAAAGAGCGAGGGGAATGGGTCAAACACTAGAGTAGGAGTCAGCTAGACCTGGGTTTAAATCCTGCCTCTCCAGGCGAATCAGCACAAGAGTCTTCACGAGAGTGCTACAGTCTTTACCCTCATGTCTCTGACTTGTGGTGAGGCCCCACTGAGGCCATGGTCCTCACAGGACTTTGAAAACCTTTAGCCCATCTCATGCAGGCCTCTTTCCCTCATTTGTGTTCTGGAGCTTGGGGTCCAGGCTGCCACCCCTTTCTCAGAATTAAAAAACAGAATAACCATTTAGATTGAAACCCAGGTATCAAAATAATTAAACCAAGGCTCCCCCACCCTGGGTTCAGGCCCTTACTCTACCATTTGCCCAGGTTTGTAGTGGTATTACTCCACAGTTCACATGTTTGTCTGATCTAGAGATGGCCTGTTTATCCAGGCATCCTAACTGACAGTAACATTTCAAGGGCTTGGCAGCCAAGAGCATTGGGCCAGAGAGAGTAATGTGAACAGTCTTAGACTCTGCTTTCAAAGAACCACCTTCCCAAATACAAGCTGGGGAAGGGAAGGGGTCACCAGATGTCTCATCATGTAGATTTGGGGTCTTTGGTGGGTCCTGTGCTGCCTGGAGCTAGCGCCCTCAGCAAAGGAGACGACAGGGCCCATCGGACTGTCATTATCCAGCCCCAGTCAGTGTGTGGCTGCCATGTCCACGTTAGGACAGTCCCTAAAGATGGCAGAGGGCCAGAGCTCTGGCCAAGGCCCAGAAGCAGAGAAGATTTGGGGGAGGGCTGTGCAGAGGCCCCTGATCTCAGCATCCTCAAATCCGTGTGTGAAGAGCTGTCCTGTCAATGAGCACCTCAGCATGTTCTGCTCTGTACAGAAATGGATGTTCATGGCAGGAAATTTTAGATGTGGCATAAGGAAAGCTTCCAGCCTTCTTCAGATGGGCCCCAGGCAACCTCAGGAGACAGGAGATCCCCTCCCTCCCCCCCAGGGGGCCTGGAAACCGAGGAAGAGCAGTCCCTTGTGGGGGGCGTGGAGAGGGAGTTCTAGTCAGGCCTCAGAGCTTCTGCCCTCTTGGGAAGTGGGGATTATGTGTGTAATCGGCCCCCAGACTGGGCCCAATCCCACAGCTGAGCCAGGCTTTATGCAGCAAAGAATGGATCTGGAGACTCCTCTTTTCCTTTGCAGCAGACGCAGATCCCAGACTATGCTGAGCTGATCGTCAAGTTTCTCGATGCCTTGATTGACACGTATCTGCCTGGAATCGATGAAGAAGCCAGTGAGGAGTCCCTCCTGACCCCCACCTCTCCCTACCCTCCCGCAGTACAGAGCCAACTTAGTATTACTGCTAATCTCAACCTTTCTAACTCCATGACCTCACTGGCAACTTCCCAGCATTCCCCTGGTAAGTCAGGTGTTATTTGAATAAGTTTGAATACTACTGTTCAGATACAAGAGCATTTGGGGTCCTTCTTTGATGTCACTTGTGGGAGACTTATGTAGATATTAGAGCTGATTTAAACTCTAGTTTGCTGCTTGTAAACGTAGCCTTTACCACTGAGGTAACGTGAAGCTCAACATGAGCATGTTCTCAGGATGCCGACGGGTTTGCCTGGTTATGAGCTATCCCAGGCAGGCATACAGCAGCCACTAGGAGCTGCTGCTGACCTAAGACCCTTGTGATGCCAGCGAGCAGGCAAAAGAGGTCTCTTCTCAGTTCAACAAAGATTTATGAATTAAACTCCTCCTGTGTGCAGAGTATTTTAGGGAATAACATAGTTTACTAGGATAAGAGCTTATGCTCCATAGTAGGAGAGGATGGCACCTAGATTATTGTAATGAAAAGTGCATTAGAATTTGCAAAATAAAGTGCTTTGGGGCCTGGAGGGTAAGATGTCATTATCAGCCTGATGATAGACCAAGCTGGAAAAGGCAGAGAGTACGGGATGTGTTTGAGGACATGGCAGTGGTCTGGGTTGGCAGGAGCCCAGAATACATTTGGGGCCCAGGCAGGTCTAAGTATGCAGTAAGGCTGGAAAGGCAAACCAGAAGCGACTGGGGAGGGCCTTGAAGGGGCTCACAGTGTTCAGTATTGTGTAAGAAGTCACTGTAGGATCCTTAACAGAGGGTAACATGGTCAGAGCAGGACTGCAAGACTAGAGTGAAGGACACAGCTCCTTATCCTCTGGTCACTTAGGACTGAGAAATCTGCTGAGGAAAGTAGTGTTTAATATCCATTCCACACCTGGAGCCTTCTGACTGTACAGATGAGTTTTTCAGGCTCTTAAGAAACCACAGAATTGGGGTGGGAGAGGCCCCCTAGATAGAGGGAAAGAGAGACAGTGACAGCAACAGCCTTGGTGTCTACCAGACTTGGGTTCAGGGCCTGCTCCTGAGACATATGGGCAAGCCACTGGACTTCTTATGAAACACCAAAGCTGAAATAATAGTAGCAGGGAGCGTCACGGCAAGGAACATCCTCCATAGAGCAGTGCAGTACTTTTCGTGTTAGTGGACAGACCCTGGGCCATGTTACAGCATGATGTAGTGATTGGTGTTAATAGTGAGGAATAGTCCGCAAGGCTAAATCACGGTTTCTGAGAGGAGAGATTCGTTCAGAATGGCCAAAATTTGGCTAATCTCAGGCAACTTTCTTCTTACTCAATTTTTATAAAAGTTTTGGTGCTGAAAGCAGAGACAAGTTACAGGGATTTGTTGCTAAAAGGAGAATGACCTTCAGTATTTTGAAGTATCTTGTAGTTCATTCCCCAGCAGCCATGGAAAAGGGAGGGATTCCTTTACATGGAAATGGCTTTGTCATGTTCATAGGAACTGGTTATTAAGAAATGGGTGTCGCCATGTAACCCTGAAGGAGACTTTTCTTTGTTGGAGAGTTTCTGTGGCTCTAATAGCCACAGAAAGGAACCGACATGTGTGTGCCAGGGAAGGGACTGTGAAAGTTGCTTTGCTCCAGAGTTGACATGGCAGTGCCCAGACTGGGGCTTACCACAAAGGACCTGCCCCTTGCATGGCCTGGTGGTGTCACCCTGGGCCAGTCCCTGTAGGCGAGGCTTGTGTCCGTGTGTGTGGGCACAGCCCTTTGATGCTAGAGAGGAGAGAGCAGGGGTGGTTTTTCTTCAAGAGTTTCCTTACAAAGTACATATGGCTTCCTTTAAGTTTTTGTTACGCACTCCCACACCCCTCCTACCTCTACTCCCGGAGCAAACTACATCTGGTCTCTTACTTGGCCTCTTAAATCTGCTTACAGACTGATAGGTGGTTCTCCATGCTGCTTCTGACCATTGCATTTTGTTTATCAAAGCAAGTGAAAATGTGGCCAGTGGCAAAATCCAGGCAATTTTCCAGGTTTATTGCTATTGTTTCAGAAAGCTTTTTTAGAAAGGATGCTCTGTAGCCAGAAGGGAATTTTCGAGGGCCTGTTTCTGAGCCCAACATCTCACAGAAGAGACCCCCAAGAGAGGATGAAATTCGCTCCCAGTCAGAGCACTGGCAGGGACCCCCCTCCATGTAGCCCATCCATATGTGAGAAGAAATCCCTGTGGCCTCATGCACCCTCCTGACAACTGGCCTTGATGGGGAGCCGACTTTCTCCAAGGCGGTCCGTTCCATTTTGAGACGATTCTAGTAACTAAGAAGCTTGTCCTTCTCTCTGACTCTTCTGCCACTGGGGTACACCCTTCAGACACCTTGGAGCTGGCATGGCAGCTCCCCTTGGTCCTCTTCCTCATCCTGATTCTCATCACCTTATGACCCTCCTCTGCCCATGTTCCCATTTCTCGGTGATGTCACATGCCCTGTGCTCTGGCTGTGCTCAGAGCAGAGCAGGGGTCATTGTTGGCCTTTTAAAGTTGAGTTTTATGCTGCAGTTATGCCTCCAAAGTATAAGCAAGTTCTTTGGGCTCCAGGCCCAAGTGTACAAAGTTGGTGATGCAGCTCAGTGAGAAAATCAAGGGGTTCAATAACTTTGGGTTGAAATGTCTCCTCCGTGCTCTGCCCCAGAGACCTCTGGTCCATCATGACATCGCTCCTGTTTATCCCTCCACTGACCCACCTCCAGGGGCTCAGCGCCTTGTCTCTGCGGTGGATTTTCTCCATATCTTGGTAAACGCTTGTCCCTTTCCTTTGTTGGGGTAAAAACACAGATCCTAACATTACAATTAAAGTAACAAGTCAGAGATAGAATTGTACCCCAGAGACATGTGGCCATAGGGGGAGTCTGCAGCATCATCTCCCCTCCCTCTCAACAGAGTAACTAGAAGGCTTTTTGTCGTTTTGAAAACCATCTCAAGCTGACCTTGCAGACAGGACGAAGCTAAAGCCCCTAAAGCAAGGCTTCCAGAAGGTCAAACCAACTTGTTTCATCTATGGTTCCTGGGACAACTTCTTCTCTGTGCATACCCATATAGGGACAGTGGCACTGAGGGAACCTCAAACTCAAGTCTATCCCGCATATACTAACATGGAGCCTCCTTCTCAAATGCCAGGGCCCCCCTCGTGGCTGCCAGGCCTTCTCTTACCATCTCCTAGTCACGGCTTGTGTCCTACCCAGCCCTCCTTCTAGACAGAGAGGTGATAGAGACCACAGAGGCAGCAAGTGGCATGCTGGCCGACTTTCAGTGACCCGTCCTGTAAGAGGAAACGCAAACTGGACTCACCGTGAGGTTACTGCTGCGTTGTTCACGTTGTCTCCATCACTTCCTTAAATCTAGGCAGTCAACAAACAAGAAATCCCGCCCTGCTTTGTAGCATCCGTCACTTTCTGAGGGATCGGTCATTGCTCACACTGACCTTTCAAGATTGACTCTTAACAAGCCAGTTGAAGCTGGCTCCATGCTGGCTCCATCGGGCCCCTGCTCAGAGGTCACTGGTGGCTGTGAGGTCATATTTTCCGCCTTGCATTAAGATTTCTAAGTGCACTCACAGCTAGGCAGCTGCAGAACCGGGACTCGCAGTCAGGGATTCTTCCTATTACAGGACACTGCCCATCATCACAACTGCAGTGATCTTTCCAGTATTTTCTTGTGTTAAAGCGAGCAGTCCTTGTCCTCTGTAGAACATCCTGTTTCTTCCCTTCATTTGCGCACATGAGAAAGCCAGGAGTCTCCCAGCAATTAGAAAATCAGTCAAGGAGGCTTGTTTTGTGACACCAACTCTTTTTTTTTTAATTAATTGATTGGTTTATTTACTTTTAGTTTACAAGATTCAGTTCCACAATCCCTTGAGTTTCAAATTTTCTCCCCTCCCCCCCCGGCCCTCCCCCCATGGCGGCACACAGTCAAGTACAGGATCTGCAAATACTTTCACATTGGACATTAGTCTGGTTGTATAGAAGGGCTGTAACCAACAGTGAACAATGGGAAAGAAGGAACAAAACCAAACATGAAAAAGAACGAGAGCATGTAGATTGCTTCAGTCTGCATTTAAACTCTCTTCTTTCTCGATCTTCTCTGAATATAGACATCTCCTTCCATCCTGAGACTTGTAGAGTTGTCCTATAACTGTGTTGCTGAGAAGAGCCCAGTTTATCAAAGTTGGTCGTCGCACACTTGATGTGTCTGTGATCATGTACAAATTTTTCCTGGTTCTGCTTGTCTCATTTAGCATCAGTTTGTATAAGCCTCTCCAGGTGAATATGAAGACTGTCTCCTCCCCATTTCTTATAGCACAATAATATTCCATTACATTCATATACCATAACTTGTTCAGCCCTTCCCCAATTGATGGGCATCCCCTTAATTTCCAGTTTTTTGCCACCGCAAGGAGAGCTGCAGTAAATATTTTTGTACATATGGGTCTTCCTCCCACTTCTATGATCTCTTTGGGATACAATCCCAGAAGTGGTATTACTGGGTCAAAGGGTATGCAATTATTTATAGCCCTTTGGGCATAGTTCCAGATTGCTCTCCAGAATGGTTGTATCAGTTCATAACTCCACCAACAATGCATTAGTGTTCCAATTTTTCCACATCCTCTCCAGCATTTGTCATTTTCCTGTTTT
>CM053586.1:30538620-30566339 GCA_028646515.1 Pseudochirops corinnae
ATATGTAATTTAATTTAGGTAAAATTGTCATTTTTATTATATTAGCTCGACTCAGCCACAAGCAATTGATGTTTTTCCATTTAGCTAGATCTGATTTTATTTGTGTGAAAAGTGTTTTGTAGTTGTGTTCATAGGGGTACTGGGTTGTGACACCAACTCTTAATCTATTGGCGATTTATTTTTACCAGCTATTCTCTTCTGTGGGGCTTTTTAAGTGACAAAATGTCATTGATACTCGTAAATTGATAAATTATACCTTTGTTAACTCTTTTTAGTTCTTAAGGCTAATTGAGAGACTTTGAAATCTTTATATGCCAAGAACCCTCATGAAGATTAAACAGTCTTAATGGAAGTGCTATTAGCTAATATGTTGTTTTGATTATTGATGCTCAGTTGCTTTTTGGACGTCAACCACGTCATGGACTTTGGGCAATTAATCTTACTCATTCTCCAACCTTCGTTTTAAAAATCAATTATAAAATCCATGAGACAATGAAAGAAAAAAAGACAATCTAATTTGAAAGAACTACAAAAGGCATAAAATATCTGGAAGTCACAACTTAACTAGGTCTAATGATGTTTAGTGCTCATGGCTGGGCTGTGCCAATATAATCAAAATGATAGTACTGCCAAAATTAATTTACAGATCTAGTTGGTTGTTGTCCTTTATTCTTGAAAAGGACCAAAATGACCTTGCTATGCTGGAGTCAAGTTATAGTGTGTCCAACTGTGGCTGATCAGACCAATATGAGCTCAGAATGTTCTACCACAGGTTGGACACATAAATGGTCCAATGTGACCATTTAGGGTCGATTCTCTAAATTCATGCATCCTGCATTTCCTTTGAACTGTTTCAGTTCTGGTTTGCTCATAGAGCACAGCATCTTCTCTGACGAGAGCGCACCATGCTGAGCGGTCCTGTGCCAGTGTCTCCCACGTCACACGGTCTATTCCAAAGCTCTTAAGAGAGGTACAGCATCAAAGAACATCCCCCATACCATTTTGCAGATTGAACTCTGTAACAATCAGACTACAAAAGGGATACTTGACAGAGCTAGACAAAATAGCAGGTTTCTTTGGGAGAACAAAAGATTGAGAATATCAGGGGAAATAAGGGAGAAAAGATAGAAAAGAAACAAATCTCACTTAGTTGTAGAGGAGTGGGCACCAGTGTCGTTTGTTGCTGGTTAAAAAAAAATTGAGCGGCAAACCAGGAGAACACAATAGACAAGGAGGACTCAGAAGTAAATGAACTAACTAAGCTGGTTTTCAGTAGAGCCGACAGTATAAACTTACTCCAGGAGAGAATGTCCTATGTGACAAGATGTGCTGGGAAAACTGCAAAGAGCAGTCTAGCAGAAGTTAGGTTCTAGCCAACATCTTCCGCCACATTCCACCGAGAATTAATGTGGCGATGTGTCCTGAATATTGAAGATCATATAAAAAATAGAAGAGAAACCAGTCATGTACCTGGCCAATTCTTAACCAGAAAAGGAGTTTTACAAAAGACAAAATAGATTGTTTTAATTACATAAAACTGAAAAGCATTTGCATGAACAAATTTATGCAACTAGAAGGGAAGTAGCCAGCTGGGGAAACCTTGTGTCCCATATCTCTGCTAAGTTCTCATAGCCAAAGATATAGAGACAGCTCACAGAAATGGATGGCCAGAGGCCATTTCCCAGGAGGTGAGTAGTCAAAGGATGAAAACGTTGCATGCTGTGAACACCATGTGAAAGAGTTCCCAAGTCACTAAGACAAGAGAAATAAAATTGAGAACGACCTTCAGGGTTCATCTCACACCAAACAAATGAGCAGAAATGACAGAAGCAGAGAACAGGTCATGTTGGAGGCCCTGGGGACCCTGTGTTTGGTCCAGCCATTCTGGAGAGTGAGCTGAAATTAGGCCCTCCAGGTGACTCCCACATCTGGGCCCATCTCTGCACTCCGAGATTCCACGGGGGGTAAACCCATGGAGGCCAGGGACCAAAAGGAAGGCCAGAGAGCTAGAGTCAGAAGAGAGACCCATAAATTCGGAAGTGGCTCAACAAACTGAATTGAAAATGTTAAATATAGAGAAACAAGGAAGGATTTACATGAATTGATGAAAATCGAAGTAAACAGAACCTGGAAAATACATATACAATGAATATAATTACTCAACCAGCATTTATTAAACATCTACTGTATACCAAGAAATGGGATGATATTTGTAAAGTGCTCAGCATGGTGCCCAGCATGTGGTAGATCAGTGTCAGCTCCTTAGTCTTTTTTTCCCCCTTTTTGGGTTTGCTTTTTTTTTGAAGGGGGGAGGGCAGGGGCAGTTGGGGTTAAGTGATTTGCCCAAGGTCACACAACTAGTAAGTGTTAAGTGTCTGAGGCCGGATTTGAACTCAGGTCCTCCTGACTCCAAGACCAGTGCTCTATTCACCGCGCCACCTGGCTGCTCCCCATAGCTACTTATTTCTTTCACTGCTGCTGCCACCACCACCCCTACCACTACCACTACCACTACCACTACCACTACCACTACCACTACTACTACTACTACTACTACTACTACTACTACTGCTGCTGCTGCTGCTACTACCACCACCCCTACCACTACTACTACTACTACCACCACCGCTACTACTACTACTACTACTACTACTACTGCTGCTGCTGCTGCTACTGCTACTACCACCACCACCTCTACCACTACTACTACTACCACTACCATTACTACTACTACTACTACTACTACTATTACCACTACCACCACCACCACTACTACTACGACTACTACTACTACTACTGCTGCTGCTGCTGCTGCTACTGCTGCTGCTGCCACTAACACCACTACGCCACTGTCACTGAGGACACAAGTAAAAATAAGGAAACCAGCCCTACTCATAGTGAGCTCACAGCCTGACAGGGGAAGAAAGTGAGTAGATATAGAAATACATGGAATATAAATATAGTGTGAATAAACAGAAATATGTAGATCACTAACTATAGTGTGATTTGGGAGGACCTAGTAAGGGCTCACTCCTTTAGTGAAGGGGGTTTGTTCTGGGAAGTTTGGATTCAGTCAGAGGGTGGCACTTGAGGACCTAGAGGGCCACGTGTGACCTCGAGGATACAGGTTCCCCACCCCTGATATAGAGAATGTTGCATGTTAAAGAGAGAGACTCTGGAGGGGGTTAAAGAGACTGTGCATTCCAGGCACAGGGCACAGCCCATGTGCCTGGATCAAGTGAGTAAAGGGAGGTGAATTAATGTCTGTTGAGACTGGAAAGGTAAGTTGGGGCCAGGTTTTGTGTAGTTTTAAGGCTAAAAGAGGAGTTGATGTTTGATTCTCAAGGCAGTAGAAAGCCGCTGGTTGAGTACGAGAGTTGCAGGGTCACGTTTTGTTCTCTTCCATTTACGTTGCAGTCACTGGTTCAGGTCTCTCAGAATCTTGCTTACAGTTTGTAATAGCAGTTTCCCTCATTTTCACAGTACCTGGCAGTTTCCAAGGCAGCTTTTCAGCAGGAGCCCCATGAAGCACTGGTGAAAGTGGTAGGAGCCCCACTTTTCACAGAGTCACAGCTAGTGTCCGAGTCCCCTCTGCCTGACAGTGCAGCCTGGAGCACTTCCTGACTTCAGCTCCATGCTACCAGATTCTGTCTCATTTTTGTGTCCTTCTGTTGTCTGCAGAATTGTCTGATGAGCACACAAAGTTGGGAATGCTAATGAGGTGTCCCTGAGTCCCCACGCGGGACTAAATTTAGAACCGTAATGGAGAAGGAGCTTTGGAGAAATGAGGAGGAGAACAGGCAGGGCAAGGTGGCAAGACCAGTGTTGTTCCTGCTCTATTCTTCACCGTGTCCCTGCCCTTCTCCCCCAGCCCTCTCCTCTGCCTGCCAAGCCCCGAGCCCTGACTGACAGGCTCCTGCAGCATCAGCCCTCTCTCCAGCAGGCCTTGAGCACCGGGCTCAAAATCAAAGCCCTCTTGGTTTGTGCTGAAGAGGCAGATGCTAACTTAGCACAATTGAGATCTTTGGTGCTGGCTTCTCCTCAGTCCAGGGCTGTAGCCACTTTCCAAAGCTCAAGTGCTGAGACTGCAGAACAGCTCCTCATCTGGCCTTCCTGGAGGCCCCTCTCTGTTCTGTGGTAGTTAGATAAGAAATCCTGCCACCTCCCCTCCCCCCCAACCCATACCATGCATCATCCAAAGCAGGCTTTACCAGACGGTGCTCTCTCCCTTTATTGGCGCATTCCAGCAGCAGCAGAGTCTTTGCAAAGGCAATCAGCAGTGAATCTATCACATTTCATTGGTGATTCATGAGTTCTTGGAGGTGGGTGAGCAGGCAGTAGAGACTGGTGCAGATTTATTGACTCCACCCGTTTGGGACTGGATCTGCAGTGAAATTGATGGAAGGACCTCTTCAGGGAGGATGCTGCTTCCATAGCCTTAGAGAGTTTGCCCGGGTGCTGAGTGTTGGCGACTTATCCAAGGTCAAGTAGTTAGAAATCGTGTTAAGACTGAGACAGTGTGGTCAGAGGCAGGATTTGAACTCAGATCACCCTGACTCTAAGCCCAGCTCTTTATCTGCTCCAAAGTATTGCCTGTCAGGCATAGCCTAGGTTAAAGTATATTGGCTAGCCTGAGTAGAATGTGTGTATATGTGTATGCAGAATTTGTTTTTGGACTAAACCTATGATTTCAGGTGTAGAGAATCCCACTTCTATCAAGGCAGGCAAACACTTGCTCTGTGACTTGTAGTCTTAGAGAGTTTTCTGAGACAGAGAAGTGTGTGTGTGTGTGTCTGTGTGTCTGTGTCTATGAGAGGGTGTGTGTGTGTGTGAGAGAGAGGGTGTGTGAATGTGTGTATGAGAGAGTATATGTGTATGAGAGTGTGTGTGAGAGAATATGTGTGTGTGAGAGAAAGTGTGTGTGTGTGTGTGAGAGAGAGAGAGAGGGAGAATGGGGGGAGAGAGAGAGGGAGAGGGAGAATGGGGAGAGAGAGAGACAGAGAGGGGAGGAGAGAGAGAGAGAAGGCAAGAGAGAAAGAATGAGAATATACCTTAAAAAAAGAACAACTGTCCTTGGGAGTCTGTGCTAGTGCCTTTGTTTCAGCATTTCTTAAGCTTTTTAAGCAAAGGCACTGTGCTAATGGCTAGCACTAAGACCCCAGGGAAGAATCATCTCTGTCCTCAGAGGCCTTATGTTCTGCTGGTTTTTCTTCTTTGATGTTTTCCTTGCTCAGCAAAGACCACAGAGTTTTCCTTAGTTGGCTACATTTGGGGGATGCCCCTGGATGCTTTCTGACCAACAGCACTCTTGGAGGGGGATGTGCTTTCTGATTGTATTTTCTTGGTGAAAAGCAGTGTGTTCATAATGAAGATGGGGCTGCTGGTGTCATTCCATACAAGGATTAATAGCTGACCAGTCTAGGCATGTAAAGTCTGAAGGTGAGAAGCCTTAAGGAGGCCTGATGACTGTCTTTAGGTATTCAAAGGGTTAGCACGAAGGGAGGGAGTTGACGTCTTCCACCCTCTGCCAGAGGTCAGAACCAGGAGCCGTGAGGGGAAGCTAAAAAGAGACAGATCTAGGCCTTGATATAAGGGAAAATTACCTCATGATTTGAGCCATCTAAAATTGAACTGGGGCACATTAGAAAGTGTGGGTTCGCCAGCACTGGAGCTTGTCAGGTGAGTCTGGAAGAGCCGCTCGTCCATTGATGTGGTGGAAAGCCTTCTTGGTCAGGTCTGCACTGAACTAAGGTGGCCCCTGAGAGCACTTCCAACTGTGATCCGGAGCTGAATCACTTGGAATAAGGACTCACAAATCCATGTCTTCCCACCTTCAACTGTTTGCATCTCACCAGAGGGCCTGGCCATCTTTTCATACTGGAACCATCTTTTCTGTTAGAATTTGATTCCAGAAAAATACAGTTTGGTCTTTAGGGCTGTTATTTGGTTTATTCTAGTCTTGTTCCTTCCTCTGAGAATTTACTACTTAAAATGGGAGCATTTTGCTGGGAAGAACCAGAGAACTCCTGTATGTTGTGGTGCAGGTTTTCTGATAGCGAGCATTGAATGACCAGGAAGCCAGGTGTATGGTGTGTGCTTAACATTTCTGAAGACTAACAGACCAACTCAAAAACCAGAATACCAAACAATTGGTAAACGTCTGTTTGCTTACTGTTAGTGTTGCTGTCTTGGATTACAGGTCCTCTACCATCAGGGCAAGCTTCTTCATCCCCTTCTCCACTTTCCTCCTGTGTGTGTCACGCTGGTACACAGGTCAGACTGGCCAGTCAGTGGTGCCAGAGCTGTCCGTGGCTGCGATCCAAGTGGGGCAGATCCGTAGGAGTTCTCAGAATCTCCCGTGCTCTGAGAACCCCACATCTGGGACATTTCCTAAACCCATCTTCACTCCTCTTTAAAAGTTCCTGGGCTAGTTTGCCCAGGAAAAGAAACAACAGAAATGATTTTATTCTTCTGATGATTTTAATAAATGACAAGTATTTTGGGTCATCTTGACCCTCCAGACCATTTAGTGTTTCTTTCTATTCTAGAGGAATCACATTCTTGAAGGCCAAGCAATTTTCCATGGACTGATGGGTGATTTTCATTTTCCATCTAGTTTTAATTGTGCTTAATTGGCTCAAATGCCGAGGCCCCTCGCTGTAGAAAACTCACCCATAGTGCCATTTGTTACTGACTCTGGTGTTTTTGAAGATAATTCCATGTTGGACAGTCAGCTTCACGTGGGAGCCTGGGTCATGTTTCTCAGTGTTTCTTTTTCTCTCCCCCCTGCCCATGACTCACTTGTGTGTCTTCTCTCACTCTGTGCCTGGGAAGTTTCTCTGCCATGCTCTAAGTCTGTGGTTTTCATGCGGCTGCACCTTCCTCAAGGTATTCTTTCCATTCCTCATATCTGCACGAGGTCCTGCTCGAACTGCATTGGTACTGGGTACGCAGCATGGGGCATCAGCTGCTGC
Organism: Pseudochirops corinnae; assembly: GCA_028646515.1. Lineage (NCBI taxonomy): Eukaryota > Metazoa > Chordata > Mammalia > Diprotodontia > Pseudocheiridae > Pseudochirops > Pseudochirops corinnae. Next base: position 30,545,595 of record CM053586.1, read on the forward strand.
TCTGGTGGGCACAGGGCCACCCACAATTAGGCAACCGAACCCTCTCACAAGCCTGCTTGGCAAGTCAGTGGTGCCGGCATGCAGAGCGGGGTTCATCCCTGGGCATAGGGAGGGTTCAGCAGCTTCATCTGGAGGCTGAGAAGGCTCCAAGTGGCATTACCCAGGCATGCACACTGCACCCAAACAGGTGTGAGGCGTGACAGGGAGGCAGAGGGCCAACAGCAGAGACATTCTAAGCCAGATCAGAGTCATCACCACCTACTCAGTTTAGTGAGCATCTTTTCTTTTTTTGCTTTTTTTTGGAGGGCAGTAGGGATTAAATGACTTGCCCAAGGTCACACAGCTAGTAAGTGTGTCAAAGTGTCTGAGGCTGAATTTGAACTCAGGTTCTCCTGACTCCAGGGCCAGTGCTCTATTCACTGTGCCACCTAGCCGCCCCATTTTTTCTCCTTTCTTGAAAGGTTCTGTGGTTAGAGTAGTTGTTTATGATATTAAAAGATTTGGATCATAGATTGAGAGCTACAAGCAGCCTGAGAGGTCAGCTAGACCAGTCCCTTTATTTTGTTGATGGGATCCATGATCACACAGGTAACAAGTGACAGATGTGGGATTTTTCAACTGGCTTTCCACTGAACCAATATGCTTTCCAGATCACTGGGTCCAGATGAAGTGACTGAGGCCCACAGACAGTATGTAACAGAGCTGAGTTTGGAAACCCTGGAATCTCAGCTCTCATCCTAGTGCCTTTGCTGTTGCCTCATGCTGCCGCACACTGCCTTCCCCTCCCTTTCCACATGTGCCCCTGCAGCTCCCCTCTGCCCACTCTTGCCTTACTCCCCAAAGTCGTATGGGCTGCAAAATGAACACTCCTTCCAGAATTCCTCTTCTTCCAGGTCACTAGGGTATAAGAAAAAGCAGTTTTTATTGAAGCATTTCACAGTAACATATGAAGAGGGACAGACTCTATCTCCTCCCCAGAACAGCTTAAACAGATATTTGCTGACCCGAGTGCCTGGCAGTGTCATTTCAGAGGAGTCAGAATGACATGCACACACACAGGCACACAGGAGGTTCCGAGGGGGGCTGTGTGGAGCCATCCCAGCAGGCCGGCCACACCCCATCTGGATGCTGCAGCCCCACGGTGGCTCCCCATGCTCTGCTGGCCATCGCTGCTGCTGCTGCTGCTGCTGCTGCTGCTGCTGCCGCTGCCGCACTTGATCTGAATCCCTGCAGGGAACTCACTCTGACACATATTGGCAACATTCATGCCTATGGCTGAACAGTGTGTATGAGTTAGAGAAGCAGTCTTTTAAGTTATTTGGTTTTCCTTACTGACTTTTTTGTAAAAAATGATTACACAAGGTTGGATAGGCTTGGAGTCATGTGCAGGCGACTGACCTTTCTCTAGCTAAGATCTATCCCACTCTTCACTTAAATAGAAGAGTAGATGGGCTAGTAAAACCAAGTGGTTCCCTCCCCATACTTACAGGGAGCAGGCTCTCTGACTATAAACCCAGGCCAAAAGCCTTCCCCCAACCCCACCCTCTTCCAGTCTATCCTTTTACTGTCCACCTTCCTCCTGGTCACTGAGGGGTCACCCTCTACCCTCACTCATGCCATGCTCAGTCCTTGGCCAAGTATTGTCATTTCACAACATCTCAAGTCTGTGTTCCCTTCTCTCCACTCACATAGCAACCCTCTGGGAGGCTCTCTCACCTCATGCTTGGACGACTACAGCACCCATCTTGGGAGTCCACTGGCCCTCCCTATGCTATCCTCTACTTAGGTGGCAGGGGGCTTGTGCCAAGCTCAGATCAAATTCTCTCCTCCCTCACATGCTCCATAAACCCTCGTGGCCCCCCTTGATCTCCAGGAACAAATGTTCAATTTTCTTGTGGCTTTGGAAGCCCTTCACCACCCAGCCCCTTCTTCCCTTCTCCCTTTCCTTGGAGAGTTCTGTGGTCCAGTGATGCTGTCCTTCATGCTACATCATCTAACTTTATGTCTGTGCACCGGCTGCCTTCCATGCCTGGCATGCCATCTGCCCCTCCTCTGCCTCCTGGCTTCCTTCCAGACTCAGCTCAGATCTTCCTTGGACAGCCCCTTCCTTCTCAGATGCCTCTCCATGTCTCCTGTTGGATGTGGTGTGGACACAGCCATGTGCATGTTGTGTCTGCCATAGAATGGGAGCTCCTTGAAGGCAGGGACCATGTTTTTGCCTTTCCCCGTCTCCCAAGTGAGTGATTTGTAAATGCTTTTCAACTAATGATCGTTATTTGACTTCTAGTAAATCTCTTTTAGAATAGAGATTGAAGTTGATAAGTTTTATGTAAAATAAGCAAATTCTTATATTTCAGAGAGTTTTTTTTTTTGTTTGGGGGTGTTTTTTCTTCTTAATATTCAGGAACAGTTCAATCTATTAAAGTATATGACCAGTACAGACGGATTATTTAAAACTCAGTTCTGCCCAGAGCCCCCATAATTCCCTGGAACACAGGGCTTAAAAACTACCAACAAACAAAACCAAACCAAACAAAAAAACAACCCTCCCCCCCCAAAAAAAAACCAAACAACAAAAAACATTTTCAGCTTTTCTCCTCCTCCATGATTATAATTGACTTCAAGTTTGATCCCCGAAATAATTCAAGGTGGGACCCATGTAACAGGACTGTCCTGTAGAGTAGACCAGAGTGCTGCTTCACCCCCATTATTCAGAGAATCCTGCCAAGTCCTGGCCATTTTGTTTAAAGGACTCTGCCTATAGAGTTCACTTTGTCAGAAGTACCTCCTGCCAAGGACAGGCTAAAATACTTTAGAGAACATTGGAGAGAGTGATTCCAAAGCCGCTTCTCCTCCGAGCCAAAGGTTTCAGCAATCAGTATTTCTCTCTGCCCTTTGCAGCCCATGCTCCCTGGTGTTCTAATGATTTCCTTCCCATGACATATGGTGTCTTCATAGATGGGCACTCATGGGGCTTTTCCTACCTTATAGACATCCATCGATATGTAAATTTCAGAGAAATAGATGCAGCATTGGTTCCAGAACATATTAGAGGCTGAGATGCAAGAATCAGCTAGAGTTCAATGGTCTTTCATGTTATCTTTGGAGTTTTTTCCAGGATACATTTTGGTGCAATTATAACGATAATTGTAATCGGAGCCTCTATTTTAAAACCTATTCAGGATTTCTTATGGTAATTTCTCTTGTTCGCTAGTTCATTCTTTGATACTTTTCCATTGTAACAATTCTTTGGCACCAAATTAGGTTTTAAGAGACAATAATTGCCATTATGCCTTATTATTCCCCTGAGAATGATTGGAGCAACAGCTTTGGGAGTCATTAAATACCTCCTGTTTGTTCTGGGCACTAGGGATGCTGTGAGAAACAGTCTCTGCCTAAGGGGGCCAAAGCTCTCCTACACATTATGACAGGTAAACCAAGAGTTATAGGCTAAGGAAGATGGTGGAGGGAGAGGACCCCGACTAGGGAGGTAGGTGGCAGAGAATCAAGGAAGATTTCCTGTAGCGTTCTTGGAGATAAGAAGGAGGATGTGCATCCACAAATGTGACATCTTAATGCATGGAGGCAGGGGATGGGCAAAAGCAACCCGCCTTATTGGGCTACAGCCTAGAGTACTAAGGACATCCAGAAAATTGTTTGGGATCCCAAATGTGGATTCTTCTAAAGCCTTGGCAGAGGAACGACAGGGTCAAACCTATCTATACTTTGGGCAAGATATTTTGGCAGCTGGACTGGCATGTGGACTGAAAGCCGGGAGACCAGTTAGAAGACTCTGATGGAGGCCCAGTTGAGAGGCGACCAAGCCCTGACCTAGGAGGCGTAGACTGGGAATAGAGAGGAGGGACTGAATGAGAGACGTGTGGTAGAAGCAGCCATGCCAGTTTGGAAGAAAAACTCAGGGTTCCTGCTCATTTGCCATGTCTCTCAGAAACAAATTATCTAAATCCAGGTAGCTTTACTGAGAGAGGCCCAAAGGGATCTCTTTGACCCAAGCCCTTTTCTACTTATGATTTATAGGGCTCATGAGATAAGAACAAACTCTACGGAGAGCAAAACAAAGATCAGTTTTATGTTTTTTTATTTGTTTAAACCAGGCAGCAGCAAATTAAAATGTTGTCCTGAACAGTCATTTCCCTGAAACTCTTCCTTGTGGGTGGAGGTGGAGAGAAGCACACTGCTTCTAATGGCATTAATGACAGAAGGCTCCCGCCTTATCCCATGATCCCTAATACTTACAGACACATTATTTGCCTGTTAAAATACTCTTCCCTTTTCTAAGTGTGTGTATGAGGTTGAATTTTCTTTATGTACTTCAACCAAAAAAAACTATTGTAACAAATTGAATACAGCCGCAGATATGAGAACACAGTTTTCTTTTATTAAACCAGACATTAAAGAAACGTGAAAAAATTTAAAACGATACCACTTCACTCACAGATTGTTTTGAAAATGTAGGTATGTTTCATAACAGTGTTTTGTTTACATTAACATATAATTGCTTTATTGCTGTTTCAAATGAATTGACATTTTAAAATTTTATTCGTTTTAATAGTAATTAATGGCATGTTTATATGCATCTCGTAAGTGTAGGTAAATAGAACTGAAACAGGCCAAAGCTCTTTGGGGAGACTTGATGGGGTAAAGAGATCCTGAAGAGCTTCAGCTTCACACAGACAAGGGGACACCTGGGGCTGCTCAGTGCCTCCACCCTGGGCCACCAGCTGATGGTTAGGGGTCGGGGGGCAGTGAGGGACAGGCAGAACTGGCCATAACCGTGAGGCTGTGGGCCTGGAGAGCAGCGCTGCTCTAAAGAGAAAAAAGGACTACAGCTTCCTACCTCTCACTTGAGTTGGGAGTGGACAGGCCGCCATCTTTGGGACACTGTTGTGTGCCAAGCCCCCAGCCTCCGGACCTGAGGAATAGCTAAACTATCCTTCCCTCTTCTCCAGGGTCCCATGGGAGTTGTTCTTTCTCCTTGGACCCATGGCTCGCTTTTGTAACTGCTTGAAATCCCAAGTCACCTTTAAATTGTATGAAAGCCAGAGGAGAGCTTTTTTTCTCCTCATTTTTACCCTCCTGGTCTTAACCCAGCAGGTTATCAACAAAGACTTGGTTCCAGACAAGTGAGAAACCCTGAGACCTGAACTTAGTAAACCGCCCCTCCCCCTGCAGTGAAGGGGCAGTAAGGAGCAGACAGGAGGGCCGAGGGCTACTTTAAGGCAGCAGAAACCAAAGCACATTGACAGAAGAGTCGCCTTCTTAGGCCCCAAACAAAAGTCCAATCATGGGAGATAGTTGGATAAGGATGTGCTGTTTGTGAGCCAGGTATGGGCATGACCCTCTCATGAGCAGCAGAGGCAGGACCGCATGAGGGGGCCTTTGTAGCGCAGAACTTCAGTGGTTCCTTTCAGTTGGCCTGTCTTTGGGACTGATGAGGCATGATGTTCTAACCATTGCACACAAAGATGAGATCAGTCAGCATTATCAAGGTTTGAGTCTAAGTGTTTTCTCTAAGCAAAGACTTAATTGTCCATCTCCCCCTCCCCTTTTCCTCTCCCATCCCCATACTCCCCTTCTCTTCTCTCCCCCTTTCCCATCTCCATTCCTCCTCCTTACCTCCCTCTTACTCTCTCCCCGCCCCACCATGCACAAACCAACCCCTTGTCACAGTTACAAAGACTAATCTGTGCCCATGTCGTAATGATTGGGTTGTCTCTGTTCATTCCTGAGTTTGAGGAAAGCTCAAAGCTGATAGTCTGACAGATTTTTAGAAGTCAGTTTTTTGTCCTTAATCTAGTAGTGGGTGAGTTTGACTTAATTCTTTAGCATTGAGATGAGGATTTAGGAGGCCTTTGGCTTTAGTGACCTTACTCCTTGGATTATCTGGCCAGTCTGAGTCACAGATCTCCTTGCAGGCCTTGGTCCCCAGATGGAATAAAAGACTTCTCATTTTAGATGGGAAGACGAAAGGCCTGGAACCAAGGGAGAGAGACCCTCCAGAAAATGGCCTCTAGAGGATTGTAAGCATGGGAAGAAAGAACACAGGATGTCAGATTCAAACACATTGATTTGTAAAACAGTAGATTTGTAGTGTGTCATGGGGGTGTGTTCTTTTTAAAAATGGACCAGGGCGATCAGAGCATGGGGTCTTTGAATGGCTGTGAAGAGTGCTAGCTGGCTAAAAGCTGACCTCTGCTGGAGGCCTGGGGAGATCTCCATGCTCCCCTCATGACCTGCCTGCTTCTAGAGTCTTCCTGCAGTATTTCTGCTTCCTTTTCCTTGGGCTAGTTTTGTGTAATCACATCCTGAAAGAGGATGCTTTCAGTGGTCAGCCCTTGGGACTCACCACACAGTCCTGAAAACGCTACAAAGACCACAGAAGTTCTGCCAGATGGTACCATTTGTACCTGATAGCACTCAGACTGAAACACGTTTTTCCTTTGTTTTCATCCAGGCATTGACAAGGAGAACGTGGAACTCTCCCCCACCACGGGGCACTCTAGCAGTGGGAGGACCCGCCATGGCTCCGCCAGCCAAGTCCAGAAGCAGAGGAGCGCAGGCAGCTTCAAACGGCATAGCATTAAGAAGATTGTGTGAGGCCGCCTCCCTTCCTCTTTAAAAAGCAAAAGCAACCACCACCGCTGCCATGGCTCCCCACACTGACTCGCTATCAGCCACCACTGGCCCTCCCCTGCTCCCCCAGATTGATCTGCCATCAGCTGCCACCCTTCCATACTGACCATCAACCGCCACTGTCCCCCAGACTGACCGTCAACCACCACTGCCCCCCAGACTGACCATGTCACCCCCCACCCCCCAGACTGACCATCAACCGCCACTGCCCCCCAGACGGACCATCAGCCACTCCTACCACTCCCCCTCCTCCAGACTGACCCTTGACTTCCCCCACATAGTACTGGCCCTGAGCCGTGGGCTCCTATGCCCCATGCTGTGACGCTGCACTTGTCTCATCTCACCATCTCATCATCCATGTGGCCAGACGATCAATTTTTGAAACAGTCACCAAGCTCGATGCTGCCTTTTCTTTTCTTTTCATTTCATTTCTCCCTGTGGGGCAGGCCTGGCAGGTTGGAGTCAGTGTTTCAGAGTGACTTCAGAAGGCGGTCTGGGAAGTGGGCAACGAGGGGAGACGAGCATCTCTGTCCGCGGCCCTGCCTTGCTTCTTTTCTCTTTTGTGGCACAGAGTAAAGGGTTGGGCTCACTCTGGGAGAAATGACGTCTGTAACCCCTTCAGTCTCCCTTTCAGCTGTGGGCTTTTTGTGACAATGTGAGCTGGAGGAATCCCGGGCCGAGAGCTCTGGGGACTCCCCACTGGAAGCCAGAATTCTAAAAGGTACTTTTTGGAGATGTCGCATTTCATAGAACGTTGGTCAGAAATGACCACATGGAGCTTCAGCAATAATACAGGGGTGAAGCGTGAGGGCGGATCTCGTGTCATTACCAAAGCCGGAGCTCTGCCAATTGAGACTCCCGGACCAAGCCGGCTGTCCAGACCAGTGACCTGTTCCCCCAAATGTCTCTTTTCTAAACCATGGATATACTAAAAGCCCAGCTTGTGAGCACTGATGATTCATCGCCTGGTGGGGATTACACTTTTCCTTTCTTCCCTTTGCTCTCAAAATAACTTCAGGCAGGGTCATTGGGGATCAAGGAAGCCAGCGTGGCCAGAGAGGTCATTTTTTCCTAGGTCTCCGGTCTGACCAAGCATTACTGAAGCCTGGACAGACCTAGTTCCCTTGAGTCAAATGAAACGGTACTTAACTTTTGAAGTAGCTAGCACTCTACTTTTATTTTGTCAAATACGAATTCCTAGTAGCTGCATATTATCAGATATTTTCACAGTAAGATGTGTTACCAAATTTGTTGGGCCTTTAAAAAAAAAAGAACCATACTGGTCAAACCGTTGGGTTTTATAAGATAAAATTGTCTTTAATCACTGTGAAAAGACTAGTGACCCTGCAGCAAAGTAACCAATGGGGAAACCTCGAGATGCTGAAGGGTTTGGTTGGAGCACCAGCGTTTCAGCCGTGATATGATCCAGGGAATGACTATCTGGAGGTGCCTGCGAGACAAACGGAGAGGCCTTGGAGCTCAGGGGGCAGGGATCTGGATGTGCATACATAGGATAAACTGTATACTGCAGGAGAAACATTCAGCTCCCGGCCCCTGCTTTCCATCCAATTAGAGGTAAATAAATTATCAATGACTTTGAAGAAGATAAGTGGCAGGGAAGGGAGAGAACATAGGAGTTTCCTGTAATACTGTTTCATTAGTGGATTTCAGCAAACTAAATTCCACAGCTAAATTAATAAAGAATGGTACAATGAAGTGTTCAGATTTTAATAATATACACATAATCCACATTTATTCACACAGTAACAATGTAATATGTTAATGTAAATAAATTGCCTTTTGTTATATTCAGAAATAACTTAATTTTTTAAATTTGTTTACAGTCCTGGAAAAAAAAAATGAACACAAACTTAATATGCAAACGGTTTGCCAAAATCTAAAAAAAACAAAAACAAAAAAACAACAAAAAAAAAAACCTTAGTATTAATAATTTTCTTGACATAGGTTTCTTGGGAAAAGTTGAAGACTTGTGCAATTAACCAAACTTAAAAAAAAAATCTCGATTCTCTAAATGCTGCAGTAGAATTGTAATGGTCCCAGTGCTCCTGAGCCCGTGAGGATGCTACAAAGACAGAACCAACCTTCGGAATCGAGCAGTAACCTGTGCCAAGGACCAACATTGCCATCAGTTTGTAGTCTTGGTTCTCTCAGACCATATCCTCAGATCCAGTGGAGCTGGTCCAGTACTCGTCTCACCTCTTGGCTCTTGGATTATTAGTCATTACGAGCCTTCGGTCATTTTGATTCCATCTTTTTTTTTCTTTAATCCTTTTTGTTTATTTGTTCGTTTGGTGAATACAGTGACAGGGAATTAGGGGATTTGTTAACCACTTCTTTTGAAACAGAAAAACCAAACCATTTCTTAAGGTCATTTTTACTACTGAAAATGATGACTTTCAATCCATTCAACTTTTCCACGAGCAGATTTTCCAAGGCCTGGAGACACCAAGCCCTTTGCCTCCCAATAGGATTCATTTGGATTGATTACCTCATGTAATGATCAGCGTGGCACAAATCAGAATTGTTTGCCCCTCTTCTGAAACATAGAAAGTTCACCTTCCTGACCTACTAGTATGTCCTGGGAGATTTAAACCATGGAGGCTGGAAGTGGCCATTCCTGGCAAACCTTCACTTTTTTTTTTTTAAAGAAAATTTGAGTTTTTGAACAGAGCAAACATGAACAGTTCATATTTTGTCTTGCACCAATCACCTTCCCTCCACAATCTAGGCTATGTTTTTGTACCAGACACTAGGATCTGAATATCCCGAAGTCAAGAGAATGCTACCCATCATCTATCATTTGTGGGGTTTTTTCCTCCCCTTTTTTCAAGAGGGAAAAAAAGACAGTAAATCAGTCATTTCAGTCATGCATAATCTGTCTCTTAAACCAATGGCTCAGTTCTCATGTGCATGCTCCTATTTTCCATAAATGAGAAATTTTTCATTTGTTTTAGGGACTGAGCTTTTGTGAATTCCCACCAGGGCTCGATTCCTAACTGATATGTAGGTTTTAGGGCTTTTCTATTTTTATTCTAGAGGTTTTGGTTTTTTTGGTTTTTTTTTAAAACTCTTCCACCAATGTAATGAAGCATGTCCTATTCAATGTTATGCAACAGACTTACCACCAAAAAGTCACTCTTAGTGTCAGCCACAACCTTTTTTTTAATGCAGTATATTCACCTGTAAATAGTTTTTGTGTAAAATTTGACAGAAAAGTATATTTACTACACTGTAAATACATGTGACAATATATTGTTTTATTTTGCCTTTTTTTGTAAAGCAGTTAGTTGCTGTACATGGATAACACACAGATTTGATTCTTCTTGTGTTAGTAATTGTTAACTCCTTGCAATTTGCAATTCCATGACGTCATTTAAAAGAAAATGCTGTGTACTATAAGATCACCTTGTTGTATCATAACTTCCTCTTCTTTCCACTGGGGCCTCAATTCTGACAATGTTTCCTCATCCACAATCCTGTTAATAACTGCAGACGAGTCTACATCAGCAGGAAAGACGGCTGCTGAAACCCAATCCATCATTCTAGGTCCGATTGTAGAAATCACACTTTCGCATCGTGGTTGTTCTCTCCCACCGCGCTCCTCCCCGTGTATGTAATTCCCCCCTTTTTTGAAGTAAAATGTAAATTCAACCTGCTTGGACCTGTGGGAAGTTAGTTTATTTCTTGAAGTGCTTCACGTTCATAGATGCCTGATGACGACTTTGTGTTGTTCTATCTTAAGGAACGATAAACGTCTTTTAAGGAAATGCATTTTGGGGGCAGGCAGGTGGTGTTGTGATTGGAACGCTGGGCCTGAGGTTAGGAGGTCTTCTCTTTCTGAGTTCCAAATCTGGCCTCAGACATTTACTAGCTGGGTGACCCTGGGCAAGTCATCTCACCCTGTTTGCCTCAATTTCCTCATCTGTACAATGAACTGGAGAAGGGAATGGCAAATCACTCCGGTATCTCTGCCAAGAAAACCCCAAATGGGCTCACAAACCGTCGGATGTAACTGAAACAACTAGACAGAATGTTTTGTTTTGTTTCCTGGAATGCAGCCATCATGCTTACGGAGTTTCTCTAGGACTGAGAATAAAAGTGTTTTACTCCAATGTACCCAAACCATCCGGAACTATTATCCTGCTCAAGGATAATAAAGGTTTATTCCCACAAGCAGAGAAATGAGTATTCTATTCTCCAGAGAGAGTAAACCTTCTCGTCACTGCTTAAATTCCAGATATTCCCCGTAGAATCTAGCTTTGGAAAAGAATTTCCTCCCAGAGAAAAGACCTAATAATGCAACATTAATTATTGCTCTAAATTGTCAGTGAGGAGGAAAGTTTGTTCTTCCTTTTGAGGCTGACTCCCCCACCCACCCGCATCCATCCCTGGCTATCTTCTCCAAGCTTTGCCCCATCAGTTATTCTCTCTTGCATCCGAAATCTCTTAATCCCTATTGGTTCCTTGCTGTGTGTGTGTGGATTCAGTTCTGTTTCGTAAGCATTTATTAAATCTCTGCTCTGTACCAGAAAACCTGCCCTCAAGGAGCTTCCACTCTACTAGCAGAAAAGAACATCTTGACAATTAAGCCAATGTAAGATAGATATTTAGGGTCTCTTGGTCTCTAAAGAAGAAAGCAAGACCCGCCTTCAAGTCAGCCCCCACGGCGCCGCCACCCTGTGCCCCCCTTTTCGCTGGGAGATTTCCCCAAAGGAGCTCGTGAGGGCGCCATCTTCTCAGACTCCCCCTTTAGCCCCCTCCTGTGTCCTCTGCTTTGTAGGAGCCGCACGCTCCAGAGCCAAATCTAGTGGCCTTTTCTTTCCATCCCCAATTCTCGACCCCTCAGCAGAACAAGTACCTCATTGAAGCTTTCTCCCTCTTGTTTCAGAGCCCCCTGATTCTCAGACCACTTCTCCATCTCCTTCAAAGTGTCTATTTTTAAGGTGCCTAGGTGGCACAGTGAAGACAGCACCAGCCCTGGAGGTAGGAGGACCTGAGTTTGAATCCAACCTCAGATACTTGATACACTAGCTGTGTGACTTTGGGCAAGTCACTTAACCCCAATTGTCCTGCCTTCTCCCCTTCCCCTAAAAAACCATAAAAAGTCTATATTCTCCTGCCTCCCCTCCCCCCCCCCCCATATGGGTAAGTGCCAAAGCTCAGTTATCAGCTCTTCTGTTGCTTTACCTTTCCCTCTTGGAAAATGATGGTTTTGTATTCTCATAGTTTCAACTGTACCCTCTTGGATGACTCCCAAATGTACTTTTCTAGCCCAGAACTTATTCCTGAGATTCAGTATTGTATTGCCTGCTTACTGGACTCCATCTAGGTGTCTACTGTCATCATGCATTAGCCTACTACCCCTGTCCATGCCTCAACTAGTTTTCTGTCCTAATTTCCCTACTTTTTTGTCAAAAATATTTTCTTATGCTCTCTCCTAATATGTTCAGCCACAAAATCTATTGGCGTTTAATGTCATTATGCTTCTCATTCACCCTTTCTTTGTTAGCCTCACTGACATTACCCCAGTCCAGACTTTCATCCCCTCCCCTAGAAGATTGCAATACCTGAACAATCTAACTTAAACCCATCTCCATTTGTCTCCTTGGGATCAATTCTGATTATCACCACCCTGTTACTCCACCTAATGAGTGGGGAAAACCTTCCTAATTATGAGTTCTCCAAAAGTGCAATGGGCTGCCTCTAAGGGAGTAGGTTCCCCCCAGTGGAGATACTTACACTGAGATTGGATGACCATTTGTTAGAAGGGAGAAGGGAAGAAGCAGAAGGATCTCTGCCCAGATGCCTTTTAGACTAGGTTACTTCCAAGGTGCCTTACAACTCAAATTATCAATGTCCTTCACACTCTGTCCTCCGCCTGTTCACGTCTACTTTCACAGAATATTTAAAATATTTTTGCTTAAGATGCCATCTTGTTTGAACCATCTGAACAAGAACAAGAATTCTCTTGACAGTGTTCGCTTTGCTTCAAGACCTCCGGGGGTGGGGGCGTGGCAATACCTCCAGAGGCAGCCCATCCATTTGGGAGCTTTCCCTTATGTTCTTCCATGCCTGAATTTGTTCCCTTGCAACTTGTCCTCTAGGACCAAGTGGAAAAATTTAAACTACCTCAAGATCTGCTGCCATGGCTCCTCCCTTCCAAACTCACCACTCCCCCACTTCCTCTTCTCCAAGCTAAATGAGTCCATTTCCTCCAACAAATCTTGATTCCAGGGCCCTTCCCTATCCTGGTTGTGTTTTCTAGACTCCCTCCAACTTATCATTGTCCCTCCTAACATGAAAAATCCAGACTGAGACACAGAACCTCAGATATGGGCTTAAACTAGAGCAGAATATAGCAGGACTATCACTGCTCTCCCACAACCATGGCTGGCCTTTTTCACATCCATGAGTGTTGGTTGACCCATTGAAACTTCCCAGACCATTTTCAGATCTCTTCATGCTTCTCTCACTTCCCTGTCCCACACCACCATCTTAAATGGTGAAGCCAGCTTATCCAACCCAAGAGCAAAATCTGTCTATTAAAATTCATCTCACATTTGGCCTAGTTTTACTTGACTGGACATCTGGAACCATTCAATCTTCCTAACTTTTAAAGCCCTGTCCATGGTACTCAGCACCTTCATATGCTTCATTGGATGGTACAGTCTTTCTCCGTGGAGGTAGAGAAGGGGAAAGGAAGAGAATAAGCCTTTGCATAATTCCTACATGTGCCAGGCACAGTGCTAAGAGCTTTAAAAAAAAAATTTAATAACAAAAGTCAGCATTTATGTAGCACCTACTGTATACCAGGAATTGTGCTAAATGCTCTACAAATATCTCATTTGATCCTCACAACCACCCTGTGATACAGGTGCAGTTATTATCCCCATTTTTCTGTTGTGGAAACTGAGGCAAATAGAAGTTAAGTGACTTGCCCAGGGTCAAACAGCTGGTAAGTGTCTGAGACTAGATTTGAACTCAGGTCTTCCTAACTTCAGGCCTAGCATTCTATCTGCTTCACCACCTCAATGCCTAGAAAGGTAAGTGCTTTGCTGTTTGGGAGAGCATTAGCCAATCATAGTTGAGTTTTAATAACAAGTCACTATGGAGTCCTCATTTTAATCTGTTGAGTAAAGCCCCTCAGGACTCATCTGATTCAACCCCTGCAAAGTAAGGGAGTTGCACAAGAATTACATGCAACTCTTTCCTGAACCCTCACCTGAGCAAAATGTGAGAGGATGGAATTAAACTAAAGAAGCATAGGAGGGTCTTTTTTTTTTTCTTTAGAGGATCTATGTTCTTCTTTCCTCCAGTTCGGCCCTACTGCCAACTTCAGAGAAGCTTCTTCTACCATTGGCATCACACATATTGTCCAGACAAATTTCAGCCTCCAGGATGAGCAGTAGCTGAAACACTGAACCCCTACCATCTTCAATGTGGAGGTCTGGGCTGATGTTGAAAAGGAGGGTGTCAGGGCAGCTAGGTGGTGCAGTGAATAGAGCACCAGCCCTTGAGTCAGGAGTATCTGAGTTCAAATCCAGACTCAGACACATAACACAAAAAACTAGCCATGTGACCTTGGGCAAGTCACTTAACCCCAATTGCCCTGCCTTCCCCCTCCAAAAAGAAAAGAAAAGAAAAGAAAAGAAAAGAAAAGGAGGTTGTCGAGCTTGGGGTCGGGGTGGGAGGGGATGTAGGATGTAGTTATTCTCTTACTGACTTGGTGACTCAAGAGGGGGTGGGAGGAGCATAGGAGAGCTAGTGACCCCAAACCCTGATACTGAAGTGTGCTGGGCACCCCACCTTCCCTCTCTGCTCACCTGCTTTTGGAGTCCACTTACACCTCAATAGGTAAGCTTCCTTATTACAGTTGGTTGGGGTTTTTTTGCCTTTTGTAGTCACTCTTCACTCGACAAAAGCCACTAGCCCTCATTTACAGTCCTGGTAGCTTTTAGAAGCCAGCAATAGAAGGGATGGTAGATTTGGAAGTCAAATACTTGGGTTCCAATCCTGCCTTTTGACCTGTGTGACCATGAGCATGTCACAAGCTCTCTGTGCCTCATTTCCTCATCTTTGAAATGAGGAAGGGGGAAAGTAGACACAAGAACCAACTCTGTGCTTTGCAAATATCTCATCTGATCCTCACAACAACCCTGGGAGGTAGGCTCTCATTAATTAATTAATTATCTCTATTTTACATTTGAGGAAACTGAGGCAATTACCTTGTTAAGTGACTTGCCCAGGGTCACACAGCTAATATGCATTTGAAGCTGGATTTGAACTGAGGTCTTTCTGACTCTAGGTCCAGTTCTTTATTCAGTTTGGTAGGAGGACTAGTTATCTCCTAATCCAATGAGATAGTTTGATTTCATAGCATCTGAGGTGCTTCCCACTGCTAAATCTATGATCCTATGATCTTCAAATCCTCCACCTGTAAAAGAATGCCTCTATCCATTCACTCCAGCCCCCTCTCCCCTTCCTGGAAGCTCCTCTCTTTGCCCCACTCCCTTCCACCTCTATTGAATGATTTTCCTTCTCCAGTCTCCAGCTCCGGTGCCACCTTTTCCAGGAAGTCTTCTGGGATTACTCTTTCATTTCCCCAACTAAAAGTGATCTCCCCAATCACCATGCACAGTAACATCAATGTTGTAATGATGAAAGACTTGACTACTCTGCTCAATGCAGTGATCCAAGACCATTCCAAAGGACTCATGGTGAAAAAACGCCATCCACCTCCAAGAGAGGACTGATGAACTGAGTACAAAATGAAGCATAATTTTCTCTTTATTTTTTTAAACTTAATTAAAATCTTTTTTTAATATGGCTAATATGGAAATATGTTTTGCATGATTTCATACATCTAACTGACATATTACTTGCCTTCTCAATGGGTGGGGGGAGATTGTGGGAAGAAGGAAAGAGAATTTGGAACTCAAAAATTTAAAAAGAATGTTAAAAATAAATGAATAATAAATTTGGGGGAAAACTTTTAACCAAAAAAAGTGATCTCCCCCTCCTCAAAAGTCAGGCTGCTGTTTGACCTCTCCTATATGCTTAATTATCCTTTTTTCTCATCTTGCAGCTTTGAATAAGCCTCTTTCCCAACTAGAATATAAAGTCCTTAGGCCAGAGATAGTAATTTTTCTTCTCAGCATCCCACATTCAGACCTAACAGTGCTTGGCTTGCCTGAGGTAGACCCTGAATCTCTTTATGTTTGTTGAAATGAATAGTATTTCCTTACAACTATAAGATCAGGGAGATATAAAGACAAGAATGAAACTCCCTGTCCTCATTCTTTTCTGTGGTTTTATTAGAAGTAGGATGTAGAAGCAAGAACACTGGACCCTGGCCTAATCTCAGCCTCGGTTTCCCTACCTGTAAAATTGGGGTGTTGGACTAAATGTACTCTGAGGCCCCTTCTAGCTCTCAATCTATGAACTGGAGACCCAAGTTCAAATCTTGCCTTCTGGTGTTTACTAGGTTTGTGAGGACAGGCAAGTTGCATAACATTCCTGAAGCTCCGTTTCCTCATGTTAATACCTGTAGTACCCACATCACAGGGTTACTGAGAGAGTCTAATGAAATAAGGTGTGCAAAGCGTTTTGTAAACCTTACATTGCAATTGTTAAATGCTTCTCCCAATAAATTGGCTCTTTAAAAAAACAAATCCTCTTGGACCTGTTTCCATTGGAGCAGTAGAGGGCGCTCTGTAGCCATTATTTGGGACATTGCCTCAGCCTTTGAACCTATATCCATGGTTCTCATGTAGACAAGAGAGTCAAAGTACACCGAAAATACTCTGGTCTTCCCGTTGCATTTCTCATAGCTGGGTCATAGATTTAAAGCCGGATTTTTCACATTTTTCCTGGGCTTCTCCTCCAGTAAATCTTTCAAATGGTGCCTTTGTTGGAATGAAAAGGGGGGGGGGAGGGAGAAATGCGGGGGATGTCGTACATCCCAAGGCTCAGAATCACCAAGAAAGAACATATTGAGAAGAGACAAAATAAGGTGATGGAAAAGAGAGCTGAATCTGGAGTCCAAGGACCTGGGTGCAAATTGTGGCTATTACAAACAAGACTTGAAGCTGCTCATGGCTCATACCATGAGCTTCTTGTTGCAAAATTCAGACTTAAATTGAAGAAAGTAGGCAAAATCTTCAGACCGTAGAGGTATGACCTAAATAACATCCCTCATGAATAAGTGGAAAGGATGAACAGATTTGAGAGATTAGATCTTGTAGATAGAGTGTCTTAATATAGATGGAGACAGCAACAAAAAATCCCAAAGAAAAAGAAGAGCAAGAAAGCAAAATGATTGTCTTCTGAGGCTTTATGAATAGCTGAGGAAAGTAGGAAAGCAAAAGATAAAGGAGAAAGGGAAAGGCATATCCTTCTGGATGTGGAACTCTGGAGAATGACAAGGAGAGATAAAAAGGTTTTCTCAAATGAGCAATGCAAAGAAATAGAAGGAAAAATAGCATGAGAAAGACAAGAGATCTCTTCAAGAAAATTAGATGTGTCAAAGGAATGTTTCATGTAAAAATGGTCACGATAAAAGACCAAAATGGTAGAAACTTAGCAGAAGAGATTAAGAAGAAGTGGCAAGAATATACAGAAAGAAAGATCATAACATCACTGATAACCACCATAGTGTGGTTACTGATATAGAGCCAGACATTCTGGAGATTAAAGTCAAAGGGACCTTAGGAAGCATTGTTAACAATAGGGATAGTGAAGTGAAAGTATTCCAGCTGAGCTATTTTAAACCCTAAAAGATGATGCTGTTAAAATGCTGCATTCAATATGCTAGCAAATTTGGAAAACTCAACAGTGGCCAATGAATTGGAAAAGATGAGTTTCTAGCCCAGTCCTAAAGAAGGGCAATGCCAAAGATATTTTAAACTACCAAACAATCGCACTCATTTCACATGCCAGCAATGTTATGCTTAAAATTCTACACAACAGGCTTCATCAGTATGTGAACTGAGAATTACCAGAAGGGCGTGCTGGCTTCTGAAGAGGCAGAGGAACCAGAGACCACATCACCAACATTCCTGAATTATGGAAAAAGCAAGAGAGTTCCAGAAGAGCATCTACTTTTGCCTCATTGACTATATTAAAGCCTTTGACTATGTGGATCTTAACAAAATGTGGCAAGTCCTCAAAGAGAAGGTAGTACCAGAGTATCTTGTCTCCTGAGGAAGGTGTATGTGGGTCAAGAAGCAACATTTAGAACCAAACATAAAACAACTGGTTGGTTCAGAATTGGAAAATGAGTACAGTAAGGCTGAATTTTGTCTATTTATTTAACTAACATGCAGAGTTGTTATTGTTTAGCCAATTAGTCACATCCACCTCTTTGTGACCCCATTTGGGGTTTTCTTGGCAAAGAAACTGGAGTAGTTTGCCATTTCCTTCTCCAGTTCATTATGTAGATGAGGAAATGGAGGCAAACAGGGTTAAGTGACTTACTGAGAGTCATACAGCTAGTAAGTGTCTAAGGCTGGATTTGAACTCAGGTCTTCCTGGCTCCAGGTCTGGCATTCAATCCACTCTGCCACCTAACTGCTCCTACATTCAGAGTACATCATGCAAAATGCCAGACTGGATGAATCAAAAGCTGGAATTAAGTTTGCCAGGAGAAACAGCAACAATATCAGATATGCAGATGATGCCACTCTGATGGCAGAAAGTGAAGAAGAATTAAAAAGCCTCCTGATGAGGGTGAAAGAGGAGAGTGTAAAAGTTGGCCTGAAGTTTAACATTTAAAAAGTAAGATCTTAGCAATTGTTTTATCACTTCCTGGTAAATAGAGGGAGAAGAAAAGGAAGCAGTATCAGATTTTATATCCTTGAGCTCAAATGTCACTGCAGACAACAACTATGTCAATGAAATTTTAAGATACTTGCTTCTTGGAAGGAAAGTTACGACAAATTTGGACAGTGTAATAAAAAGCAGAGAAATCACCTTGCTGACAAAGCTCTGTTTAATCAAAGCTATGATTTTTCCAGTTGCAATGTAAGGCCCTGATAGTTAGATTATGAGGAAAGCTGAGTGCTACAGAATTGCTGCTTTCACATCATGGAGCTGGAGAAGACGTTTTTTTAAATTTTAAATTGATTTGTTTATTTACGTTTAGTTTACAAGATTCAGTTCCACAATCCCTTGAGTTTCCAATTTTCTCCCCTCTCCCCCCCAACCATAGCAGCTTGCAATCAAGTATAGGATCTGCAAATACTTTCACATTGGACATTAGTCTGGTTTTATAGAAGTGTTGTAACCAATGGAATGAACAATGGGAAAGAGGAAACAAAACCCAACATGGAAAAGAAAGAGAGCATGTCATTTGCTTCTGTCTCCATTTAAAGTCTGAGCCTCTAAGACAGGGAGACTAGGAGGGAGTGCATTCCAGACAGGGAGGACCTACTGCACAAAGACAAGGAGATGGTAGATGTGGTGTTGTGCATGAGGAACAGCCAAAAGGTCATCTTGACTGGACCTTAGAGTGTGCAACAGGTAGTAAAGCATAATAAGACTGGAGAGATAGACTGGAAGCAGGTTCGAAGGAATCTGAAAGCCAAACACAAGTGTGTAATTGATCCTAAAGGCAATAGGGAACCATGATAGCTTTTTGAACAGTAGAAGAATCCCCAATTAGGAGGCTATTAAAGTAGCTCAGGTGAGAGGCAGTGAAAGTCTGTATTAGTGTGGTGACTTTGTGATTGAAGAGAAAGGATCAGATATAAAAGATATCATGGAGACAAAATTAATGTCACTTAGCAATGAGTTGGCTATGGGGGGTGAGGGAAGTTAAGGAGCTGATGATGACAGCAAGGTTATGAACCTGCATGATGGAAAGAATGAAATGATGGTGCCCTCAGTGGAAATCATAAAAGCCAGAAAAGGGACAGGCTGGGGGGGAGGGACAGAGACGATAGATTCTATTTGGAGTTCAATGTCTATGGGATATCTAGTTGGTCATGACCACCTGGCAATTGGTGATGTGGAACCAAAGCTCAGAAGAGAGACTAGGGATCCATATAGAAACCTGAGAGTCATTTGCGTAGCGATCTACATAGAAACCAGAACCCATGAAAATCTATGAGATCTCCAAAAGAGAATATAGAACAGAGGTTCTTAACCTGGGGTCTATGAAGTTATTCTTTTAAAAAAAATTGATACCTGTGTTTTAATGTGGTTGATTTCCTTTGTCGTCCTATACAGTCTATTTTATGCCTTTCAAATCACATTCTGAGAGGGTGTTTGTAGGTTTCCCCAGACTGCCCAATGGATGCCCATGACACAAGGAAGGTTAAGAATCCCTGGAGTAGACGGGTGAAAAGAAGGTTGAGGACAGAATCTTGGGAAACATTCACAATTAGAGGGTGAGTTATGGATGATGACCTAGCAATGGAGACCATGAAGGAACCATCAGACAGGCAAGAGGAGAATGGAGAAAGAATTGTCCAAAATTCCAGAGAGAAGAGAGTATCCACCAGTTTGTCAACAGTGTCCAATGCTACTGAGAAGTCAAGAAGGCTGGAGATGGAAACTCTTCACCATCTGATTGCCTTCTTCTGGATGCCCCCCAAATTATCAATGTCCCTCCTAAAATATAGTGCCCAGAAGAGAACACATTTCTAGTCTGATTAAGGCAGAAAACAACTAAGCTATCACCTCCCTTTAATCCTGTGTGCTGCCTTATCACATTTGACTCATCCTGAGCTTATTGTCTGCCTAAACCTTCAGATCATAGGACCACAGATTTAGAGACCCAATCACCCATTTTACAGATGAGAAAACTGAGACCCAAAGTGACTGCAATTTGTGAGAAGTGATTCAATCCATCAAAAAACATTAGTCATGTATTACGTACCAGACACTGTACTAAGAGCTGGGGATAAAAAAAAAAAAAAGAGGCAAAAAACCTTGATAAACTGGACTCTTCTCAGCAATGCACAGCTATAAGACAACTCTACAAGTCTCAGGATGGAAGGAGATATCTACTTTCAGAGAAAAATCTAGAAAGACTAGAGTTTAAATGGAGACTGAAGCAATACATGCTAT
>CM053586.1:30566439-30589048 GCA_028646515.1 Pseudochirops corinnae
AGCTCTATACAGGATAAATAGGAAATAATTATGAGAGGTCAGGAAAGGCTTCCAGTAGAAAGTGGAGTTTTAGTTGGAACTTGAAGGAAGCCGAAGAAGCCAAAGACTACAATGAGAAGAGCATTCCAGGCAGGGAGGGAGCAGTCAGAGAAAATGACCCGAGCTGAGAGATGGAGTGTCTTGTTCGTGGAAAAGCCAGAATCACTGAATCAGAATACATGGCAAGGAGTAAGATGGAAGAAGATTGGAAAGGTAGGAGGGGACCAGGTCACTCCGGTAACAAGTGACAGAAATGATATTTGAACCCAGGTCCAGATCCTTTTCAGACAAACTGCTGCAGTAATCATGCACCCATACCTCCTCCACCTTTTTTTATGAAGCTGATTTGTTTGAACTCCAATGGAATCCTTTCCATTTGTCTCTATTAAAAACACAATATTTATGATCCCTGACTGTCATATAATGTATTATCTATCCTTCCCAGCTAATTTTCTATTGAAGTCATTGATAAAAAATATGTGCCACAGGACCAAACTCTGCTCCCTTGGGGGCAAACCTCTAGAGACCTTCAAGTTAACATCAAATCTCTAATGACAACTCTGCAAGTCCAGCCATTCAAATGGCACCAAATCCCCCTAATTTCATTACTATTGAGTTCATATCTCTATATCTTCTGCAGAAGAATCATATAAGATTTTATCAAATGTTTTGCTAAAATCTAAGTAACCTATGTCTCCAGCATCCTGATTCTCTAACCTAGTAGCCCTGTCACATAAGGAAATGGCACAACATCCCTCCTCCATAATGCCAGGGTGACTCTTTGGCTCACTACTTCCTTTTCTTGATGTTTACTAGTCAGATTTTTAATAATCCAGTCCATCATTTTGGCAGGAAGTCAAGTCAAGCTCACCAGCCTCTACCTTGCAGACTCCATTTGCTTTCCTATTTTAAAAATCAAAACATTTACTGTCTAAGGTTCCTAAAAGCCCTAAATCTATCACTCTAAATCATATGATAGCAGTGAAATTTATCCAACTAACTTACCTATACAGAAGAATACTGGTGGCTATTGTTGGGGTTCTCACACTATTGAAGATACCTAGATTACAAAATGTCCAGAAAAAAAACCATATTTTTTTTTCTAATTCTTCATTTAAACAACTATGACTTCTAATCTAATCTAATCTAATCTAAAAATCCTTCAACTTCATTTCCCAGAATCTTACCTGGTTACCAAGTAGCAATTCAATAAAGCAAGAATTTATTAACGGCCAACTACATGGAAGGCACTGGATTCAAAGACAAACATTAAGCAGTCTCTGACTTCAAAAAAACATCTAAATGGTTGGAGAAAAAAAAGGAAGAGGCTATAAAGACCATGCAACCTCCTCTCCAGGTGAGAGTGCACACCCTGTGAAATGAGTCTCCTCCCAGATTGGGTTAGCAGGCAGTATTTATATCAGTGACTATAATACTTAACAAGAAAGAGGAAAGAAAGGTAGGGACTTCAAAACATTGTGCAGCACCATGGACACTTCCCTACACCTTTTCCTCACGTTTTGGTATTGAAATCCTGATACGTCACTGTAGGATTGTAAGTCTAAGGACTTAGTGCAGAAGGAGCCTTAAAGACCATGTAACTAAATCTCTTCGTTTTACAGATGAAGAAACTGAGGCCCAAAGAGAATAAGTTACTTGTATCTAAAGTGACACAGTTCATAAGGAGCTGAGTCAGGATTTCCTGGTTCTTTGACCCCAAATTCCACACTGTTTCCATTATTCCACACTATTTGCCAGGAGTAGCTGAGGGAGATAGCTATCTGATGAAAAAGGCATATTTTAAGACTAATGTAAAAAAAGATTCACAGATTTTTTGAAAAGAAAAATTGTTCTCCTGTGTGATAATTATTCATAATAAAAGTCAGGTAGACAGCTAGCAGGAAGGAACTGTGAATAATATGGTCTTGACCCACTTCCAGATCAGAGGAAGGTTGTATTCACAGCACTTGCTAAAATCTGTGGATTCCTCTCCTTTCAACCTTGTCTTTTAGCCTTTCAATACTCTAAAACAGATGTAATGTTCTTTAATTAAATCTCACACCAATATATCAACTAGCCTACTAGAAGTTTTTCTTCTATTTCTACTCAGAAAAGGCAAAAACTCAATGTATAGATTTTGTTGTGGTGCAGTGTAGAGATCGCTGGAGTCAGGAAGACCCATCTTGAGATAATATATTTTTTAAAATGTATCTCATTTTAGTGATTTCTTTTGTTTTTACATGACCTTAATTTTTAATATATTCTTCCCTGTTTCCATCCCTATTCCCAATAACAAAGTTTTTTAAAAGAAAGAAAAATAAGCTGTTGAGTACAACTAACCAAAACATCCATTATGTCTCACAGTGTATGCCATATTCCACACCCCTAGTGAACCACCTCTGTGATAAAAGGAAGGAGATGGATTTTCTCAGCTTTTCTCCATGGTCAGATTTAGTCATTATGATTACATAGCATCCAAGTTCCTTTCTTTTTTTATTGTTGTAGTCATTGTGTTGCTTATTTTCCTAGTTCTGTTTATTATTCTGCTTGTTTCCTCTGCATCATTCACATAAGCCTTCCTACATAAGCTTCTCCAAATTCCTCATATTAATTCTTTATTAAGGCACAGCAATAACTCATTGAATTCATGTACTAAACCTGTTTAGCTATTCCCAAAACAGCAGGCATCAACGTGGTTTCTAGTTCCCTGCAACCACAGTAAAGTGCTACTATATCTTGGGTTATTTGGGGGCATTTCTCTGTCATTGGCTTACTTAGTGATATAAGCCTAGTAATGGAATCACTGCATTGAAGGCATAGATATTTGTCACTTTTTAAGCATGTTTCCAAATTGCTTACCAGGATAATTGGGCCAATTCATAGCTCCACCGCCACCTTATATACTTACTGGCTATATGATCCTAGACAAGTCCCTTATCTTTTCTAAGCCTCAGTTTCCTCATTTGTAAAGTAGCGATAATAAGAGTACCTATTTCACAATGGCTGCCTAGAGCAGAGCTGTCAGAGACTCAATCCTCATGCCACAGCACTCCTAAGTAGGGCTGGAAACAGATCAAAATGTAGCTACTATCTGATTTTAATTTGTTGAACACACACACACATCCACACATCCACATACATGGTTTTTTAAGTCAATATATGATTTATAGGGATCTTTTTTATGATTTAGTGAATCCCATTTCTATGTAAGTTTTACACTACCTGGTCTAGAGCATCAAGTGAGTTAGTGCATATAGTTTGCAAACCTTCAAAGGTTATACAAATGAGATTTATTGTTGTCGTTGTTATCATTTCTATTATTATTATTTCCAGAACATGTGTATTCTCCCTACTATTTCCACTATAGATAAAGACAATGTAAGAATCAGACCATTTGACTGTTAGTCCTATCTACATATGCCATGTTGGGGGAAGGGGTGACCTTGGTCTTGGCCTTAGGCTTCTCACTGTTCCTTATCCCTAAACTCCCACAGGTAAAAGAGAAGATCATATTATATATTACATAAAACAAGATTCTTCTGTCTTCCACAGCTCTGAGCTAATGAGTGTTCAGGGGTGTCTGGGTGGTTCTTGGTTCTTATGGTCATCCTGTTTCAACTTGTCAGGTTTGGGGGCAGAGGAAACCTGGTATGGAAAGGAATTTACTCTCCAAGAGGTAAGTATAACCTTTTATCCCAGAATTCTAGCTGCTATAGGATTGACCCTAGGAAAGGCTGGGATTGGGGAGTGAGCACTGGCTATTGCATTCAAGTGAGCCTTGAATCGTAGGAATTAGTGCTAGAATAATAACTAGCAAATGCAGAGTGCTTTAGGGTAAGGTGCATACTATAGATGTGGCCCCCATTTTACTGATGAGGACAAAGAAGTTGAATGACTTACCCAGAGTCACACACAATCCAAGACAGGATTTGGTCTCAGGTCTTACTGATTCCACGTCTAGCCTTTTATCCATCATGCTATACATCTTTTTGAAAAGGACTTTTGAGATGATTTAAGCCAGTCTCTAAAGAATGGCCAGTGGATAGATTGCTGCACCCAGAATTGGGAAGACCTGAGTTCAAATGCAGTCTCAGACATTTAGTAGCTCTGTGTCACTGGGCAAATCACAAATGAGATAATATCTGTCAGTGCCTGGTATATTTCCAGAAATGGGTAAATAAGCCTTTCTCCACCTCTCACCTCTTTGATTTTCCTAAAGTGCAGATCTGACCATGTCTTTCTCCATAATAGGTGCTATATAAATGTTTACTCTCTCTTACTTAATCTCCGATTGTCTCAGTTCTCTCATCTGTAAAATGGAGATTAATAACAGTACCTACCTATCTCCAAGAGTTGTTGTAAGGATAACAAGATATTTGTAAAGTGCTTCCAAACCTTAAAACACTAAATAAATACCAGCTGCTAATGACTAATGTTATGGAAGAGAAGTGATCTGTCCAAGGTCCTAGGGTTTTAAAGTTAAAAAACCAGGATTAGAACCCAAGTTTTCTGGCACCATCATGCCTCAAGTCACTCTCAGTCAGATCTGATGCTTCTCCCTTCTTCCTATCAGGCTTAGCTTTACTGTACCTCCTGACCAGATTCTGGGCAGTAATAACTCAGTATCTGCCTCAGTTTTGACATCAATTTCCATCACCCACTTTCAGTTTGCCCTGTGGCTCCCATCCTTCAACCTGTAGTTTCTAGCATCATTTACAGCATTCTAGGTGAGAGAAAATGTGAGTGGGGTGACTGGAAAAAACTGAGGACTCCAGAGACAAGTTGTTAAGCTTCTTCTCCTTCCATTCCTCCACCTCTTATCTCTTTGTAAAGTAAAGTAAAGATCTGATCGTGCTAAACCCCAATTCAATCAATTCTAGTGGTTCCTTATTGCCTCTGGGATCAAATATGGAATCCTCTTGTTGGCTTTTAAAGTCCTTCATAACCTGGTCGCTTAAACTTTCCTCCTGGAAAAGGAAATCGGTTGTCCGGTGAAAATCACAGGGGGTGGGGGAAGTGATGTGTGTCTCTCTCTTAGTTATTCTTGCCAGAGTCCTCTTTAATAGGTTGATCCTTTACCTGGAAGATGGTCATCCGCCCAAGAGCCAGTGTGGCTTCAGAAAGGATGGCTGATATGATGCTTGCTGCTTGACAACTCCAGAAAGGGCCAGGAGCAGAACAGAAGTCTATACACAATGCTGATCAATTTGACCCAAGCCTTTGATACTGACAGTTGTGAAAGTTCGTGGAAGATCATAGCGACATTTGGTTCCCAAGAGAAGTTCATCAGTATTGTACACCAGTTCTGTAATGGCAAGCTAGCATGGGTTCTGGATAATGGATGATGCTCTTGTGCTTTCCCAGTCACCAATGGAGTGAAGCAGGGCTGTGTACTTGCTCCCATAGCATGCCGTTTTCAACAATGTTGTCAGATACCTTTAACAAGGACAAATACAGCATCAAGTTCAGCTACCTCACTGACAGTAAATTATTTAACTTGAAAAGGCTACAAGCCAAGACTAGAGGGGAAGGAGAGTTGGTGCAAGACTTTTTGTTTGCAGATAATGATTGTATCCTCAATGCAGCCTCTGAGGCTGAGATACAACAGGGTATGGAACTATTCTCTGACACTTGCTTTATTTTTGACCTGACAATTAACACCAAGAAAGTACAGCTTCTCCACCAGCCAGCACTGTACCATCCATAGTGGGAACCATCAAGTACAGCAAATGGAGAAAACTGAATGCTCTGAATAAATTCTTTTATCTTGGCAGTATACTTTCCAGGAATGTACACATAGATGATGAAGTTGACACATACATTACCAAAGTTAGCTCAGTGTTTGGGTGTCTCTGAAGGGAAGTATGGGAGAGAAGAGGTATTAGACTGCCTACCAAACTGAGGGTCTACAGAGCTGTTGTGCAAACCTCATTGTTGTATGCCTATGAAACCTGGAGAGTCTACCAGCGCCATGCCAGGAAACTGAATTGCTTCCATTTGCATTATCTTAGGAAGATTCTGAAGATCACCTGGTAAGATGAGGTACTGGACACTGAGGTCCTTTCTCAAGCTGAACTGCCAAGCACTCAAACTCTACTGCAGAAAGCACAAATCCATGGGCTGGCTGTTATTCAAATACCATTTGCCTAAACGACTATTTTATGGAGAACTCACAAAAGTCAAGCACTCACATGGAGGTTAGAAGAAGCGATACAAGGACACTCTCAAGGTCTCTCTGAAGAGCACAATATGTCTTCACTACATGCTCTTCCCCCCCCCCCCCTTCATTTCCCACCAGCTGCTCTCCTTGGTCTGGACTCCACCATGCTCCTCAGCTGGGTATCTTCTCCCTTCTTCTATTGCTTGTCACATAGTAGGCACTTAATAAATGTCTATTGACTGACTAAAATACCTCATTTATTTTGTAATTATTCTGTATGTGTACATAAAAGATCATTTATAATGTATATATGTGTATATATATGCTGTATATATGTATAATATATGCATATTATGTGTGTATGAGTATAAATATATATCCTTTGAACTGTCAGTGCTCTGAGGACAGGGACTGTTTCATTTTTGTCTTTCTCCAGTGCCTAACAGAATATCTTTATGTACTAAGTAGGCACATAATAAATACTTATTGATTGACATTACTGAAATGGTATAGGATTGATATCATAGGAAGAGATGGATTTGGTTGGAAGCAAGTAATGAGAGGAAGCACAACCTAATCCTATCCAACAGGGGTGCTCCACCTCCAAAACTAGGAGGGTAGGCTGCTAAGGTCACCCAGGGAGTAAAGCACTGGATGCAGAATTTGAACTCAAACCCTCTGGCTTTAGAGCCAGGGCCCTCTCTGCTGCATTAGGTTGGGGTGTTCATCTATTTGGAAAGAAGAAGACTCCCTGATGGCTAGATGGGGGTGAGGAGGGAAGAGAAGGGGAAATTTCTCAACCTTCTTCTTTCAGTCCTGGTGCCTTCTAGAAAATCTCATACAGAGGACTATAGGTTTAGTTTCCTAACCCTCCCCCCCGCCCCCATTTTATAGATGAGAACAGTGAGGTCTAGAGAAAGGAAATCATTTGTCCAAGGTCACTTCAAAAGTAACAGGATAGGGATTTGGATCTGGATGCTCTGTTTCCAAATCCAGTATTTTCACTACTTGCAACAGCAGAAAGAGCAACAGGTCTAGAACCCCAAGACCTGGGCTCAAATCCAGTCTCCGATGTTCTTTAGCTATTTGACCTTGGGCCAGTCTCTTCACCTCTCTGTGCCTCAGTTTCTCTCAACTGTTGAATGAGGGCATTGACCTCTGAGGTCCCTTCCAGATCTGGTTCTGTGATTCCAAAGTTGGAGCCTCTTCCACAGCATAGAAGGAAGCCTTCATCTTTCTCACCTTCCTCCCTGCCCGTCTCCCCTCCCTTTCCCAGCCCCTCCTTCCCCTCCCTCCTCCCCCCTCCTTTTCTTCCCTCCTTCCTCTTCCTCTTCCTCCTCCCCCCTCCTTTTCTTCCCTTTTCCTTCCTCCTCTTCCTCCTCCCTCCTCCTCCCTCCTCCTCCTCTTCTTCCACCTCCTCTGCACCTCCACCTCCTCCTCCTCCTCCTCTCCCTCCTCCCCGCCCCTCCCCTTCCCAGGCTCGGGCTGCAGCTGCTGCTAATGACACAGATCGGCTGCTGCTGCCGCCGCCGCCGGAGCGGGCGGACGGGCGGGCGGACGGGCGGGCGGACCGAGGTAGAGCGCGCAGCGCGGAGCGCCCCGAGAGCCGCGAGTGGCCCGCGGACGACGGACAGGCCCCGAGACAGCGGCGCTCGCCTCGCCGCCTGGCCCGGCCCGGCGCGGGCGCTGCTCCGGCTGCCCGGGATGGCGACGGGCCGGGCCCGGGCCCGGGGCTCGGGCTGAGCTCCCCCAGCGCGCTCGGATGGCGGGCGGCGCCGGCTGGGCGGGCGGCCCCGCGGCGCTGCTGCGCTCCGTGCGCCGGCTGCGGGAAGTGTTCGAGGTGTGTGGCCGAGACGCGGACGGCTTCCTGCGGGTGGAGCGCTTCGTGGCCTTGGGCCTGCAATTCGGCCAGGGAGAGGAGGTGAGTGGGGGGCGTGTGGGAAGCAGCGTCGGGATCCCTCTCCCCATCCCCTGCGTCCGCAGCCCCTGCATCTCCAGCCCCTGCATCTCCAGCCCCTGCCCAGCCCCATCCCAACCCCATCTCCTTCCTCTCCCTGTCTTCAGTCCCCGTTTCGGTCATTCCCCTGTGTCCATCCCAGTTCTCCCGTCCTTTCCCCTTCATCCCCAGCCCTTTCAGCACCCCATCTCCTTCCTTTCTTGTTCTTTCCTGGCCAGCCTTTTTCTCCACCCAACCTCATTCTGCTCTCAGGCTTCCTTCTTCCTTGCGAACAGCCCTCTCCTTTTCTCCCTCCTCCATAGGCCTCCTACCTACCTCAGTCCCCAGCTCCAGCCCCCAATGGCCCTCTCCCCTTGTTTAACTCCCTCTGGTATGGGCATCGCTATCTCTTGCCCCTAGGCTGCCCTCCACTCTAGGCTGTACCTCTCCAGTCGCCATCCCTGCCTTCCTGCTTCTCTACTATGCCGTGGCCTCCATTCCTCCTCCCCACTTCCCACCCCCAACCCCTAACCACAGATTAGGCGGCTCTTTAGTCCTCTCACTCAAATCTCATGACCCATCCATCTCTCTTCTGACACAAGTCCTAGTCCTAGTCCTGTCCTAGTCCTCCCCTAACACCGTGGCTATTGGGAGGAGGAGGTGCCAAAATTCCTCTTTCCCCTCCTCATCGAAGGGAACTCCTTTGGTCCCCAAGCACCATCCCTTCCTTCCAAACTTGAGGGCATCTATCTTTTATGCTTGGGGTTTCTCCTGAACACTTCTTCAAAATCAGCCACCATCATGTATCCATACTCCACAAGAGCAGGGGTGTGTTTCATGGGCACACACACAAACCCAGTGGCCTGGTGAAGCCTGTGGTCCCCTTCTTGGAATCATGTTTTCAAATGCATAAGATTACAAAGGAAATAAATTCTATTGAAATAAAGATATATTTTTCTGATCGAAGTTCACAGAATCCCTGGAATCTAAGAGGTCTGTAGACCCCAGATTAAGAACTGCTGTATTAGAAGTACCATCTTGCTGCGCTGGCTCACTCACTCTCTCTCTCTGTCTCTCTCTGTCTCTGTCTCTCTCTCTCTCTCTGTCTCTCTCTATCTCTTTCTGTCTCTCTCCCACCCCTTCTTGAATCAAACAGAAGGCAAGTTGGGGCATATGGTTTTCTGGTACAGTATGGGGGTGGGGGCACCTTTGTTCGACTCACTGTCAAACCTATTTCTGTGCTCTGTACAAGGATGTGTGGTCATACTGGGGTGTATGGCTGGACAGTTTATTTTGGGATGTCCTCCCTGTCCCCCTTCTTGGGGCTGGCCCATACGAACCCCAATGTAGTCCCCACACCAAGCACATTCCTTCTAACTCAGTCTTGTTGAGCAGCACTAATCCTGGCCCTGGGGCCAGGGGCTGATGCCAGGGGCTGATGCCAGCAGCTGATGGCCTAAGGGGCCAGTGAGGCCATTGCTGCTTCTGGGTTGCAGAGCTGTGCTGAGGCAGGAGAACTGGGTTCAGAATCTTAGAGAGCTGATGCCTTTTATTGTCCATGGGTTGGCTGGAGGCCAGAGAGTGATTCCTGGCTCACAAACAGAGGTGCCTGCTGGCCAGCCCAGGATAGATGACCTTGGTGACTGTTTTGTGCTGGCTGACTGATTGGCCTATGCAAGATTTCTAGTCTCTCTAATCAAGATTCCCATTTCTCCAATGCTGTAGCCTTATGAGATGGGTAGTACTGAGTTTTTATATCCATTTTACAGGAAAGGAGGTGAATGCTCATAGAAGGCAATGTTTGGATATTTAGTTACAAAGAAGTTTCCTGTAACAATAGAAAGGGCTGCTAGATGAGAGAATGAGCTTCCTGTCACCAGAGGGACTGTGAGTTAGGGATGCAACTACAGAGATTTTTTCTTTGAGTAGGAGGAGGCTGGAGGTGATGATTTTTAAGCTTGTAAATGTGAACTGGGACTTGTGCCCAGGTGTTCTGACGTCAAAGACTAAATTTCTTTCATGGTTTGTGATGGGATGAGCTCTGAAGTCAGAGGACCTACATTCCATCTGACACTTATGATCTGTGCAACCTTGGGCAAATCACTTAACCTCCTTGAGCTTCCCTTTCGTCCTTGGTAAAATGAGGAAGAAACTATGTGGCCCCTGAGGACCCTTCCTACTCTGGGGATCTGTGATCCTATAATCCCAATCCCTTATTGGAAGACCTTTATCTGTATTGGAACCTTATCAGTTAGAATTGGAAAGTGACCTAGAATTACAGGTTAGAATCGGAAAGTGACCTAGAATTACAGGTTAGAATCGGAAAGTGACCTAGTAGCACAGAAGAGACCAAAGACTATCTAATCATAGGCTTCTAGATCAGTGTCTGGGAGGGACATCAGAAGTTCGTTAATCCAACACCACCTCCCTTTGATATATTGACTTTGAAAGGCAAAATAAATTCTCAGGAACAGGTAAACAGGGTGAGTTTCTTCTTCATTATTGGTGAAGCTTTTTTGTTGAAATCAAAAGCTCAATGTGCTTGAATGTAGTTGGCTCCAGCTGAGAAGGACTCTTGAAGGCAGGAAAGGACAATTTACCCATTTAAATGCCCCCTGCAAATTATGTTTCTTCACTATAATTGCCTTGAAAGGCAGTTTGGCATAGTGAGAAAAGCAGAGGATTGGGAATCGGACTCCCCTGTTTGTTGTTTCTCTTGCCCTGGGTAAACTACATCAAATCCCTGAACCTCATTGTCCTCATCTATAAAATGGGAATAATACCCTGTCTACCCAAAGGTAGTTGAGAAGGTCAAATGAGATAATTCATGTTAATGAGATGATTCATGCTTTGCAAATCACTGAGTCTTCCAGGGCTTTCTGAGGTGTGATCAGTGCAGCATAGTGACTAGAGAGTCAGATCTAGAGTTCGAATCCTACCTCTGACTCTTACTAGAATATGACTGTAAGATAGAGTCTTTCCTATCCTTAGTCACCTCATCTTTAAAAAATATCTGTACTACTTCTCTTAATCTGAGAGGCAGCATGGGTCAGTGGAGAGAAAGCTGGTCTCAAAGTCAGGAGAGATTTGGGTTCGAGTTCCAATTCCAATGGGCAAATTATCTAACCTCTCCGTGCTGTAGATCCAAAGGTGCCATTTGCCTGCAGTACAGCATGAATTAGACTAAAATGTACTTGAAAACTATTTATTAAGGTAAATAAAATACAATAGAACATTGAGCATGTTCACACTTGGTAAGTCAACATGTAGCCCACAGTGATCCTTATATCACTCTTTTCTCTTTTCTCTTTTGTCTGACACCAACTGCTACTGCGGGTGATGCTGATTGTAAATGAGAGGGCAGTTGCCAATCAGCCTGGGTAGAGGGAATCTCTTCACTGGAAATCCCCTCGACCAATGAGCTCTGCCAATCAAGTCCCTGTTACTTATTCCTAGATCTAAAGGTATTGTAGGGCTCAGATGGGATCATGTATGTGAAGTGTGGAGCCACCTTTAATTCATTCTACACATGCCAATTGTAATTATTGAAAGCACTTTGTAGCTCTAGAACACTAGACACGTGGAAGAGCTCTCATTTTCATCACTAGCAGCATCCTCATCAATTTTGTATCCTCTTGGTTCTGGGCTTTCCCGTGTGTGCAGATTCTATAGAGCCCCTCTTCATCCAGATATCTCCCCTCCTACCTCTTCCTGACAGATCCAAACAGCCCCTAACTTGAAAATGGCTACAACACAGAATAGCATGGGAGAATTTGGAGTCAGAGGTCTGGGGTTCAAACCCCAGGTCTGCCACTTCCTATCTATATGATATGACCATGGGCAGGCTATTTTGAGTCTCTGAGCCTCAATTTCCCCCTCTGTAAAGTGAGGGGATTGGGCTGGATAATTTCTAAGTTCCCTTCTAGTTCTATATTCTCTGACTTAATTCTCTGCCTCTGTTGGGGATGAGTCATCAAAGCTTAAGTAGTATGACGCCAGTCTTCAAGGATGGACAAGAGGTTTGCATGGTATCTGGAAAAATATGACCCTGTTGGTGGTGTTTTGGTTATTTTCTTACCAATGTTAGCAGTTAACAATCAAGACAGTTGAATTTCTCACTCCTTCCATTCTAAGTCTGGGGATGTAAATTTGGATAGTACCACACTCCTCCCTTGTAGCTTACATAGAGGCATTGATGGCTTTTGCTCATTGAATAAGGAGATGGCAGAAAGCAGGAAGGGATGTTAACACGCCTTGGATAATAGAGTCAGCATTCCCGAAGATCTTAACAGACTTGAGCATTGGACTGAATCAAATAAGACAAAAGTCATTAGGGAAAACTATAAAATCTCATACTTGTATTCATAAAGAATCAACTTTCCAAGGCCGGGATGAGAGAGGCATGATTATATATCACTTTGCCTGAAAGAGGTCTGGAGGTTTCAGTGTCCTAGAAAGACACTAGGAGTCAATCAGCAGAATGGTGTGATGACCAACATGCTGATGGAATCTCAGGGCATCAGTAAGAGAAGTGCAGCTTTCTGGAATTGAGAGGTCATGACCTGCCCCACCCCCTCCCCACTGTGCCTGAGTCAGGCCACATCTGAAGAGCTGGGTTCAGTTCCTGGTACTGAAATTAAGAAGAGCATTGCTACAATGAAGAATGATGATAGATAGATAGATAGATAGATAGATAGATAGATAGATAGATAAATAGAACAACCAGAAGAAGACATTTAGGATGGTGAAGAACCTTCCCATCCATGATTTAGGAGGATCAGTTGAAGGAACTGGGAATGTTTAGTCTGGAGAGAAGACTCTGGGGGAACAGGGTAACTGTCTTCAGGTATCAGAAGGGGGATCAGACTTGTTCTATTTGATCCCATAGGACAAGAATGTCAGCAAACAGTGGAAGATACAAAAAAGCATATTCAAATTTGAAGTCAGGAGAAAAGTCAGTTGTCCCAAAGTGGACTGTGTAGCCTGGAGAGGGGATGGGTCCTCTTTTCGTGGAGGTCTTCAAGCAGACACCATTTCAGCTGCTTTATTGGAGGGGGAGGAGGTGTTCCTTCTGGCTAGAGATTGGAGTGGTTGGGACCCTGAAGTCTTTTCCCATTCTCAGATTTTGTGATTCTTTTCAGTGAAACAATAAACATACTGATAAGTGTATAGAGAATACATTCAAAGTAAATACAGAGTATCAGGAAAGACCACTTGTAGAAGGAGGTAACTCAGTACTGTTTGAATGGAGATGAAGAAAGAGGGCATTCCAGGCAGGGAGCACAGCCTGGGCAAAAATAGGGAGCCAGAGATGAAATGTTATGTGTAGGGAACAGCCCTGGGGCCAGCTCTAGCTTGGAGTATGGGAGGGACTTAGCCTGGGATCAGTCTGGAAAGTGGAAAATGCCAGATTGCAAAGAACTTTAAGTGCAGGGTGGCTAGGTAACACAGTGAATAGAGCACTGGCCCTGGAGTCAGGAGGACCTGAGTTCAAATTTGGCCTCAGACACTTAATACTTACTAGCCGTGCAACCTTGGGCAAGTCACTTAACTCCAATTGCTCTGCCTTCCCCCCTCCAAAAAAGGCACACACAAAAATAAGAACTTTAAATGTCAAACAGGAATTTGCGTTTTTACTAGGGAGCCACCCGTGCTTTAGATATCCCTTTGGCAGCTGTATAGAGTTTGGATTGAAGAAGGGAGCAGCTGGAGGAGGGGATCCATTTACCTCCCTTGTAGTAGTCCAAGTGAGAGGTGATGAGAGATTGCAATCACACATTAATTAGTACAGCCAGGACTTGAATCTAGGTCCTCTCCATCTAGTCTTCAGAAGCCCCTCTGAACTTATAGAATTGTCACGAATTCAACTGAAACAGTGGGCTCTGGAATCAAAGGCTCTGGATTCCAATCCTGACTCTGCTCTGTGACCTTAGGAAAATCACTTCCTCTTTCTGGGTTTGTTTCTCCTCAGTCAAATGAGGAGGGGCTTTGACTAGGTGATCTCCAGGGCCCCTTCTAGCTCTAAGTGCTAGAAATGATTCAAAATGTTACAATGAAAAAAGCCCTGATTCTAGAACCCAGAGAACCTGGGTTCAGATTCTGCCTTGCACCTTATCTGCATAACCTTGGGCAAATCCCTTCATTTCTCTGGGTCCCAGCTTCCTTATCTATGAGTCAGGGAGTTTGACCACATGGCCCCTGATGTCCCTTTGAGCTTAGATGTACATCATTGTTTTAAAAATGAATGTATGTTAATATCTTTTTAGCTTTTTAAGAAGCTATTTTTTTTAAAATTAAACATTTATTTTCTCTTCCCCACTGGAAAAAGAAAAAGAAAACTTGTCACATAAATTGTATTTCCCAATATACCCATTGTGTCTCCCCCACCCACAGAACCATCCTTTATGATAAAGAATTAAAAAGGGAGAGGAGAACTCAACTAACTGATGGTTTTTATGGATTCCGTAAGAGCATGTTATATGAAACAAAGTAAAAGGGGGCAGTTCCTAAGGAATGATGTTTGTACAAATGCAGGAAGCAATATTGTACCAGTGCACAAATTGACACTCAGGGGAATTTGATTCCATTTAAGAAAACATGTTTTATGTACTTATTCTGTCCAATGCACGGTGCTGGAGTAGGTATATAGAGAGAGTCCCTGCCCTCAGGGAGCTCACAATCAGGATAGTCAAGTTATTGTTTTCTGTGTTATCAACAGGCAATTACAACTCCATGAATCTTACATGAAAAGTAGGTTTATTACAAGAGAAATGAACATGCATGTGGAACCCAAAGAGTTCACAATCTATGCAGAAGTTTGCTTTTTTTTATAACAACAGGACAAAGGAAGGAGAAGATAGTAGAAATCTCTGACCAAAGGGGCATGGCATGGGAGGGGAAAAGGTGTATTAAAGGTAGGAAGAGGACAAAACCCCTCCCAAAGAGGAGGAGCAAAGCAAAGATGAAAGTAGAAACATAGGCTCTTGGGGGTTGGTAGAAGGAGAGACCCAGGTCTTAAGCTCCTGTCAGTCCTGCCTCCCCATGGGGGCTTGTGCAGCAGCAGAAGTTTGATATTTTCCTGCCATAGATATTAACAAAGGCATTTGTTTCCTTCCTTAGGAGAGAAGGACATCTCTGGGCTTTGGAAACTTTGCCTTTGTTTCATTTAACAAAGTGTAAAAATAAAAACATAAGAAACTGGGGAGGTCAGAATGGCCTAGGACTCACTGCTGGTGACTGAGTCAGCCCAGAACACATGAGCCCAGAACCTGCTCCCAGCTGTTTAGCTGTCACTCCAGGAAAAAAAAAATCCTACTCTGGAGGAAAAAGCATCCTAAATGACCCAAATTAGCTGGAGGCCCTCAGGGTCTGAGGATTCAGAGCTGAAAGGGACCATCCTTAGAGATTGTCCATTTCAAGTCCTTCATTTCAGAGAGGGTAAAACTGATGCCCCAAGAGGACAAGGATGCTGCCAGGCTCCTCAAATTGGTGTTTAACTACACTTCCACTCTCAGATGCACCCTTTTTGGACTTTGCAGGGGAGAAAATGGAGACTTTCCAGCCCATGGGTTTGCCAAACCTGCTATGGATTCTCAGTTCAGAACTGGCCTGCCTTGCTGTGCCTCCACTGGACTATGGAAAGTCTACTGTGATGAGATTAGAGAATCAGATCATTAGAGTTGGGAAGGACCTCAGAAACCATTGAGTCCAATCCCCTTGCCCCATTTTACAGAGAAGGAAACTGAGACCCAGAGATGGTGTAGTGACTTGCCCAGGGTCACTTAGCTCATAAATAGTGTGAGCTGGGATTCAAACTCCAACCTTGTGACTCTGAGCTTAGCTTTCTTTCTCCCCAGGATCACAATGCCTGCTTCAGCCCACTTTGGCAGGTTATAGAATTTAAGTGAACCCTTCCTTTTGTCTCTTCAGGCTTAGCCTTAATCACTTTACAATCTGTAGTCCTTAAACTTTTGATGTTCAATTAAGGAGCTGCCTTCTGTCCCCAGAAGAAGAAATTATTGAATTGTATCAATGGGCTGGTTAGCCTGGTCTTCAGTCATGCTAGCCATCCTTCTGAGCTCTCCCCTCCTACTCTTCATTCTGGGGCTGATCACAAACCATCAGTAACAGATCTGTCTATAAATTGGAATATGGAAAATTCCCTGGCATCTGGGGCCTCTGGGGGATGCTGGCACAGGAATTTACCATTAAATGGCTCCACTTTTCTCCCAGCTGAGCTCTCCATGGTCCTAAGGAGCAGCAAAGAGATAGGGTGGGCAGAAGGTACAGTCGGGGTAGACTCTGACGCAGGTGTTACTTTATTATTTTAAATGGCACCATTAGGATATGAAGAGAAGTATATGGTCAACTCACTCTCATGGGCCACAGAAAGAGTTTATCCTTTTGAGTCTCAGCCAGCCCATCCATCCGCTTCAAGTTTCCTGTGTTCTTTCAGCAAGGTGCCAGGAATTATGCCCTCACTCCATGGGGAAGTGCCTGTCAGATGCCTTCAAACAAAGGCTCCTGCCTGGTAATGGAACTGGGTTGATTGAAGAACTCTTCAAATAGATGAGAGACCCCCTGATTAACCCCTCACATGAATGACAGTTGGGAGGGACCCTAGAGATCCTTGAGGTCAATGCATAATCAGAAACAGGAATTTCCTCTGCATCTCCAGCAACAATCCAGAAAGTAAGAATTTCCATACCACATCAAATCCCTGATCCATACAGCCCAGTAGTGTCCCCAGCAATGTCACCAGGGCATAGGTTACAGGAGAGCATGGTGGTTCTCCCTGATATCAATGCCCGAGAATCTCAAAGTCAAGTAGGACCTTAGTAATGATATCATCTTTGACTCAACTTTCCACTCTGATTCCAAAATCCACAAATTTAGCGTAGCCTTTTTCAACAATGCCTTGTACATAGGAAATGTTTGTTTTGTTGTTGTTTTAAAATCAGAAATCCTATTGCTAGCCATGTTCTCCCTCGGAGGTCAAAGACTAAAAGTCAGGAAGTTATTATTGTTCAGTCCTATCCAACTCTTCATGACCAGCTTTGGGGATTTTCTTAGCAGAGTGGTTTTCCATTTCTTCTCCAGCTCATTTTACAGATGAGGAGACAGAGGCAAATGGGGTTAAGTGACTTGCCCAGGGTCACACAGCTAGTAAGTGTCTGAAGCTGGATTTGAATTCATGAAAATCAGTCTTCCTGATTCCAAAACCACCATGCCCTAAAAGAGGAAGACCTTTCCTTAAATCTTACATCAGGAACTTAATATTGGTGTGACCCTGGTCAGGTTACTTAAATCTCCCTTACCCTCAGTTTCCTCATCTGTAAAATCAGGGTAATAATAGTACCTTCCTCACAGAACTGTTGTGAGGACCAGATGAAATAATATATGGAAAGGGCTTTGCAAACTTTAAAGTGATCTATAAATGCCAGCTAGCTAATTGACCAAAATATTCATCTAATAGCACATCATCACAAAGAAGTGGAGACAAAGTAGGTGCACATTGATTGGGAAGTGTCTAAACAAAGTCTGGTACATGAATGTAGTGGCAGGTTACTGTGCCAGAACAATTGAGAACAAGGAGGAATTCAGAGAAGCATGAGAAGACTTAATAAATAATGGATCCAGAAGGAAGCAGCAAGAAGAGCCAGGAAGATAAGATACACCATGACTACAATATATAGAAAGGAAAAAAGAATGAAACTAAATCTGATAATTGAGATAACCAAGTTGAGAAAATGGGCTTCCTCTTTTCTCTACAGAGGTAGAGGTTATGGGTTTAGAAGATCAACCAGTCAATGACAAACATTTATTAAGTGCTCACTGTGTGCCAGGGGTATGTGAGGTGTTCAGGAATGTAAGAGATGTTCAAGGAGGGCTAGCACTGCTGGTATGAAAACTTGCCAAGCCTTTTTCATGGCTTCTCATCCACCTTTGGTGTATACCTTCACTCAGCTCTCACATGTGCCTCCAAGAAGGTGGAGCATGTGCTGTAGCATCCCAGTAAGACCATCTTGTGAATGGGCTAAATCAAGTTGAGGGTATCTGAGGGGGTCAAGCCTGTCAGTAAGTTATGGGAGTATCTGCCCCCAGCATATGAAGACTTCTACCAGTGTAATGGGCAGATGAGAAAAATTTATTCCAACAGCCATGAAGGTAGCTGAAGCAGGTGCTGTGGAGCTTGGTCAGACATTAAAGACATCAAGGTCATCCACTGCATCTCAGGCCATCACTAGTTGTCTTGACTTTTGTCTTGCCACTGGACTTTGATGACTCTGGAGGAGATACTGAGGCTGATGACTTTGTGCAACTCTGCCTCAATTAAATCCAATTCATGTGCCAGTTAAGACATCACCTTGTGATGTTACTGATTGTCTTTGAAAACAAAGGACAAGCAACTATGTGCCAGGCAGAATGCTCCCTGTTAGGAATACAAAGACAAAAAGAAAACCATCCCTGTCCTCAAAGGGCTCACCTTCAAATGAAGAAGATTTCAAGCATACATTTTATAAGAACATACAATTAATATAAACATAGCTATATTTATACATGTATACACGCATATGTTGTTAGTCACTCTTCTTAATCTTTCTCCTCCTGCTCCTCATTCTGGGAGCTGATACAACTAGTGATGCCCATAAATTGGAGTATGGAAAATTCTCTGGCAACTGGAACCTCTGGGGATGCTGGAGATGAATATATGTGTGCATGTATGGATATATATGTATACACACATCCATATACACACATATATTCATATATACGTGGAAGGGCACCAGCAGCTTAGGGGAGATCAGGAAAGACTTGATGCAGAAGACGGTTTTTGAACTGCATCACAAAGGCAAAGAAGCACTCTTTGAGGCAGAGGTAAGGAGAGAGGGAATTCCAGGTGGGGGAGGATGACTAGTGCAAAAGTCCAGAGATAGGAGATAGGGTGTTGTATATGAGGAACAGAGAGAAGGCTAGTTTGGCAAGTTCATGGAATGAAGGAGGGGAAGTAATACACAATGAGACTGTCTTGGTTTTCAATTTGTATCCTCAGAGTTGAATTCAATGTTTTGTACATAGTAAGTGCTTAAGTAATGTTTTTTCATTCATTCATTCTGTGAGGTTGGAAAGGTAGGTTGGAGTCTTGTAAAGGGCATTAAAAACCAAACAGAATTGCCAATGGATCCTAGAGACCATAGGGAGCCCCTGGAGTTGATTGAATAGGGTAGTGATATAGTCACATGTGTGCTTAAAGAAAATCATTTTGACAGCAGTGGTAGAGGGGGGCTGGAGAAAGCAAAGGCTTCAAGCAGGGCGACCAATTAGGAGACCATTGCCATAAGCTAACTCAGAGGTGATGAGGCTCTGAAATAAGATGTTTGCATGTGAGTCAAGAAGAGAATGGATGCAAGATATTGTAGAGGAAGAATTGGCATAATTTGGAAACTGATTAGATATTTGGGGTTATGGAGAATGAGGAGGTGAGGATGATGTCTGAGGTTGATGTCCAAGGATGATGTCAAGGTTCTGAACTGGGAATACTAGAGGGATGATGGTCCCAGGGAGGGAGTCACTATCTGGAAAATGGGGCTTCAAGATGGAGAAAGCTTTGGGTGAGTGATGGCAAAGTCTGGAGATAAGTGAACCCATGCAGAATAAAATAAGCAGAAGTAGGAAAACAATTTATACAATGACTACAATACTGGAAAGGGAAACAACCGGAAAAGACTCATTAAGAACTCTGATCACTTGAAATGACCAGACAACTTCAATCAGTTAATGAAGTCATTAACCCATGATGAATCATGCTTCCTATCTGTTAACAGAGATGTGATAGAATAGAGGTGCAGCCAGGTGAATCAGTAGATAGAATGCTGGACATGGAGTCAAGAATACCTGGATTCAAATCCATTTTACATCAGTTTCCTCATCTGTAGAATGGGGATAATAAAAACACATACCTCCTAGGGTTGTTTTGAGGATAAAATGAGATAACTATTATAAAGCAATTTGTAAAATTTTGTACAGCACTTTGCAAAGTACTATATGAATACTTGTTATTATTGTAATTTATCAGACATACCTTCTTAAACCTGCCAACAAGTGGATTTGATTTGCCAGTACATGTATATATGAATATACATACTGATAAAGAAAAAAAATAAAGAAAAGAGTATCCATGGAGCATTTGAAAAAATATGCAGAAGAAAGCAGTAGGGAGTTCATAATGGGACACCAATAACCAAGGCAATGGTGGGACTATCTTATCAAAGTTAATACATACTTTAAAAAACAAGTTGTATTGGCTAACATGGAAATAGGTTTTGCATGACTGCACGCATATAAACTATATCAAGTTGCTTGCCTTCTCAAGGAGTGGGGAGGCATGGGAGGGAGAGAATTTGAAATTCACAATTTTAAAAAAGAATGTTAAAATTGTTCTTTCTTGTAACTGAAAAAAGTAAAATATAAAAATTTAATAAATAGAAGTTAGTTTAAAAAACAAGCTCTGTGGAAGAGATTTGTGGTATCATATACAATCTCCATTTCCTATTCTTTGTATAAGGAAATATTCCTTATATTTTCAATCCTCATCCTATCCTTATAATCCATTCCTTTTAACATCAGTTTGTTGATGATCATCTAATTCGTCATAATAAAGTAAAAACATTTTTTAAAGGGTGTAGATTATTGATGCTCACTCTTTACTGTGAAGACAGGGTAGAGTTATGGAGTGATTGACTTGGAAAAAGGAAACCCACGTGCAAGTCTCAGGTCATACTTTCCTAGTTGCATTACCATGAGCAATGTGACTTCTTTGAATCTTCGTTTCCTCTTCAGTAAAGTGGGGATAATCATACTTAGGTGATCTCCTAGGCTTGTTCCTCAGGAAGGTGCTTTGTAAACCCTAAAACTACAGAGAAGTGGGTTGTTCAATATTCATGAATAAATCACAATCAACAGTGGAGATGTTTATCAGTTAAACTTGAGAGATGCAGTAACTGCAGAACTCATTTCATCATCAGCAAGATAGTAAACTCAGGGGGTCAACAAGGTGGACCTCGGGTAAAGGCAGGTTCATCCAGTTTACAGAAGACAGAAAGCTGGGGGAGGTGCTAATATTCTAGATCAGTGGTTCTCAACCTTCCTAATGCTGAGACCCTTTAATACTTGTATGTGGGCATATCTGCATGTAGGCGGACTTGCCTGGAGACAGATAGAGGAGTAGTGTCTCAATTCCTAAGACCATCGGAAATATGTGTTTTCCATGGTCTTAGGCGACCCTGTTAGACCCCCAAAAGGGTCACGACCCACAGGTTGAGAACCACTGCTCTAGATGAGAGAATGAAGACCCAATGAAGACCCAAAAGGATCTTGTCAGGTGAGAACATTGGGCTGAATTCAATCAAATGAAATTTGGTAGGAATAAATATAATCTTATACTCAAAAAGTGATGTTTTAAAAATCTAAGTACAAGACAAGGGAGATATGATGAGATGGCAGTTTGTCAGAAAAACATCTGGGGGTCTTAGCAGATTGCAAGCTCAATATGAATCACTAGTGTAGTAGAGAAGGTAGAAATGCTAATATGATCTTGGGTTACATTACAAGAAGCCTATGTGACTTCCAGGAACAAAGAGATAACAGAAAAAATATCCTTGTGAGATGAGAAACACACTAGATTTAAAATCAGAAGACCTGGATTCAGGTCCTAACTCTGTCACTTCCCCTCTTTATGGTTCAGTTTCTTTACCTATAAAATGAGGGAGTTGGGCTACGTGCCTTCCAGGTTCCCTTCTGGCTTTAAATCTTTGATCCCATGACTATCTTGATCAAACAGCATCTGGAGTATTGTGTTCCATTCCAAGCATCCTAGTTTGGGAAGAACTTGGAAAAAATGGAGAGTAACCCATGGATGGTAATCAGGAGTGTGAAAAGACTCAAATCCTTGCATAAGAGGACTGATTGAAAGAAATAGGCTTGTTTGGCCTTAGAAAAGAGAAGCCTCCTTGGGGACATGCTAACTGCCTTCAAGTATTTTAATGTTTATTCCGTAAAAAAGCGTTGTGACTTGTTTCTGGTTGGCCGAAGATGTCAGACCTAGGAACCATGGGCAAAAATTGTAAAGAAACAAATTTAGGCTTGTTGTCAGGAAAAGCTTCCTAATCATGAGAAACTGTCCCATGGAGAAAGCTCTGGGATGAAGTGGTGGGATAGGAATGGGATGCCTCCAGAGCCAGTGGGCTGCCCTTCTTTGGAGGCCGTGGAGCAAAAGCTGTATTTATGATCATTCTGTTGGGAGGATGAGCTGGCTGCTGAGGTACCTTTGAATGCTGAAAGGGTGTGATTCTATGATTCTATGACCTTGGGTCCATCCATTCTGCCATCTAAGGCTTTATACCATAGGACTGGCGGTTGATGCTTCCTTGGTGACTCAGCTCAAGTATCATCTACTAATGTATTTCCTGAAGCCC
>CM053586.1:30589548-30651600 GCA_028646515.1 Pseudochirops corinnae
GGGGGGGGGGATAAATTGTGGGCAAATGTAAATAAATATAATAAAAAGGGACTCTCCTCTGTGTGTCGATGTTTACATACACTGTTGGGCTTGGGTAGAAGATGACTGTCCTCCTTTCTGTGACACCTCTTGTTCTGTCCTCAGGGAAAACAGAGAATAGCATCTCATCACCAACCTCTTCACAGGTCTGCGGAGCTGGGAAGAGCTTGATTTGTTTGGGAGACAGTGGAAAGAACATTGGTGCTGGAGTTAGAGATACTAGGGGGCAAATTCTGCCTCCATTGTTTATTACCCTTGTAACCTTGGGAAAGTCACTTCCATCGCTGGGCTCAGTTTCCTCATCTGTAAAATGAAAGTGTTGAACTAAATCTTACCTCTAAGGTCCCTTCTAATTCTCAATCTCTGAGCTGTCTTTGATCCTACCAGCTTCTTTGGCAACTCCAGATAGTGCAGATTGCTTCAGGGTCTATTTCAAGTAAAGCAGTACCTGTCTCATGGAGCTTACATTCTAATGGGGGAAGACAGCCCAGAAAAGGGAGCTTTGAGGGGATAAATGTGAACAGGAGACTTGTTGAGGAAGGCCAGGCTGGCCTGGTTTCAGTTGAGAGAAAACAAAAGCTTGCCTATCAGACTCCAGAGTCCCCGGGAAGAGTCTGAGTTCGGTGGGAGGAGGATGGTCAGAGAATGTACGGCATGGTT
Organism: Pseudochirops corinnae; assembly: GCA_028646515.1. Taxonomy (NCBI): domain Eukaryota; kingdom Metazoa; phylum Chordata; class Mammalia; order Diprotodontia; family Pseudocheiridae; genus Pseudochirops; species Pseudochirops corinnae. The sequence goes on from CM053586.1 coordinate 30,590,248, forward strand.
TTGTAAATAGACAAAAAGTGTCTAGGCAGCCTGATTTGGGGCAAGACTGAATTATAAAGCAGATGCTGATCACATTGATGGAGGGGGTTTCTTCACTGGATGCTTTTTATACTGATGAAATCACAGGTCTAAACCACCTCCCTCTCCTCCCTTTCCCTCTCCACCCCCTCCTCCAAGTGTCACATAAAAGTGAACAGTTATAAGCATCACAACTAGCATGGGGTAGGCAGGGTCTTGCCATAGGGCACCTGCATATGAGATTTAGTGCTTTCTCATCCAGGTAACCCCCATTCCTGTGCCAAAGCTCACAGTCCTACAGAAGCCTGTGTCACTTGACTCAGTGAGGGTTTGGTTGTCCCCCTCCCCCACTTTCTGGGTTGATCTCTGCATGGCTATTCCCATCCCCCCACTCCAATTATTTTTGCCCCAGGTGAAAAATTCCTGGTGACAGCTCTGACCATTGTTATTCCCGAAGTACATCTCTGCCTGCTGGCAAATTTTTTTGTTAAAGATAAACAAGGAGGGTCTGGGAGATTATTCTTTGGGGAAGAAACTGCCTTGCTTGCAAAGAGGTGTTTATACAATAGACAGCTACCAGAAGGGTCTCTATCCCCATTTCACCAGAGGTTAGGGAGAAAGAGTTCTCAGACATCTACTAGTCTAGGAGTTCTTAATCCTGGGGGCTGTGACCTTGGTTTTTAAAAAAGGTTTTGATCTTTCATTATCCTATTTATTTCACTGTATACATTTACAAACCTCTTTCTGAGAAGGTGCCCATGGGCTTCACCAGATTGCCAGTGAGGTCCCCAAGAGAACCAGAATGACATCACTATGTTAGGGGTCAAGGTCCAGTGTGTCCTACTGTGACTGGTCAGTCTGAAGGTCAAAAGGCTCTACCATAGGTGGGGCACAAATGGTCTGTGTGAACATTTGGCATGATGATGGCTCTAAATTTGTGCATATCACATTTCTTTTGATTTCATCCAATCCTGCCCTCTTCTGTCTCCTCCACATTCATTTTTTTTACATTCAGTTTTACCCTTGCCACTAAATATTCTAGCCTGTCCCAGCCATCGGGGGTGCTGGGGGTTGGGGAGTAGGGGAGAGTTCTCCTACATTTATCAGGGGGTGGGGTTGGGAAAAAGCAGGTTGCTTTGAATGATTCTCGCCAGATCCAGGGAACATAAACTGGTGTCATGTGTTATACTTAACCCCAGCTTGGTTCAGCCACATACAATCATTGTGATAATACCACAGCGTTTGTAAGCTCACAGTAGTATTAACCAGCCCCCTCCCCCACCAGGTCCCCTTCATTGAGAATGTAAATCTACTGGGGAGGGGAAAAAATCGTATCAAGCTAATCCAAAGGTAATCAGAAATGATTATTTGATTTCCCACTGCTTTGGATTGTCTTGACACTGCTTCCCTCCATCTGGTATAGGTAATTAAGCCTTGGTTCTGTCTGCCAATAATCAGCCCTAGACTGCTGTCCTGGCTTGACAGACAGCATACTTTAAAGTCATGGTCTTCAATTTTTTTTTCTTGAATTCCTATCAATAAAAAATTTTTGAACTTGCATATATATATGTATGTATATACACACACACACACACAAAATTACTTTAAAATTGCATAATGCTATTGTTGTTCAGTTGTGTCTGACTCAGTGTGACCCCATTTTTGAGGCTTTCTTGGCAAAGATGCTGGAGTGGTATGCCATTTCCTTCTTCAGCTCATTTTACAGATTTAGAAAGTGAGGCTAACAGGATTAAGTGATTTGCCCAGGGTCACACAGCTAGTAATTGTCAGAGGCTGAATTTTAACTCAGGAAGAAGGGTGAGTCTTTCTGGCTCCAAGCCCACTATTCTATTTTAAAAAATACACCTGTGTACATTATGTAACTCAAATTTAAAATAGAAATTTTAAAAGGATGAGATAAAGAACAAATCATATTTGATCCTAGAGGGAAATAAAGAGCCATTTGAGTTTATTGAGTAGGGAGAGTCATGTTTAGACCTGCGCTGTAGGAAAATCATTTTCCATAGCAGTGGATGGGTTGGAGACAGGAGAGCCCTGAGGCAGGGAAATCAAGAGATGATGGGGCTTCAACTAAGGAAGTAGCCTTGTGAGCACAGAAAAGGGAATGAAGGTGAGTGATGTTGTAGAAGTAAGAAGGACAAGATTTGGCAACTGATTAGGGGTTGAGGGAACTCTAGAAGCTGAGGATGACTGGAATTTTGGTGACTGGAAGGCTGGTGGTGTCTTTGATAGTAACAGGGAGGGATGAAAGAGGGTAGCCCAGCTGACTCTGGAGAGCTGTTTGTTAAATTTTTCACATGAGCATTTACACCTCAGAAATCAGGACTTGATTTATTGTTTTGTTGATTATACAGTCTTAAGAAAGTGATGGAGAAAATATAAATAATACAGGTTAAACTTTAAAGTGTGTCCTGCTTCTCTCCTCCCCCTTCCTCCTCCCCCCCCCCCCCACTGGTTTGGTGGGACCAGTAATATAAAGAGACCCAAGATGCAAATCACAACTTATCCATACCTACTCATCCTGTTCAACTCACTCCATCCCACCCAAAATGAAAAGGGAGGTAGGAGATAGGACTCTTATTGACCAGAATGCTGAGTGGGTCCTCTGAGGGGAACCTGCTGTAGCCATGGGGTGGGGTGGGGTGGACTTGGACTGAGTAGACTGAAGGATGGTGAATTTCTCTAGTGGTTCCTATTGACTTGCTTGGTGGGCCTGATGCCTGACTCAGAGAGGGGATGGATGTTCAAGCACTTGAGGGTTGGTAAGAGTATGGAAGTATTAACCTTTGAGAACCTGAGGTCATTTCTACCCTAGAATGAGACATTGATTCAATCTCAGTCACTTTCCTTAGTCTTTTATCTAAGGAAAATACTCTTTAAATGTTTCTGACTTAAAACACAGAACTCTTTTGTCTTTGGCATGATGCTTCTTCTCCAGGTAGAGATACCTTGAAGTCAGTTGGAGATGAGAGTCTGGATCTCCAAAGAGAGAACTGAAGAGTCATCTGCCTAGAGGTGGCAATTGAAACCAGGAGACTGAATGAGATCACCAAGGGAGAGAATGTAGAAAGGGAAGGAAACAGTAGTAAGCATTTATTAAGTACCTACACTGTGCTAAGCATTTTACAAATAATAGCTCCTTTGATAAAGGGAAGACAAGGGGGCTGAGGACAGAGCCTTGGGGAGTGGCCAAGATAAGGGATTGGTAATTAGTTGAAGGAAACAACAAGAGAGACAAAAGGGTCACATTTAGAAAGGCAGGAGGAAAACCTGAAGATGGTAGTGCTTCTGAAAGTAAAAGAAGAAAAGGCTACTGGGAAGCTGGAACGCTCAAAATTGTGAGAAACTTAAGAGCTTCAGAGGTGATGAGGACTGAAAAATGCCGTTGGATTTGGCGATTCGAGAATCATAGATTTAGGGCTTAGAGACCACTGAATCCAATCTCAGATGAAAAAGCTGAGGCATAAGGTTTAGGTGACCTGCTAGGGTCACACAGCTAGTGACTGTGTGGTCTAGAATTGGAATCCATGCTTTCCTGACTCCAGGTCTTAATATCCTATCCACTCCATCATTTTGATGTTGTTCAGTCATGTCTGACTCTCCATGACCACATTTGGGTTTTCATGGCAAAGATACTGCAGTGGTTTGCCATTTCCTTCTCTGGACAGGATTAAGTGACTTGCCCAGGGTCGCTCAGTTAGTAAATATTTGAGGCTGGATTTGAACTCATGGGAAAGAGTCTTTTTAGCCCAATGATCTATCCACTGAACCACAGCTCTGCTGAAAGGGACCTCAGAGGCATTTAGTCTAACTTCTTCATTTTACAGATAAGGAAACAAGCAGATCAAGCTGCTTACCCAGGCTCACACAGCTGGTAGGTGTCTGAGATGGGATTTGAACTCAGGTGTCCTTGACTCCAGGTCTAACATACCTATCCACTTTGCCAGGCTGGGTCATAGATCTGAAGGAATCTCAGAGCCCAACCCTCTCATTCTGAAGTTGAGGAAACTGAGTCCCAGGCATGCTAGGTGTCTTGTCCAAAGCCATACAGGAAGAGTATCAGCATTTCCCTGGAGGGGCAGAGGAGTGTGACAGGAAGGACAATTAACTGGAGGGCAGAAAATTGGAATTTGGGTCCTAGCTCCACTGAGAAGTAAGCCATCTAACCTCTTCATCCCCAAATGACCTGTCTTCTCAGTCTATAGAAGGCACGGGACTCAGTCAAGGTGATCTCAATGCTCCCTTTTATCTGTGATGCCCCTGATCACAGTGAAAGCCATGTTTGAGGAAGGAGGAGGAAGGCAGTAGAAGCTGCCATCTGGGCTCCATGTCATTCTGGTGCGAGAAAGAGAAAGCAGGTATCTCCTTATGCTGGAATTTTTGCACCATTCCTTTCTGAGGGGGCATCTTTTTTTTTTTTTAAAGTTTATCCTATTTTTTTTCGTTTAATCTTAGGAAGGAATGCAACATGGCACAGTGAAAAGCTTTCCTCTGTCTCCTCAGGTGCTTGGCACATAATAAATGCTTTATGGAAATGCTTGTTGACTGACTGACTGATGGTCAGAAGCACAAGATTTGGTCACAAGACCTACATTTGAATTCTTTGCCACTTTTGCTTCCTTGGGAAAATCATTGAACCTCTTAGGAGGACCTCAGTTTTCTCTTCAGCAAAATGATGGTGTTGGACTAAGTTGACTAAGGTGCCTTCCAACACAAAATCCTCCCTCATGGGGCTGCTGTGACACCACAGGAATTCATCCGAGGAATGAATGATGTATGTTGGGAAGAAGCCACTACTGGGGCTGAAAACAAAGAAGAGAGAACAGTGAAAAATGGGTGTGGGCACTGGCCACATCAAACCTAGTGGAAGAGGTGAAAAAATCCCCAAGCCATGGGGTTGCCTTGTGAGCTAATGAGCTTCCTGTCATTGCAAAGGCTCAAGGAGAGAGAGGCTGGATGTCTGTCTAGGATGCTACAGAGGAGACTCAAGTCAGTGCAGTTGATCGAGCACCATAAACTTGGAGTCACAAAGACAGGGGCTTAAATCTCCCTCCCTTTGACTCCCTTTCTGGGTGACCTTGGACAAGTCCCCTTCACTTTTCCAGTCCTCACTTTCCTCAACTGTAAATTGCTAATCTCCTAAGTTCCTCCTGCTGTGGGTACGAGGCTGGATGAGATGACATCCAAGGATTTTCACTGAAGTGGTGTTAAGATACAATAAGAAAAAAAAAGCAAAGAAAAGATGGTTCTTACAGAAGAAGAGAAAGAGAGCAGTATGCTGTGAGATATTGGTTAGGCGTCTCCTTTGTCCTATGTCAGGATGGGAGATGAGGCATAGGACCCCAGATTAGAACCAGAAGAGACCTCAGAGGTCACCCAGTCCAACCCCCTTTTACAGATGAGAAAACTGGGGTCCAAGGATTGGTTTGCCTTTTAATGAGAATCACTTTGATCCTCAGAACAATTCTGGGTGGTAGGTGCAATTATTATCCCCCGTTTTGGAGTGGGGGAAATGAAGGCAAATAGGTTGTGACTTGCCCAAGGCCACACTGCTATTAAGCATCTGAGACTGGATTCAGACTTTACTGACTTCAGGCACCACCCACTAATGATGGTGACCCAACTGCCTTAGGAGAACCTGCTAGTACAGAATGGGACCTCGGTAAATCCCTGCTGGATTTAACTGCATGAAAACTGCCAAGAGTTTAAATAATACACCTTGTCAGACTGAGAAATAGACTTGGTTTCTTCTGAGTGACTCCTAACTCTGCTCAGAGGAAGTTTCTGCTGTTTCTGCAGATAAACCCCAGGAAATTGGGCATTAGAAGCATCCTGAGGCATGCAGAGGGGATTAGGATGCCAGGAGAATTCATCAAGGATATGAAAGGCAGTGGAGGCTGAAAATGTGAGGGTGGAAGCTGCTGAGGGAAGATGAGGGAGAAGGTGTTCGTGGCATGAAGTGGGAGTTTGATCATGATGGAGAAATAATGCTGCTCAAAAAAGGGCAGTGGAAAGGAGCCTTGACGTGAAGCAGAGAACCTAGATTCAAATCCTGCTTGGGACTCTCACTACCTGCATGACCCTGGACAAGACCTTACTGGGCCTGAGTTTCCCCCTTCTGGACTAGATGTTCCCCAAGGACCCCTTCAGCTCTAGGTGTATGAGCCTATAATATTGTGAATGTTTCGATTTTATAAAACACTTTCATAGGTGTTATCCCATCTGATGGGATAGTACAGGCCCAGCAAGTACTGTTAAGACTATTTTACAGAAGAAAAAATAAGGGAAGTGACCCATCCAAGGTCACACAGCATCCAAACCTCACTCCTACTCTGCACTCTACCACTACCTCAGAGAAATTAGTGGGTTGTCCAGGGCTAATCCCATGGATAGATCAACCTGAGGGACCTTCTTTGTCATTCTCACTTTGCATGAGCTGCTACATTAGGAGGCAGGGCCTGGAATTGGAAAGGAAAAAATAGCAAACCCCATGGGAAGTAGAGCCTGGTAGCCAGTGTTGCTTGGTTCTGTGAGGTGGTAGTAGGTGCCCACTCCCACTAGGGGGCATTTAGTGTGACAGTTCTCTGTTGGGTTGGACTAAATGCTCTCTGTTCCTGGGTCTAAAGCTGTCAGGGGTCTTAAAGGGCATCAAATCCAATACCCCCCCCCCCTTCCTTTACAGATGAAGCACTGAGAGAGAAAAAGGAGAAATGCCTTCCTCAGGGTCACGTAGCTACTGAGTGCCTTGAGGGAGATTTTGAACTCGTGTCTTCTTGACTCTAAGCCCAGATCTGTCTGCTGAATCACCCAGACCATGAGGAGACAAATTCTGCTTCCCTCTAACCTTCCAGCATTGGTTCTTGCTCTGACCTCTGGAGCCTCACAAAACCTGAGTCTACTGACCCTTCCATATGACAGCCCTCTAGATGACAGCGGTGTCTGTGTGTGTGTGTGTGTGTGTGTGTGTGTGTGTGTGTGTGAGAGAGAGAGAGAGGGAGAGAGAGAGAGAGAAAGACAGAGAGAGACAGAGAGAGAAACAGAAACAGAAACAGAGAGACAGAGAGAAACAGAGACAGACACAAAGAGAGACAAATTCAGAGAAAGACAGAGAGAGGGAGATATGAAGAACGAGAGATAGAGAGACACACAGAGACAGACTTAGAGAAAGAGAGAGAGAGATGGAGACAGAGAGACAGAGAAAGAGATAGCGACAGAGACAGAGACACACAGAGATACAGACAGAGAAAGACAGAGAGAGGGAGAGATGGAGACAGAGACAGAGAAAGACAAAGAGAGACAGAGACACAGAGAGAGACAGAGACAAAGGAGGCAGGGGGGAGGTGCAGGAAGAGTAGAGAGACTGAGATCCCTTCTTGGCCATTGCCTTGGGACCTGGAGTTACAGAAATTTGCATGGCCTTCTCTGGGATGGGCATCTCATTCGTCTTGGCATCCCATCCCACCATCTCCCTGCTCTGAAGATCTCTTTGAACTCCAGGGCTGGCAGCTCTCCCTGCCTCATCAGGCAGCACCAGCAGTGGGACTGCATTGTTTCCCTGTTTGTATTTTTGTCTCTCTTTGTCCTGGCTGTGCAGGGGGCAGGCAGCTTCCCAAGCCCTGAAAAGAGAGTCCCATTGTGCCTGGGCTGACTTCACCCCATGAGGATGCACAGAGAGGACAAACAAACAGTTGCTGAAGGGCCTGATGGGAGTGGACATAGGAAGACGAAGGATCTCAGAAAGGAGGAGGGAGGAGAGATTTCCAGAGATCTGAAGATACTTTTTGATGATAAATGATTTTTAAAAATAGCAATCAATGACCAGGGTTGAGGGTGAGCCCCTAGGGCAGAGCCCAGAGCAATTTGGTTGTTTGATCACTCCCTATGTACCTGAATCCCTAACACACAGGTACACATATACATGCATACATAGACATATCTACACACACACACTGCTTTCTTTCTTTTTTTTTAATATGCCAAAGAAACCTATCCACTTCATAGGGAGACAGTTGGTCAATGACAGATGGTAGTAATGTTAAGGAGAGTGGGTCCCTTCATGGGAATTCTTCCCTCCATGATGTCTCTGGGGGCCAGGTTGGAAGCAGGGCTAGAAAAATGTGGAGTTTACATTATATGTCTAAAGTGCATCCCAGCTTGAGAGCTGTGATCTCATGATATTGGGCGAGTCACTCGACCTCTGTTTCCTTATCTATGAAATGGAGGTAAGAACTGTCCTTCCTAAATTCACAGGGATAGAGAAATCAGAACAATGTATGAGAAAGTGCCTTGACAACTGAAAAGTGCCACAGAGATGTGAAGGAGCTTTGGGGGATTGATGCTGTGAGTTCAAATTCTGATTTTGCTCCTTAGTGTCTCTGTGGCCTCGGTTAATCACTGCACCTTTGCTAGCCTCAGTCTTCTCATCTGCAAAATGAGAGGGTTGGACTGGATGACCCCTGAGAAGGGAGCTGAGCCTCAGAGAGACTGAAAGAATTTCTCAAGGCCACACAGTGACAGAAGCAGAATCTGAACCCAAGTCCAAGAGCATTAACCCCCAAATAACAGCTTCTGTGACTAAGCCTATGATCTTCTGAGCATGCACCTTGAAATGAGAGAGGTTTACTAGCTATAGAACTGGCCCAGTGCTCAAGGTACATCTGACCAGGTGTGCAGGGGACTTCCCAAGTGCTTAGACTAAACTGAGCTAAATAAGAGAGCTTAGGACTGGAAGGAGCCTCAGAGATCATCTAGTCTGCCTGCTCATTTTACAGAGGGGGAAACTGGGATTCAGGGAGAATCAATGACTTAACCCAAAGTCTCATGTAAGTAAGTGTTCTCTGTCTGAGAGGGGGGGAGTGAAGGGCTAAGGGAGTGGGAGTGGGGAATTCAAATCCAAATCTTCTGCCCCCAAAACCAGGCTTGTCTTGAGGAAAACCAGCCAGGGAGACAGAACCAGGGGAACGGGAATTGAGTGGCCCTGAGAAGAAGAAATGATCAATATTGAACTACTGATGAAATCAATCAATTTCTCTTGCCATAAACAAAGAGAGGACCGGCTGTTTGGCACTCTTCCTGTCCCCTGGCAGGCGGCCCAGCCTAGCGTTCCAGTCTCTGCCACCATAGGGACGCTGATAGAAAAATCTCATGGTGGCCACGGGGCCAGCCCAGCTTCCTACGGATGAGGCAGCGGATTTTCACAGGGCTGCTTCTCACTGTTCTGTCAGGGGAGCAGAGCAGGGGGAGTCCCAGCTTATGAGATCCTCCCACTGCTAGAAAATTCCAGTTTCTAAAATGCACCAATTAGAATCCTGCTTTGCACAAAAAGTTTCCTTCTTTTATACCAGGACTTACAATGGACTTCGACTGGTGGCCCTGAGGAACATTGGACACCAGATTCTTGTCCTGGTGAAACTAGTAATTAGCCATATGAACTTTAGGCAAATCCCAGGATCCTAGTCAGACAGGACCTCAAGGGCCACCTGATCTAATCCCTGATTCCTTGGACAGAGATTCCTTTTACAGAACAGCCAGAGAAGTGATCCTTCAGCCTCCATTGGGAATCCCTAATGAGAAGAACTCATCATGTCCTAAGGCGGACCATTGCATTTTTTCTAAGATACAATCACTATAGGGATCTCCCAGGTAAGAAAACATCTTTAACCAATGCAGATTTGCACATGCTTTGTAATTTGCAGTCTCAGAAAGTTGCCCAGGGAGCTAAGAGGTTAAGGGACTTGGCCAAGGTCATGCAATCAATGTAAATCAAGGCAGGTCTTGGATTCAGGTTTCCTTGACTCCAAAGTCAGTTGTTGGGTGGCTAGGTGGTGCAGTGAGTAGAGCACTGGCCTTGGAGTCAGGAGGACCTGAGTTCAAATCCTGCCTCAGACACTTGACACACTTACTAGCTGTGTGACTTTGGGCAAGTCACTTAACCCCAATTGCCCTCTAAAAAGCAAAAAAACCAAAATCAGTTGTCTATCACTATAAAATGCTGCCTCACAAGTGGCAGTTCGATATGATTGGTAAGCTTTTCTTTATGCAGAGCCAAAATCTGTCCCTCTTATGTCTTGTATCTACTGAGTCCCTCACCTCCCTGATAGAAGATGGACTTGCTTGTTATTTCTTACTGTGTAGTGATATTCCATGACATTCCTGTACCACAATTTAACTATTCCCCTATGGATGGGCAAGGTTTTTGCTGCTACAAAAGTGCTTCTGCAAATATTTGGGGTCCAATGGAGTCCCTTTTTTGTAAACAATATATTCCTTCCCCTCTGGGAGTTTGCAATCTTAATAATAATGAATGCATATGACATAACAGAAATTGACAAACTAGGGGCCATTAGAGAAGAGAAACCAGAATGGGAAAGAGTCTTGAATCCAGGCATATGAGCATTAGATGAAGGAATTGAGAATGATTAGAGTGGAGAAGAAAAGACTGGAGTCAGAGTGGGGAGAACAATAATTATTGGTGGTCAAGTGTTGGGAAGACTTCTGTAGAGAAGGGATTAGCTTTTTTCTGCTTGGCTACCGAAGTGATGGGTAGAAACTGCCAAGACATTCTTGCAATTAAAATCATCCCAAAGTCAAAAGAGCTGTTTCAGAGGCCATGGGTTGGTGCTCACTGGGTAGCTTCGAGCAGAGGGATGACCACACAGCTATATTTTATTGTGTTTTCTTTTTCCGGTGTGGCTGCAAAGGTCCTTTCCAATGCTGAGATTCTGTGATTCTGTGAAATATGTAATCTAAGGTAGAATGTGATTAAAGCCCAGGAGACAGCTATGCTAAGAGCTTTTGTACTCTTTGAGGTGAACAATTCACTTTCTATCAGAGGAATCAAAGAAGATTTCATGAAGGAAGGAGGAGAAGGATCTCCAAGGTAGAGATGAAAAGGGAGAGAGAGCATTCCAGGCATGAAAGGTGTGGGAGTGGGGAGGGTGGCTTGTACAAATCCACAAATCAGGAGAGGGAGGGAAAGGGTAAAGAAACAGTGGCCCAGTGTGAGCTGGATTTAGAAAACACAAAGAAGCGTAATAAGAAATAAACCTAAAGAGGTTGATTTAGATGGCTGAGGGCCTTGAATACCAGGCTTACTTTGGGGCATCACTTTGGACAAAGGATGGGGATACCATCAGATGGTGGATGGTGGATGGGGATACCAGAGGATGGTGACCAGTATGATGAAGACTCTCAAGACTCTTCCTCAAGAAAATTGATAGAAGAAATCAGAGATGTTTAGTCTAGATAAGAGAGACATGATCATGGTCTTCAAGGATATGAAGGCCTGTCAAATGGGAGAGGCATTAGACTAGCCCAGAGGGCAGAAGAGGAAGCAAGAGATGAAAGGTACAAAGACCAGATTTCAGTTATGTCAGTGTAACCTTATTAGACTTGTCCCAACTTCTCAACAATTCAACATGCCAAGAAGTAGAATGGGCACACTCATCTAGGTGGTGCAGTGGATAGAGTGCTGGTCATGAAGTCAAGAAGACCCAAGTTCAAGTCTAGCATTGGACACTTACTAGTTGTATGACCTGGGTAAGTCACTTAACTCTGGTCTGCCTTAGGTTTTTGCAAGATAAGGATCATGTTAGGATTTACCTCCAGACTTATTGTGAAGTTCAAATGAGATACTATTTATAAAGCATTTGGCCCACTTTTCAAATAGTGAGCACTTCATCAATGTTTGTTTCCTCCCTTCTTCTCTCCTTTTGTCTCTCCCTCTCTTTTCCCTTTCTTTCCCTTCTTTCTTCTTTCCTTTCCTTCTTTCTTCCTTTCCCTTTTTCTTTCCTCTTTCCCTTTTTTCTTTCCCTTACTTTTCCTCTTTCCCTTCCCTTCCTTCCTTTCTTCCTTTTCACCTCCTTCCTTTTTTCTTTCCTTTCTTCCTTCTATTCTTCCTTTCTTTCCTCCTTCCTTCCCCTCTCTCTCCTTCCTTCTTTTATTCCTTCCTTCTTTTTTTTCTTTCTTTCTTTCTTTCTACCTTCCTTTCTTCTGCTTTCCATCTTCAGAATACTGGGCTCCTTTTCACTGGAAGTCTTCAAGTAGAGGCAGGATGACTGCTTGTCAAGGTTATTGTAACAGAGACTTTTGTCCAGGATCCAGGCTTGATTCAACGGTCTCTGTGTTCTCTTCCAACTCTAAGACCCTTGAGCTTGTGTTTGGTCCCTAAAATCCCTAGATATCCCACATGTAGCCCTGATAGTTTTACTGCCACTTTCTAAAAAAAAAGTTTTCTGTTACTACTCAGTGCACATGGAATAGCGGGCAAGCAGAGCCTACCCACCTGAAATATCTGCCTGTCCAAATTCTAGGCAGCATTTGGGGCTATCTCACTCTGGAAAAGATATCTATAAGTTTTTTATTTTAATTTGTTGCTGTTGTTTTGGTTCTTCATACTTTCCTGGGGTGTAGTCATGGTGTATATTGGTTTCCTGTTTCTGCTTGCTTCATTTTGCATCAGTTCATGTGAATCTTCCCATGCTTCACTCTCCTTCATATTGATCATTTCTTTATGGTGCAATAAAATTCCATTACATTCATGTAACGCAGTCTGTTTAGCCATTCCCCAAATAACGGGCTTTTACTTCTGTAGAACTGCTAAAATTATACCTGAGCCACTATCAGGGATGGCAGCCTGGAGCCATGATTGATCTGGGCCCTGACTGAACATACCCCGCAGGGGTTCTAGAGATTAGTTCAAGTCTTCTAAGTGCCAGGATTCTCATTGGCTTGCTTACAATTGGTTAATGACTAGCACTAGGCTTTACTTTTGAATAAATAAATCTGATTCCACTGTTTTTGGACAGCTTTTGAGTTATTGCTTTAAAAACGTATTTTGAATATACAGCAGGCTTGGCTTCCCTATCACGATCAATATAACAAAATCATGTGCCCACCTACATGTGGATTTCTGATCACATGTAGCTGCTAGGTGATAAAAGAGGATTTCATCTCTTTGGCACATAACACATGTGCATGTGTCTAGTACAAATGCCTTGAGCTGGAGGCATTCTTTGTCCTCGTGTTGCCAAGACTTTTCAGCCCAGTAACTGCCAAAAACAGAGAATAAGGTCATCCTGAATCATGCCTTGTTCTTTCTGAACCCATGTTGGTTCATTGGATCTTAGTGATCGTGGCTTCCCCCCCTTCCCCAAAATGTTCAGGAACTATAATGTGTTCTAGAGCTTTGCTGGGAGTTGAAGCCAAGCTCATTGGCCTTCCCTTCATGGCCTCCATTCCTGTGGTGCTTCTCTTGTTATTCAGCCTCAGACACTTACTAGCTGTGTGACCCTGGGCAAGTTACTTAACCCTCCCTGTCTCAGTTTCCTTATCTGTAAAATGGGTTGGAAAAGGAAATGACACACCTCTTCAATATCTTTGTCAAGAATTTTGTCAAATATTTTCCACCCAATTGCCCTCCAAAAGAAAATAAAATATTTGCCAATTTTATTTTTTTAAATAATTTTAACCTTCATTTTTTAAAATTCTGAGTTCCAAATTCTGTCCCTCCCACTCCATAAAAGGCAAGCAATACAGTATTGGTTATACATGTGAAGTCATGCAAAGTTTATTTCCATATTAACATGTGGCAAAAGAAAACACACGTACACATCAAGAAAATTTAAAGAAAGTAAAAAAAGTCTGCTTCAATCTGTACTCAGAGTACAGCAGTTCTCACTCTGAAGGTGGAGAGCAATTTTCATTGTGGGTCCCTGGAATTGTCTCAGATGATTGCCTTGGTCAAAGCCATGCTGATGGTGCCATTCTTTCATGTTATCCATCTTTTTTTTTTTTAACCATACAGGATCCATTGTCTCTAGAGACAGCTTCCCTTTTCTTGGCTGGTGCCCACTGTATCTTCAGGATTTTGCTCTTGAGACAATCCCATTCCCCCTTGAGCTGACTTGCCGGGTGGGGTTTTAATCCATGGGAGCCAGCCTGAGCTTTCTCTTCAGCTTTTCCCTCCATGTATCTAAGGTGTCTGTCAGACTAAATCCAAAATGGGACAGTCCCCTCCTCCCATTGCTCTCAACTTTGGCAACCATTACCTTCTTATTCAGAGAGGCAGCCTGGCATGATGAACTTGGAGTGGAAAGGACCTGAGATCAAATCCTTCTGCTGACGCTTGCTATCTGTGTGACCTCCTCTTTAAAATCAGGACACAAGGTTACAACCAGGCTGATGGGAGAAAATAAGTGTGAAGCATTTTGGAAACATTAAAGTACTTTATAGGCATCAGATATTAGCGTTTGTCAGAATTAGATCTAGGAGAGAAGCTCCTGCTATTACCTCCCCTTCTGATGAATAAGGTCCCTTTAACCCTCTGAGCCTCAATTTTCTGATCTCAAAAGCTAGAGTAGCCTGAGGAGGAGGAGACTAAGCCAGGGGAGGGGGTGGGAATGCCACCTGATCTCCACTCCCTCCACCTCTGATGCCTCTAAGTGGGAGCACCATGGGGGATTTTGCCTTTCTTTTAAAGTGCTTGGCCCATAGCAAGCCCACAATGAATACTTATTGAAGACAGTGGTGTTGGTAACAGTCACGGCAGTAATAACAGCTTACATCGACATAACATTTTTGTATAGCTTTTGCATACATTATTTGTAGTATCTAAGAAGTGCAGAATACACACACTATCCCCTCACCCCACTTTATAGATGGGGAAACTGACAGCTAGAGTCAAAAGCAAGATTCGAACCCAGGTGCTCTTGACTTTTAGAGTCTAACACTCTGTCCACTTTGCAAGAGGGGACTTGAATAGTTGGGGAGATAGTAAGAGGTTAGTAACTATGTTCATGTAAACTGGAGAAGGAGGAAGCTACTGTATCTGTTCTTAGGACCGTGGGACGCCTGAGAAACATTGTGTCGTCATCAAAGATACTCGTAAAGTAAAATAGACCTTCTGGGGTCTATCCCACAGAGGCAGTGTCTGCTGTAGGGAACAGAACTGTTTCCCAGTGATGGAGGAGGGGGCTTGCAGGGAAGGAAGAGGCAGGGGTGACTCTGATAAGATGGAAGAGTCAGCAGGAGG
Source organism: Pseudochirops corinnae (assembly GCA_028646515.1). Classification (NCBI taxonomy): domain Eukaryota; kingdom Metazoa; phylum Chordata; class Mammalia; order Diprotodontia; family Pseudocheiridae; genus Pseudochirops; species Pseudochirops corinnae. The sequence continues at coordinate 30,605,318 of CM053586.1, forward strand.
AACCCCTCCCTGATTTTTATGCCTTAAAGGTCAACTGGTCTAGAGTTCTCATTGTGCAAAGAAAAGTCCAGACTGGGGATCACAAGATCACCCCTTTGGAGCTGCAAGGTCCTGAGAGGCCACCTAGTCCGGACCCCTCTTTTTTTTTTAGGCAATTGGGGTTAAGTGACTTGCCCAGAGTCACACAGCTATGTTTGAACTCAGGTCCTCCTGACTCCAGGGCCAGTGCTCTATCCACTGAACCACCCAGCTGCCCCCAACCCCTCTTTTTCAAACTAGAGAAGCTGAGGCCTGGAGACATTATGATTTACCGAGGACAGGCAGGATCTGAACTCTGGTCCAATGATTTCCCAAGTCATTGTTCTTTTAAGTGGGCCATGTGACTTGCTCAAAGTAATGCGGGTGATGGCAGTAGGTGACTCCAGGTGTTTTCAGTCACTTGTTTTGAGGTTTTCAGTTGTGTCTGACTCTTCTTGCCCTCATTTGGGGTTTTCTTGGCAGAGATACTGGAGTGGTTCCTTCTCCAACCCATTTTACAGATGACAAAACTGAGGCAAAAAGAGTTAAGTGAGCCAGCTACAAAGTGTCTGAGGCCAGATTTGAACTTAGGAAAACAAGTGTTCCTGACTTCAGGCTTGAGCCTCTATCCACTGTGCCACTGAGTTGCCTGTAGGGATCAGGAAGACTTGAGTTCAAATCCAACTTCAGACACTAGCCGTATGGCCCTGGGCAAGTCATTAAACACCAGTTGCCTCAGTTTTCTCACCAGTAAAAAGGGAATAATAACAGTACCACCTCCTGGGGTTGTTGTGAGGACCAGATGAGATAATAATTATAAAGCACTTAGCCCTGGTGCCTGGCACATAGTTGGTGCCACGTAAATGCCAGCTCTTCTGATGATAATGCTAAGTGGTGCAGCTGGGATTCAAACCCACGTCCCAGCTCCAAACCTGCAGTTTTTCCCACACACCAAGCTGTTCTCTTGGTGATTTGGTTGTCCTTACAGTTGCATTTCTGGTGAGTTTTAGGTTATAAGTGCCCAGAGGGCAGAGACACACCTGTGCATGGTCACTTGCTATGTCCAGGGCTGCTCCTGGCAGTGGCAGATGGGGTGGAGCTGAGGGGAAGAGGTGATGCTCTGGGGTGTGGCTGGGGGATGTGCCTTCCCTGCCCCACCCCCAGTTATTAGCTGGATGTTTGGTGACACTAAGCAGCTTCCAACTCTGTTTGAAGGGCAGTGTGGTATCCACCCCCACCCTCTGCCTGGTATATTTTTAGAAGCTCTCAGTCACTGCTGCCAGCAGAGCCTGCTGGGTGATTCAGAGCTTCAGGAGTATGCCAAGTGAACATGACGTAGCCCCATGAGCTGGGCTAGGCCAATATGGTTACGTAATACTGCAGTCCTGAATGAGAGCTAGGAGCTTGGGAACAGAGTGGGATGCCCTCTCCTCTCTCCTAGCCACTCATTCTAAGACAACTTTAATAGCTCCTCAGCGTGCCAGGCTACTATTGGACAGAGCTTCCCAGGCCACTACTGCAACCTCCCCACCCACCCAAAGTGCCTAGAGTTTCGGGTTTATCCACAAGCTCCTAGTTTCTGGCCCATTAGCCTCTGGGGCTTGGGAGAAGGGCATTGCTGACCCTCTCTAGGTCAGCAGGCCAGCCTGGACCTAGAGCCGTGAATGAGCTCATCCCAGACATGCACTGTGATGCTGATTGTTGTAAACATCCATAAAAAGCCCAGACATTCCTCCTCCCTTCTCCAACCATCCCAACCTGTGAAGGCTATATAGCAGTATAGGGTTATATAAGGCTATATCCAGCAGTAGCAAAGTCTACAAAGCCGGTGGCTGCCTCTGCCCTTTCTATCAAAGCTGGCCCAAGCAGCAGCCTCCAGCCAGCCCACTCCACATCCGTGGCACATGGGCTCCATATGCTCTCCCAGCAGTCTGTGACTCCAAGCCGCTACAGGGCTCTAAGAACATCTGGCCTACAAAGTGGGAATGTGTTCCGCTCGACTCCGTGGATTTGTTAGCAGGGTTTTGTTTTTCCTTTTTTTTTTAATGTTGGGGGAGAGTCGGTGAGCAAGCATTTATTAAACTCTTACTCTGTGCTAGGTACTATGCAAAGAAAGGCAAAAATAGGCCCTGCCCTCAAGAAGCTTCCACTCTAATGGGGGAGGCGAAAGTTCAAATAACTATGTGCATATATTATATAAATTATTATAATTATAAAATAAATATATAATTATATAACATTATGCATTTTAAAATTATATAATATATAACATATATATATATAAATAAAATATATATAATATATATTGTAACTAACATTTACATAGCGCTAACTGCCAGTCTGGGGCTGCTAGGTGGCGCCATGATGCATAGAGCGCCAGACCTGGAGCCTGGAAGACTCACCTTCCTGAGTTCAAATCTGGTCTCAGACACTTACTAGTTGGTTGTGTGACCCTGGACAAGTCACTTCACCTTGTTTGCCTCAGTTTCCTCATCTGTCAAATGAACTAGAGAAGGAAATGTCAACCACTCCAGTATCTCTGCCAAGAAAACCCCAAATTGGGTCACAAAGAATTGGACACAACTGAACAACAATATTGTAGGCACTGTACTAAGCCCTGTAGAATGATTATTCCACTTGATCCTCACAGCACTGTTATACATTATACTCATTTTCTCATGAGGTAATTGAAACAAACAGTGTAAATGGGAGGTAATCTCAAAGAGGAGGCCCTAGGAGTGGGAGTGACTGGTAACTTGGAGAAGATGCAGTTTATTTTTATGCTTGTTGATTGAAAAGTTAAATTAAAAAAAAAAAAGACTGTTGTGCAGAGAATAAGAGTGAGCCGAGACCTGGGTTCAAGATAAATTTAGGTGTGGATTTATTAATTAAGCACACGACTACCCGAGTGTATTCACTCAAATGAGTAGTAATCTTTTGGGGGTACAGACTTGATTATACAGGCTAAAACCACAAAAACCACAATCAGGGAGGGGAGCTGACAGAAGCCATGACAGAAGCAAAGAACAGACATTGGTTAGATCCATAGCTTAGGGCTAATTTGGGAATATGGTGCAAGGGTGTAACCTTCCTGTAACATGGGGGTCCCTCCTGGGTGGAGGGCCATAGTCAGTGCTTTCCAGAGCAGGGTGGAAGGTCATGGAATAAAGGGGACTGGAATTCCCCAGAACAGGTTAGGGTCATGTTCTGGGCGAGGAGGGTGGGGGCCCTGCTTGGTCAGTGGGACAGGACAGGGTGGTCCCTAGATAAGATCCTTGCACCATAACCTTATACACTATAATAATTCGAGGAGAATATATAAAATGCTGATTAGGGAAGGAAGGGTCAGGGAACTATGCCTTGAGCAATATGCCCAGTCATGACTTAAGCAATTTTCAAGCTATGACAAAATGTAGAATAGAAATATCAAAGGAGCTTCATGGTGGGCCACAAATCAGGCAGTGTGCAGTGACCTGGGATTTGGGTTTGGATACAACAAGAATATATGATTTAGAATCCCAGAGTCACAGAATGTTCCAGATATCAGATACAGCCCAAACCTGAACAGGAGTGTCCCTTTTGACATTATAGACCAGTGGCCTTAGCATCACAGATCCAGAGCTGGAAGGAAACAGAGTTCACCTTCTTTTTTAATGTTTAAAAAGCTTTTTTTTTTTTTAACATAAAACCAAACTAGATTAAATTACTTGCTTAAGACCATAAAGTAAAAAATGACAGTCAGGATTTGAGCTCAAGCCCCAAACCTCTCAGTCTCAGCAGTCTTTTTTTTTTTTTTAATTAAATTGGTTTGTTTACTTTTAGTTTACAACTTTCAGTTCCACAGTCCCTCGAGTTTCCGATTTTCTCCCTCTCCCTCTTCCCCCCCATCATGGCGGCATGCATGCAGATATAGCATCTACAGATATCTTCCCATTAATCATTAGTCAGGTTGTGAAGGATTGTAACTGATGGAATGATCAGTGGGAAAGAGAAACAGAACAAAACAAGAAAAAGAAACAGAGCAGGTAGTTTGTTTCAATCTTTACTCAGACTCTGCGTCTCCTTCTCTGGGTGTGGATATCTCCTTCAATCATGATTCTTTTGGAGTTGTCCTGTCACCTTGTATTGCTGAGAGGAGCCCAGTCTATTGAAGTTAGTCATCACACATACGTTGTATCTGTGATTGTGTACAAATTTCTCCTGGTTCTGCTCTTCTCACTCAGCATCAGTCTATTTAAGTCTCTCCAGGTTATTATGAAGTCCGTCTGCTCCTCATTTCTTATAGCACAATATATTCCATTACATTCATATACCACAACTTGTTCAGCCATTCCTCAATGGATGGGCATCCCCTTGATTTCCAATTTTTTGCCACCACAAAAAGACTCAGCAATCTCTCTATAAACCCCTGTGCTTCCTCTAGCTCCAAACTTCTGTTTGGTATTTAAAGCCCTTTACTTTTTGGCTGCACCCTGGAAGTCTTCTGGAAGCGTAAGAAGTCATTGACCTCTTCCTTGTTGACCTTTGTGCTCAGACCACCAGGAAATCCCATTAATTCTCTCTTTTGAGCTAAGCATCCCCAGGTCCTTCCTAACTTCCAGTACTCCAATCCACCCTCACACAGTAGGCACAATGATTTTCCTTAAGCACGGTTCTGACTATGTCACTCCACTATTCAATCACCTTCAATGGCTCCCTATTATTTCTGTACCAAAATAAGTATCAATTAAGTTTCTTTAACTTTTGAGGAAAAAATTAGCCTAGCCTCTAGAGGCAGATCCTGCTACTACAACAATGATAATTCATTTCCCACCATGGTGCATTTGCAAAGGCTGTGTCTCCCTTGACTGGAATGCTTTCCCTCACCTCTGACTCTTAGTCTCTAGCTCCTTTTGAAGCTTAGCTCAGATTTCCTAAAGAAAACTTTTCTTATGCCCCCATTTATTAGGGTCCTCCTGTTCTCTGAAATGACTTTGTAACTATTCAACATATATTTATCTGTGTAAATGCATACCCCATGTCCCCATACAATGGAAGGTCCATGAGGGCAGGGATTATTTCACTTTAGTCTTAGTATCTCTGGTGCCCAGCCCTGAGCAGGTGTTTGCTAAATGTTTGTTGAATTGAATTGTTTTGTTGGTCATCCAGCCTGTGCTCAAAGACCTCCACTGAGTAGGATCCCCACATTTTGTACCTTTTGGATAGCTCTAATTCATAGGGCCTGAGCAGCCAGGGAAGACAATGGATAGAGCACTGGGCTTAGGACCAGAAAGACTCCTTTTCCTGAGTTCAAATCCAGTCTCAGACTAGCTTTGTGACCCTGGGCAAATCACTTCACCTTGTTTGCCTCAGTTTCCTCATCTGTAAAATGAACTGGAGAAGAAAATAGCAAATCACTTCAATATCTTTGCCAAGAAAACCCCAAATGAGATCAAGGAGAGTTGAACGTGACTGAAAGAACTGAACAACACCAACAGAAATTGGTAGGAAAATTTTCCTGGCATCAAGCCTAAATCCACCTCTGTACAACTGTCACATAATATGCCTAGTTCTGCTTCTCGACGCTAAAAAGAACAAGTCCCTTTTGCTGAGGGCACCATAGAATGTAAAACGGGAGGAATAACAGCACCTACCTCTCATGGTTGTTGCGAGGATAAATTTGTAAAGTGCTTTGCAAACCCTGAAGCAGTCTATAAGTGGTAGTTATTATTATAAAGAACTTTGCAAACCTTAGAGCTATCTAAATGCTGTTGTTGTTGAATCATTGTTCATTTGTGTTCAGCTCTTTGGGATTTTCTTAGCAAAGATGCAGCAGTGATTTGCCATTTCCTTCTCCAGCTCATTTGACAGATGAGGAAACTGAGGCAGACATGGTGAAGTGACTTGCCCAGGGTCACACAGCTAGTAAGTGTCTGAGGCCAGATTTGAACTCAGGAAGATGAGTTCTGATTCCAAGCCTAGCACTCTATGCATTTCACCAGCTAGTAGCCCCATATTCTTGGCCCTTCCCTCTCTAACGCATCCTCAGGTAGCTCCACAAATAACCTTTGTAAAACACAGTTCTGACCATTCCACTCCCTGCCCCTGGTCAAGTCTAATGCTTCCCTAGGCTTCTAGGATGAAATACCAAACCCTCAGTCTGACGATTTCATGACTGATTAGTCCATAAAAATGCTAGCTATTAGCAAAGGCACTGAATGAAATGGCATAGTAAGAAAAGTATCAAAGTATTTCTCACCTGAAGCTAGGGCACAATCTCAGAATACCATCAGTAGGAAGGCTAGACATGTGTGAGGTGCATATTTGGAGAGGTATACACATATGGCCAGGGCAAACATGTTAAGGATCATGTATGTAGGGAATATACATGTCCATGGTACATATATAGAGGTATACACATGGGGAACTTGTTGTGTGGCCAGGGAGCAGATAGAGAAGAATATACTTGTAGTAAGTAACTACAGGGGTAATGACCTCTTCTGGGGATTCCTTTGTACTGTCCTCTTGGGCTGCTCTTCATTGGCCTTATGGAGGGGAGTTCCTCTTGGGTACGTAAGTAGAACATGTAATCTCTGCTGGACATTGCTCCTTTTTTTTTTGAAGGGGGGAAGATAGGGCAAGTGGGGTTAAGTGACTTGCCCAAGGTCACACGGCTAGTTTTTTGTGTTAAGTGTCTGAGGCTGTATTTGAACTCAGGTTCTCCTGACTCCAGGGTCGATGCTCTATTCACTGCTGCCCTTGGACATTGTTCCTTATAGCTTTTGTGTGGCTTCTCCTTGACAGCACCCTCTGATTCTGTGGTCACTTCCCCTGAGGGACGTCATGGAGCTTCCGATTTCAGCTACAGTCCTCAGCTGACGTGCTACTTTTTCGTCAAAGGAAGAGTGGGCTCTGCCCTCACTCTTTTAAGTTAAAGTCCAGAGGCTTTTTACAAAAGGCATTTTAGGAAGGCAGAGTTCTAATATGACTGGTCATCCAACTAGGTATAGGAGAGAGAAATCTCTCAGTGGGTTTCTGCCTGGTTCTCTGAACCTTGGCTGGAATGCCTCCTAACACTCCAGAAAGAAATTCCTTACTTGGAACACAGATCTTTGGACACAGAACCACCTAGTGCCATCAGACTCAAGGCTATTTTTTTTTTTCAAAATTTTGTTTTAGACTCAGACACCAGAACAGAAATACAGAATAGAGAAAAGAAAGAAAAACATATTATAAACTTAAATATTAAAACTTAAATACAATTTAAGTACAATTAAATACAAAGTTAGAAAGGGGGGGAAGCATGTCTGCATAGCAGAACTTAAGGGAAGATTCAAAATATGTAACAATAAACTTTCATTTCAAGAAAGCCTATGTCATAAATAGTACTTGTGCTGAGAATTGTCCAGTTTTTCTTTGCTTCCTTGTGAGTTTTATTTAGTTCTCTGCTCTGCATTTTTTTACTTTGTTCTCTTTTTTCCCCTCACCCCAACATACCCCCCCACCACAATAAAATTTAGATATGTTTCTCTATAAATTATAGATATGTACATACCCATATACATATATACATACATATATATAGACATATACTTTCCCAAACCTATTCTCCTCCTGATTTTTGTTTTTTGTTTTTATGTATGTGCATATCTCTTGTTTCCTATCCCTCCTGCCTCCTCGACTTTACTTCTATCCACTACCTTGCCCTCCTGTGACTTGCCTACCCCTCTCCAAGGATCCCTCCCCTCTCTTCCCATTCCCATAAACCTAAACACCTTTCCATACCCCCATTTTACCTATTCTCCCACCCTCTCCTCTAAAGATCCCTCCTTTGTCCTCTCTCCCTCCCTGTGGTCCTACCATTTTATTTCTTCTGAATTTAGAAGACTTTTATACTCTTTTAAGCATGTGTGTGTGTGTGTGTATTTCCTTCTTAAACTCATTCCTGATGAAAATAGGTTACCAGAACTACCAGCCCTCCTCCCCATCTAATTCCTCGGTATGAATTCTTCCTCTTGCACCTCATTTGTATAAAATAATTACTCTTTTAAGCTGTTCCTAAATAGTTTTACTTTTTAAATTCATATCATTCTCACGTTTACCCCAATTTTTCTTGTGAGCTACCTAATTATTGATAAGAACCTTAGACGTATGTTTTACATTTTACATATATAAAAAGTAAAGTCTGTCCTTATGGATCCCTTATAATCAGTCTTTGTTATGTGCCTTATATTTCTCTTGGTTCTTGTGTCTTGAATCTTCTATTAAGTTCAAAATTTTTTTAACAAAGCCTTGGAAGTTTGAGAGTTTATCAAATGTCCGGTTTTTGTTTTTCGTTCAGGATAATGCTTAACTTTGCGGGGTATGATATTTTTGACTGGAGCCCCAGCTCCTTTGCTCTTTTATATATTGTGTTCCAAGATCTGTGGTTCTTTAATGTCTCTGCTGCTAGGTCCTGTGTAATTTTAATTGTGGTACCCTCATATTTGAATTATTTTAATCTTGATGCTCTTAATATTTTTTCCTTGAACTTGGGGTTTTAGAATTTGACTATGGTATTCTTATGAGTTTTCCTCATAGGATATCTTTCAAGTGGTGATTGGATTTTTTTTTCTATTTCTACTTTTCCCCCTTGTTTTAATGCTTCAGGACAATTTTTCTTTAATTATTTTTTGTATTATTGCATCAAGATTCTTTTTTTGATTGTAACTTTCAGTTAGTCCAATTATTTTTATGTTTTCTCTGTTTGATCTATTCTCCAAATCTGTTGTTTTTCTTATAAGATGTTTCTCTTCTATTTTTTCATTATTCATATTTTATTTAATCATTTCTTGATCTCTTATCTTGATGTCTTACTGTCTTCACTTTGCCCAATTCTAATTTTCAATGTGTCATTTTCTTCCTTAAGAATCTGGATCTCCCAGCCATTCTGGAGAGCAATCTGGAACTATGCCCAAAGGGCTATAAATAAGTGCATACCCTTTGACCCAGTAATACCACTTCTGGGGTTGTATCCCAAAGAGATCAGAGAAGTGGGAAGAGGACCCATACGTACAAAAATATTTATAGCAGCACTTTCTGTGGTGGCAAAAAACTGGAAAACAAGGGGATGGCCATCAATTGGGGAATGGCTGAACAAGCTGTGGTATATGAATGCAATGGAATAACTACTGCGCTATAAGAAGTGAGGAGCAGACGGACTTCGTAATAACCTAGAGAGACTTAAATAAACTGATGCTGAGTGAGAAGAGCAGAACCAGGAGAAATTTGTACACAATCACAGATACAACGTATGTGTGATGACTAACTTCAATAGACTGGGCTCCTCTCAGCAATGTAAGGTTATAAGACAACTCTAAAAGGCTCATCATTGAAAGAGATATCCACATTCAGAGAAATAGATACGGAGTCTGAGTGCAGATTGAAACAAATTACTTGCTCTGTTTCTTTTTCTTGTTTTGTTCTGTTTCTCTTTCCCACCGATCATTCCATCAGTTACAATCCTTTTTTACAACCTGACTAATGATTAATGGGAAGATATCTGTAGATCCTGTATCCAAGTACACGCCACCATGATGGGGGGGAGGAGGGAGGGGGAGAAAATCGAAACTCAAGGGACTGTGGAACTGAATGTTGTAAACTAAAAGTAAATAAACCAATTTAATTTTAAAAAAATAATCTGGATCTCCTTTTCTAATTGGTTGACTTTCCTTTCATATGCTTTTTGTATTTCTTGAATTATTCTTTTTTTTCTTCCTCCATCTCTATCATTTGATTTTTGAAGTCTTTTTAAAAGACCTTCTATGAATTCTTTTTGAGCAGGTGACCATTTGACTTTACTCTTTGGGGGTTTCTTTACTTCAATATCCTTCTCTGAAGATGAACCCTGGTCATCTCTATTCCCATAATAGCTTTCAATGGTTGGATTCTTTCTCCTTTGTGTGAGGATTTTTTGTGGTAATAGTTTAATTTGGGTATGGGAAATGATGCCTCTTGCCCCAGATATTCAGTTCTTTCCTCTAGCCTGGAATCAAAGCCAAACCTCCAGCCTCCTGTAATGCCCACAGCCAGGGATTTTCTGTCCCACTGCTTCCACACTCACTGAGTATGTGCTGGGTCCTTCTCACTCCCGCCTCTCTTCAAAGCACAGATGATTCCTTATCAGCAGAAGTTCCCTCAATCTTCCTTCCCCTCACTATCCTTGGGGTAAAAGTTGGCTGGGGTGAGGCAGCCTCTCAAACCAACCACCCCCAGACTTGCTGCTTGTTGTTTCAATGGCTAGCAGCCCTGTTGTTAAAATGGAACCTAGCCTGGAGGTGTTCTCTCTTCACAGGGACCCAATCTTGTCCTGAGATTTTGCTTCCCATCTTCTCTAATAGTCCCTGGAGGACCCAGTTAGGCACCATTCTTATTTATCTTCACCCATACTTTGTTCACCCTGAGGTGCTGCTTTAACTCTTTTGTGGGGGAAAATCTTGAGAGCTTGGAATTTTTTGCCTTACTCCCGACATCTTCCCAGAATCCTCTCTAAGGCTATTTTTTAACCTTGACTTGCTTTCCAAGTACCAGGGTGCAATTAAAACAGTGCTACCTTTTCAGAATATTGTTTTATGCATAAAATAAAATACATTAGATTATCATAGAAACTAGTTATCTTGACATGGAGTTTTCAAATAAAAAAAACTAAGTTCATGGGTCCCCAGGCTGAGAGCCCCTGGACTAGATGGTCCCCTAGGTCCTTTCCTGTCCTAAGTATATGAACTTGGTCACCAAGGTCAGTGTCTCTATCAGAGTCCTCACTCTGAACTAGGGTTGGAAAGTCTTTCTCACTCCTTACTTAACTTCCAAGGGCTAAACCATTCCCAGAGAGTGTTGATTTTAAGATGACTATTCCAACAAACTGCTAGGCATCTTTGGGGTTCAGGCCACTCTAATTTATGATAGTTTTTGTCTCTCATATAAATGAATGGGCTGAGGAAAGGAAAAATGCCAAGCCCAGGGTTCAAGGTCAATTGCCTTCTACCTTCCTGCCTTTAATGTATATGTGGAGTCACTAACTAGCTGCCCTATGTTAAAATTAAGTTAAATCAAATGGCTCCCCTGAAATTATTCTGACCTTCAGGGTTGATGTTGATTTTGCTTTCTTGGGGCTTAAGCAGTGTCATCTGTCAACATGAAGAAAATGAAACTCCTGTGTCTGGTGGTTATGCCAAGATTAAAGGCCTGTTGGGTAGCGAGCAAGGAGGGGCAATTCTTGCCATCAGGGGCTCCGGAAGACTGGACAGATAGGATGCCCTTTGTCTGCTGGAGTCCACCATTCCCCTGTGCTTTGCCCCACCTGAGCACTCTTCCTTCTACTTCCCCGTATCCCAAAGTCCCCTGTTCTTTGGGGCTTTGTGGTATTATTGTTTCAAGTCTGGTTCTCTCTTCTTCCTTACAGGTAGAGAAACTTGTGAAATACTTGGACCCAAATGACATGGGGAGAATCAACTTTAAGGATTTCTGCCATGGGGTATTCGCCATGAAAGGTAAGGCTTGGAGGGAAGAGTTGGTGGGTAGCTGCCAGCAGGGGGCCCCATCCAGCTGAAGAGGAAACAGCTGGCTGAAGAAATTGACGAGGCTTTGGAATAAAGAAAGGCCAAGTCTATAGGCACTCCCCAAGTGGTCCCCTAGTAGCCTTGCTTCCTTCTCTAGGATCTGAGCTCATGGGACCAAGTACAGAAAAGAGGTGGGATGTTATCAGCAAACCAGAGAAAGCTGCCAAATGCAATCAAGGAAATGGCCTTTTTTTGCCTTCTCATCTGCTTATCATTTACTCCTGGTCATGCTGCACTGGGCTCTGTTTTAAGAAAGCAAGCCTCATAAGTAGCACTTGACACACACACATACACACATGTGTGTACATATGTGTATGCGTAGGTGTATGTATATGTATGTATATATTCCTGGACTCTCACTAGACCAATAATAATAATTGTAATGATAATAAAAATAATAAATTCCTCACACTTGCCCAGTACTTTGCAGTATAGGGGGAAAGCTAGGTTTGTTATTGATGGAAACCCAAAGCCAAAGCTAGGAGACAGATGTACATAACAAAGGCATGAAGTAGAGAACACTGACTTTACCTCTTGGTTTACCTTTTGGTCTTGTTCAAATTGATTTGTATGCTAAGCCATTGAGGATCTTGGAATGTGGTTATCTGGAGCCCAGGGCTTTAATTTTACCCAGACACCAAGGTTGAAATGGGTTCATCTTAGCCTGCTGGCACTCTGCCTGGCTTTTGTTAGCCTGCTTTGGTGGCTGTTACTAAAGAGCCATCAGTCTTTCCTCATCAGGGAGAGCTTTCTCTCACTACACAGTAGACTGGAGTTGAGATGGCTCATGGGTATCCCTGAAAGGATGAGCCCAGAAAGTACAGAAAGCAAAGTCAGTACTTAGCAGTCACCCCCATGAGACTGACAAAACCACAAGGAAAGAAGAGCCAGGGGACTTCAAGCCCAGCAGTTATCACACATTCCTAGGAGCAGTGTGCATACATCACATCTGAAGGTGGGCATGCCCAATGAGAACAGCATGATGATATTTTCCACAGAGCTGCTCAAGTGATCTTTTAACTATCTTAATACATAAATCTGATCATGTCACTCTCCCTCTGAACAAACTCCTAGAATGCCTAGCTTGTCTCAAGGGACACTTGGTCCATGAAGACTTTCCTGATTCCTCATTATCCTCTGATAGTGCCTTCCCCAACAAGTTAACTTGTATTTATTTTACATACATTTTACATATTCATTTATATTCATTTTGTTTCCCCTAAAGAAATTTAACCTTCTTGAGGGCAGGACTTATTTGATTTTAGCCTTTGTATCCCCAATACTTGGCATTATCCTCACTGATTGATCCATCAATGATGCTGCAGCATCAGGGATATGATGTGGCCTGGCAGCATATGTTTCCTAAAGGCGTGATCTCTATATATGCTCATGCTTACCTTGATGGTGTGTGTATTTGTGGGAAAATGTGCCTAGGTTTATGGGGGAAAGGCTCTAGTCTATTGAGACTTTTCTTACTATGGTAGCTCCTTGAATACCTTGCTTTTTCAACTAACTGTATACTCTGGCAGACTAGAGAAAAATAAAGTACATTGGTGGGGGCTCATAAGCTACTATTTTTGAGTAGAGATAGAACCATGGAGCCTGGTGTGATCATTTTGAGAGCTTTAGGTGTTGCGATAATTTTTAGAGAACTTTGACTTTACTGGATCCTCACAAGAGCCCTGTAAGCTAGGAAGGGCAGTCATTGTAAAAATCATTACAAGACTTAACACAGAAAAGATGCAGAGAAGACATTACTTGTTATTTGATTTTACAAAAAAAATTTGATTTAGAAGAACAAACTGTCTCCATTAAAGTTTCTCCTCCAGGAAAAAGTCTCTCCCCCAAATCTTAAAATCATACAAGATTTCCTAGTTAAAGGGAACCATAGAAGAACTGTGTTCGATAATCTTCTCATTATTAATATCAAACAAAGCATGAAACAAGGAGACAAATGCTTGCCAGTAGTATTTGCCGTGATCAAGAAGGTTGATGTATGTAAGACCCAAATAAAAGAGAAATTCCCTGCAGATAAGGGATTCTGAACCTGGGGTCCATGAACATGTGTGTAATTGTCAAGGCAGCTAGGTGGCGCCATGGTGCATAGAGTACCAGACCTGGAGTCGGGAGGACTCATCTTCTTGAGTTCAAATTTGACTTCAAACCGTTACTAGCTGTGTGACCCTGGCAAGTCACTTCACTCTGTTTGCCTCAGTTTCCTTATCTGTCAAATGAGCTGGAGAAGGTAATGGCAAACCACTCCAGTATCTCTGCCAAGAAAACTCCAAATGAGATCACGAAAAGTTGAACACAACTGAAACAATTAAATAACACTAAATATAACTTTATTTCAACATTATTGATTTCTTTTGCATTTTATTTTATGCATTTAAAAATATCGTTCTGAGAAGAGGTTCAAAGATATCATTAGACCATCATCAAAGGGGTCCGTGACACACATAAAGGTGAAAAAAACCCAGCTTTAGATGGCAATGTCCTCCTGTTTGTGAATAATGTGCTATCTGCATTGTCCCTTATTGCTGCAGGGTCTCTTCAATGAGATATGTAGTTGCTGCAAAGAAATCAGACCCATAATCTAAACAACAAATGCCTTTTATCCATTATGACACATTTGAATGGATAACTAGGTGTCTGGACTTGGAGTCAGGAAGACCTGAGTTCAAATTTGACATAGGATACTTGCCAGTCATGTGATCCTGGGCAACTTACTTAGCCTCTGCCTCAGTCCCCTACTGTGAGATGGGGATACTAATAGCACTTGCTTCCTAAGACTGTTGTTGGGATAAATGAGCTTGAAGAAAAGCGTTCTTCAAACCTTAAAGTCCTGTGTTATTGTTATTATTATTATTATAATAACTGAGCATGTGTTAGGCATGTAAGATAGATGCTTTAGTTGTTTAGTGAGCCGAGCACAGAAATGATTAGAAAGAAGAAAGCAGTCTGGATTGCTTGGGGGAAATTGTGCAGGGCCCCAAACAATCCCAAGTTGCTCCCTAATACCCAAATCTGTCATTTTAGTGCAAATGTATTCCTGGTTGTGCTGTATGTTAGCAAATCGTATGAAAAAATACCAGGAGAAAATATTTATGACAGATATAGCAGGTAAAGACATAATATCTAAAATTCATAAGGAACTAATAAAACTTTTTGTTGTTTAGTGGGTTTTTAGTCATGTCCAGCTCTTCATAGCCCCATTTGAGGTTTTCTTTGCAGATACTAGAGTGGTTTGCTATTACTCCAGCTCATTTGACAGATGAGGAAACTGAGGCAAACAGAATTAAGTAATTTTCCCAGGGTCACACAGCTAGTAAGTGTCTAAGGTCAAATTTGAATTCAGGTCTTCCTGATTCCAGACCTATTGCTCTATCCACTACACCATCTAGCTGCTCTGCACTGTTAAAATTACTAAAGAGCAAAACTGAATCCCCCAGGGGAAAAATGTCCAAAGAACAAGAAGAGATTGTTAACAAAGGAGGAAATTCACATTATCAATAACCACTTGAAAAAATGTTGAACCTCACTAATAATCCTAGAATCACAGGTTCATAGGTGTAGTGGGAAAGGAGACCTTATAGACCATATTGTCTAACCCTCTCATTTTACGGATGAGATCAGTCTGTAGAATTGTCTGAGCACAGTTGAGATCAGACTTTTTCTAAGCTTTTTCTAAGATCAGACAGGTAAACAGGTGGTGAGGTTAGGATGGAGGGTTGAATTTTAAGTCCTTTAATTCTAAAGCCTATTCTTTCTAATGTATCACACTTCTTAAATCAAAAAGTCTAAATTATAATAACCTTTGGAGGAGTAGAGCCAAGATGGCAAAGAAAAGGCAGGGAATCACCTGAGCTCCCCTCAAAGCCCCTCCAAGCAATTTTAAATAATGCCTCCAAACAAATTCTGGAGCAACCCACAAAAGGATGGGGTGAAGCAGTTTTCCAAGCAAAGACACCTTAGAAGGCTGGCAGGAAAGGTCTGTTGCTCCAAGGTGAGAGTGGAACATAGTTGAGCATAGACTGTGCCCCAGCAAACCAGGGGCAGACCTTGAGGAAGACTGAATAATGGTAGCAGTGGTGGTTTCCAGATCTCACAGCCCACAGATGGTAAGGGGGTCAGACAGCTTGTCAGAAGGAGATTACAGGGGTCCCTTTGCTGGCACTGGGGGCAGGACTCTGTTGCATTGCTCATACTTGGATCCAGGTCGCAGTCCTAGGTCTCAGTCCCAAGGCAAGGAAGAGCACTATTAGAACACCAGAGCTTGTGGCCACAGGGGAGTAGAGTCCCTAGTCACAGTTCCAGGGCAGAAAAGAGTGCTCATGGTTGCTCACAGGCCAGAGCATAGGCTAAGAGAGCAATAAACATACCTCTCCTTAGATCATACCACTTTGAAAGAACTGAAAACGTACAGGTCTCCAGAATAATCTCTGAAAACAATCGCACAAAAAACCCTGAAGCTTGGGCTAGTGCCCCCTCCACTCTGTAAGCAAAGTCCCACTTTAGCATAGAGTTAAAAGTCAAGAAATAGACTGGGGAAATGAGTAAACAACAAAAAAAGATTCTGACTATAGAAAGTTATTATGGTGACAGGGAAGATCAAAATAGAAATTCAAAAGAAGACAACAAAGTCAAAACTGTTACATCCAAAGCCTCAAAGTAAAAATAACCTTTGATGTACCAGCTCACATAATTTAAACATGATAAGACTCAATGCTAATGTGACTGTGAATATGCTTATATATTGCTGGTAGGATAAAAAATCGGTGGAATCTTTAGGAGAATCTGATTATAAATGTAGCAAAGTTACAAAACAGTCATTCCCATCATCGAAGTTAGTACTACAAAAAAAGAGTAACAAAAATTTTGTTACTGCAAATAAATAATAATAACCAATAATTGGGGAATGGCTAAATATCAGTGAAATGGAATACTATAATTTGATTCTTTATGAGGGAAATAAAATCTAGAAGAACCTATATATTCCTACCCACAAACTTCCAGAGGAGAATCCAATAACTCCTTGGCATCATTTTATCAGGGCTGAGCAGAGTTTGGGTCAAGAGGATATGAAATATGCTGGCCCCTGAAAGTTTGGGGCACTGGAAGAATAGAAGGGAAGTATGACCAGGAGACAACATGACTGCTTAACAGTTTTAATGGGGGGAAATTATCCAGACTCCCCCTGGGGAGGCATTAACATCCACCATAAGCAGATGAGACTGCTGCAGCCTCATTGGAGGAAGACTGGTCTGCAATGATTGACTTTCCTCAACTACAAACACAGTGACTGGAGGGGGTCTTCTTTCTCCTTTCCTCCCCACTCCTGAAGTGTGTTTTGGCAGAGCTAAACAAACCAAAAAACCTGACTTTGCTCAATTTTTGCCATCCACTACTGCCAGTAGTATTTTGTATTCTTGATTCTCTTATATACTCTTTTGTTCTCATTGTCTATGGGACATGTCTAACTTGAGATCAGAGTGTGCATGGAGTGATGGCCCTGAACAGTTTTGTATTTTATAACTATCCAAGCCAAGACCCTGAAAATCTAGAATGGGAGGAGACCTAAGTCAGTCTGATTTTAAAACAATCACGTGTTTTTTGTTATCTTTATTGTTAGCAGGATTAGTTTATTTGTTTTCCTAGCATTGAACCATACGTGCCTCACTGGTATGAACACAAGTTTGTCCTCTTGAATTTTCTTGCCATATTGCTGTAGTCTGTTTAATAGACACTTGTTAGATGATTCTTGACTCCTGTTTAGGAAAAGTTGGATACAGAAATTGATTTAGAACTGGAAGCTGGAGATTATTTTGATCTCCTCATTCAATCCCTTGGGAATTGAGGGACCTGTTCCATAGCACAGCCCATTCCCCGGCCCCACTCCTACCCCTTTCCATCCCTGTTTCTCATCTGTGGACAATTCTTCACCCTGCCCCCAGACTTAAACTCCAGGCTAGAGTGATACTCTTTCTCATAGCCTGTTTGTGTATCTCCAGGGTGTGAAGAGGTGCTGAAGGATGTGCTGGCCATGGAAAACACCGCTGCTCTGCAATATGAACCAGAGATTGGCGACTATGAGGATCAGGTAAGAGTTGGACAAAAGGATCTACCCCTTCCTGGGGGAGTGTCTCTGGGCTGGTGGGGTCTGTGGCTCCTGTTTTTTCCTGGTGTTTTTAAGCTCTCATAGTTTGGAGGAGCATATATTGCCCCACCTAGAATCTGTTAGGCTAAAACAAAAAGTCTATGAAAGGAAGTGACCTACAGTAAGGATAAAAAGTTGGGTTAGAACCAAGTTCTGAAGGCCTTCCAATGCTAAATGGAAGAATTTGTGTAGGATTCTAAGGGTAGCCACTGAATTGTATTGAGCAGGGGAGTGATAGCATCAGACTTGTGCTTTAGGAGAATCTCTTTTTGTAGCTGAGTAGATGGATTGGAGAGTGAAGGGGAGGCGAGAAGATCACTTAGGAAGGGAGAAGGGAAGAAGCATTTATAAAGTACCTACTGTGTGCCAAGTGCTTTACAATTATCTTATAGATCCCCACAATTCTGGGAGGTAGGTGCCGGCATCATCCCCATTTTACTGACAAGGAGCTTGAGGCAGACCCAGGGTCTCAGTGAGTGGCAGAGGTCAGATTTGGGTTCCAGTCTTCTCAGATCTCCACTGCATGAGCTGCCTATGTGGGCTAGGCAAACACTGTGGGGGCTGAGCCATCATCTGTAAAGCCCTTGGCGACCTTCGCATCCTGTGTAAATGCCAGGCATTGTTCTTGTTGCTGATACTTTACATTCTTCTTGTTTCATTTGATGAGATTGTCCCAAGACAAGCCCCCATACAGCTATTATTCTTTTCTACTGAGTGTTGTATGAATTATGGGCAAGTGGATGAAACAATGGGATGTTTTTTGGTTTGTTGTGTTTTTTGCGGTTTTTTTGGTAATTGAACAAAAGCAATGAGATGGAGGGTCCTTGATCAGGGAAAGGGCACCATTGTGCTGTCCCCCAGTAAGGCACTATCTGTAAAATGGAGAGAACTGGAAAATAAGACTGGAAAGGTCATTTGGGGTCCTCTCTGGAGGCTCAGGCAGTTTCGGCTTTATTTGAAGTCATGAAGAAATACTGAAGGGGGTGACAGGATCATCAGTTTTTGGAGCTGGAAGGTCCCTTAGAAGCCGCTGAGGGCCATCCCCTCCTAGGAAACTGAGACATAGAAAGGTTGTGACCTGACATGAGTCCTACACCTAGGAGGCAGGATTCGCACGTGTGTCTTCAGACTCTAAGCCTTGTGTTCTGTCTGCTGCCCCATCTGGCTGTGCTTTAGGAAAGACAGCCTGCTATATAACAGGATGGACTGGAGGCTGGGAGGCCAGTGAAGAAATGATTATATTTTTTAAAAAGAAAGAGGGAAAAAATTTCAAGAAAATTAACCAGCATATTTGCTAAATCTGAAAATATCTAGTATTCGATCCTCATAATCCCCTGTCTCTTCTGAGAAGGGGAGGAGGCACAATTTTTCTCAAACAATAATTTGTTCAGTTTCAAGGATTTTCTTGTTCTCCAAAATTCACTTATGAGGCTTTCCTTTCCTCATTTTAACATTTTGATTTTTTTTTTAATATTTTATAAATTTATATCTTAACTGGGAAGAGAGATTCCTCACTTGGAGCTGTTATCATCTATTTATTTCTCAGTAAGGAGGGATCTGAGAACAGGTTTGTTGGGGGAAAGAGACCATTAGGCATGGGACGCCTGAGCTGTCGAGGACCACTGCCAAAGGACAAAATCAACAGACTAGAACAAACATGGGGAAAAAACAATGACTCTCTCCTGATTTGTTGATTCCTTCTGACTCCTCTACTGAGATCCCATCATCTTCTGATCTCTCCCCATGTCTAACAAAATACATGCTCAATAAATATTTGCTCATATTGAAATGTCCATTGGGCTCCATCCAGATCTCCTCCTCGTTCAGTTCTTTCTCATCTCTGGTTCCCATTTTCCATCTCAATGAGACCAGGGTAGTATGGGCAGAGTGGGACAAGCCCTGGCTTTGGAGACAGAATACCTGGGCTCAAATTCTGCCTCCATCACTGTGGGATGTTAGGCAAGGTACTCTCTGGGTCACAGTTCCTTCATTTGAAAAATGAGGGACTTGGATTCAATGCCCTTCAAATTTATGATGCAGTCAATGACAAGATGGTCTCTAGGATCTCTCTCTCTGTGTCTCTGTCTCTGTCTCTGTCTCTCTCTTAAATGACTTTGCCCAGGGTCACACAGCTAGTAAGTGTCTGAGGCCGGATTTAAACTCAGGTCTTCATGATTCCAGGGCAGGCACTCTATCCAGTGGGTCACCTAACTGGTCTCTGCTAGAGCTGACATTCTGGGATTGTCCTGGGTCAGTTGGGTCACTGTCTACTCCAAAGACTGGTTGAGTTGTGATAAAGCCCAGGTAGGGCTGGGTGGTGAGAGTGCTGGTTGTGGCTTCCCGATTGTCCACTAGGGGTCAGTCTGAGACAGGAGGAGGAAAGGGAGCACAGGCTGAACCTGGGAACATCTCAGAGCGACTTCCTTAACTTCTGCACTCACTGGGGCTGAAAGGCTGGAGAGCTCTGTGCCCTGAGGGAATGCAAACAGGGGAGGCTATTTTGGGCTCTTCCTAGGAAGAAGACCGACTAACAAGAGCACGAGTGTCAGACCCAATATCGTTGCTGTACACACACACACACACACACACACACACACACACACACGCCATCTCTGCCAATTTTTTTCCTCCTGAAACTTATTTGCTGAGACTCTGATGGAGAAAGTAATGAAAAAGTGGAACAAAAAAATCATTCAGATTCTTGAATTGATTTATCAATCAGTCATTCAAAAAACATTTATTAGTCCCTAGGCTGGCTTGGGCACATTTTTTGTTGTTGTCACTCAGCCCTGTCTGACTCTTTATGACCCTATTTGGGGTTTTCTTGGCAAAGATACTGGAGCGATTTGCCATTTCCTTCTCCAGCTCATTTGACAGATGAGGAAACTGAGGCAGACAGGGTGACATGGCTTGCACAGGGTTACACAGCTAATAAGTGTCTGAGACCAGATTTGAAGCCACGAAGATGAGTCTTCCGGACCCCAGGTCCTAAGCTCAGTGAACTATGGTGCCCCTAAGCCGCCCTTAGAATCAATTTTACAGATAAGGACCTGAAGCAAACAGGGTGAAGTGACTTACCCAGGGCCACACAGCTAGTAAGTGTCTGAGGCTTGCTTTGAACTCCACATTGTTGCGCCCCCTAGTGGTCCCAATTAGGCATGTGTAAGTGCTTAATAAAAGTTTGTTGATCGATTAACTCAAGGAGCTCATTTACTTTAAATTACCTCAGAAGTCGAGGAAGAAGATGGTGGTGGTGAGGTGTTTAGAGGCGACGTCATTGATTAACTTCACTCAGTGGCCTCTGGGGTCTTTTCCAGCGCTGACTCCATGGGCTGTGGGCAGAGTCCTCTATCCCTCATTAGAGAATTAATGGGATCTTAGATTTCCAGTTGGGGGCAACCTTGGAGGCCTAGTTCGGCTCCTCATTGGACAGAGGGAGAAACCACGGCCTAAGGAAATGAGGTGACTTGTCCAAAATCAAACAGGTAGTAAATGTCGGAAGCAGGATTTGAACCCAGATCCTCTTGGATAACACACAATAAGTCAGCAAACATTTAGTAAGTGCCTTCTATGTGCCCAACATTCTCCTAGGCAAAAATTAAGGAGGCCTTGCCCTCCCAGAGATCACATTCTGTCTGGGGAATCAACACATACACGTACAAGTATATCCAAAATGGACTAAAACAAAGTCACTTAGAGAAGGGAGGCGTCAGGAAGACCTGAGTTCAGATCTAGCCTCAGATACTAGCTGTGTGATCCTGGGCAAGTCACTTCACTCTGTGTGCTGCAGCTTCATCATCTGCCAAACAGGCTGGAGAAGGAAATGACAACCCGCTCCAGTATCTTTGCCGAGAAAACCCCAAATGGGGTCACGAAGAGTCAGACAGGACTGAAATGACTCAACAATCTATCAATCAGTTTAGAAGAGGAGGCACTAAAAGCTGGGGCTATCCAGAAACACTTCATGTAGAAGGTGACGCTTGAGCTGAGCTGGGGAGGAAGCTAGAGATTCTCAGGGCTAGAGGTGAGGAAGGAGAAAGGGCAGGCATGAGGGCAGCCAGTGCAAAAGGCCTGGGCGTGGGAGGTGTCCTGCTTGAGAACAGCCAGAAGGTGGGTTTGGCCAGACCAAAGAGTGAGTGAAGGAAGGTGAAAGGCTGGAAAGGTGGATTGGAACCAAGATGTGAAGAGCCTTCAATGCCAAATGGATGAATTCACACTTGATTCTAGAGGCGATAGATAGGGAGCCGTTGAAGTTCATTGGTAGTAGGTATTCCTGGGCACCATGATGCTCTCAGGGTCTTGAAGACAGTACTGGTGGAGAGCAAGCTATGATGAGTCCTACCAAACCCCAGTGTCTTTGAACACACACACACACACACACACACACGGCAGATGGAACTGTGTGTCTTTCCACCCAGGACTGACCTGGCCAAATTTGAAAGGGGAGGCTCATCGTCAGAAGGCTGACCACCAGAAGAGGGGGCTGGACTGATGATCTCTGAGATCCCTTCGATCCATGATACCTTCTTGTTTGACCCAACAGCCCAACAAGCATTTATTAAGCACCTACTCTGTCCTAGGCACAAAGTATCCTCCATCTCACTTCACCCAACAGTCTTGATTTTTCTTTCTCTCAAATGGGAATAATAGGGCCATCTGAGGAGTAGGGCATCTAGTCAACAAGAACACTTTGAACTCTTCAGAGGAAAGAGATGACTGCAGTATGTCTTCAAGCAGGGGCTTGTCTGAGTGTTCACAGATGGAATTCTGGGGAAGTAAGGGCGATTTGATCTGACATGGGCCATCATTGCCAGGCAGACATGGCAGCTCCTCAGCTTCCAGAAACCTGAGTGGAGCCTTGACCCACATTCTGGAGACGCCTCCTGGCCCCTGCTCCCAGGGCCAGCCAACTAAGGAATGATGGAGCCTGGGTCGGCAACCAGAGAATGGGTTGAGGGAAGGAGGAAGAGGAGAGGATGTGATTTTCAGAACTCCAGTGAACCAAATGAATTGGGTCACGTCTGGGGATAGCTTTGGGATCCCAGCTGGTCTGCTGCTCTGGAATTTGTTCCAGGAGCAATTAGAGAGGCCTGCTGAAGGAACCCATTCTTGGGAACAAGGGAAGGGGGTGGGAGTGGTAAGGGGGGCGACAATAACAAAGCAGCTGGCCGGGTGGCGAATGCTGAGAGTTTGGGGGTTTGGGGGAGATGGGAGGAAGGGCAGGGCTGTCAGAAATCCAAGCTGCTTCATGAATTTTAAATCCTGTAGGACATTCTATGAAGAGGGTCATTTGGTATGAAGAGTGGATGGGAGCCTGCGACTCAAAAGCTCCGGGTTTCTGGGTCACCGAGTCTATCCTCTTCCTCTTTTCTGGTTGAGCTCCGGGTTTAATTCCTCTGTGAAATTAGGGAGCTGGGGGAAGCTGGTCTGTCTGCGTGACCTAGGCTGTGGTGTCAACCCCAGAGACCACCAGGGCCCGTCACTGCCCCCCCTGCCTTCAGTCCCTGTCATTGCTGTTTATTGTGCCTTAGAAGGCGGGAGGTGCTTTATCCAAAGACATGTAACTAATGAGTACTTGGACCGAGACACCATTTATCTCATTTCTTTTAAAAAATTTTAATTTTATTTCTTTTGCTTCAACATTACCTTCATTTTCTGCGTATACCCTCCCCCTCCTCTACCCAGAAAGCCATTTCCCATTACCAGAAAATTCAAAAAGAGGAAAGGACGGAAACAAGCATTTATATCGTGCCTACTGTATACAAGGTATATAGGTACTGGGCTGTGAATTGAGAATATTAACTCATTTGATCCTCCCAGTATAAATGATGCTGTTGTCCCCACTTTATAGTTGAGGATACTGAGGTAGATCGAGGTTAAGTGACTTGCCCAGGGTCACACAGTTAGTAGGGTCTGAGGCACCATGGCTCCCCTTAGCTTCCTCTAAAAAAAGAAAAAATAAAAGCAGTTTATCAAAATTAACCCAAATATGGATATTCCACATGCCTTTTGAGGGCCAAGTTTGATCATTGTGATAATACAGTGTTAAGTTTTATTTCTGAGCCTTTTTAAAAAGCTCTTTGAGCTTATATTCTTTATATAAATATATATGTATGTATGTATGTATATATACACACATATACATATACTCATACATTTATAAATATCTCAAACTTACTATAAAGTAGTCATCATGAAAACAATCTGGTACTGGCTAAGAAATAGAGTGATGGATTGATGGAATAAATTAGACACACAATATATAGTAGTAAATGACCATCGAAATGTAATGTTTGACAAATCCAAAGATCTAAGATTTTTGGGAAAAGAAATCACTATTTGATAAAAATTGATGGGAAAGCTGGGAAGCAGTTCAGCAGAAAGTGGTTGTATACAAAGATATGGTCTAATGGGTACATGATTTAAACATAAAGGGTGGTACCATAAGCATATTAGAGGAACATGGAGTATTTTACCTGTTAGGTTTATGGATAAGGGAAGAATTTATGATCAAAGAGAGATAAAGAGTATTATGGGACATAAAATGGATAATTTTGACTACATCAAATTTAAAAGGTTTTGCACAAACAAAATCAATGTAGCCAATATTAGAAGGAAAGAAGGAAATTGGAGGGAAAAATTCACAGTAAGTCACTCTGATAAAGGCCTCATTTCTCAAATATATAGAGAACTGAATCAAATTTATAAGAATATGAGTCGTTCCCCAATTAATAAATGGTCAAAGGATATAAACAGGCAGTTTTCAGAAGAAGAAATCAAAACTATCTACAGCCATATAAAAAATGTTCTAAATCACTATTGTTTAGAGAAATGTGAATTAAAACAATTCTGTTGTATCATCTCACATCTATCAGATTGGCTAATATGACCGAAAAAGGAAACTGACAAGTATTGGAGGGGATATGGAAAAAGAGAGACACTAATACCCTGTTGGTGGAGTTGTGAACTGATCCAACCATTCTAGAGAGCAATTGGGAACTGTGCCCAAAGGCCTATAAAACTGTGCATACCCTTTGACACAGCAAGACCACTACTGGGTCTGTACCCCAAAGAGATTAAAGGAAAAGGACATATAAGTACAAAAATATTTATAGCAGCTCTTTTTTTGTAGTGGCAAAGAATTGGAAATTGAGTGGATGCCCATCAACTGGGGAATGGCTTAACAAGTTGTGGTGTATGAATGTAATGGAATACTATAAAGAATGTGCTGTAAGAAATGACAGGCAGGATGACTTCAGAAAAACCTGGAAAGATGTACATGAACTGATACATAGTGAAATGAGCAGAACAGGGAAAACATTGTACACAGTAATAACAACATTGCATGATGAATTACTGCGAATGACTTAGCTATTCTGATCAATACAAAGATCCAAGGCAATTCTGAAGCATTTATGATGAACAATGCTATCTACCTCCCGAGAAAGAACTGATGGAGTCTGAATATAAACTGAAGCATACATTTAAACTTCATTATTTTTGTTTCTTTGGTCTGTGGTGGTTTATTTATTTATTTTTTTGCAACATGGCTAATATGGAAATGTTTTACATGAGTATACATGTATAATCTATATCAAATTGCTTGCCTTAAGGAGAAGGGAGGGAGAAAATATGAAATTCAAAATTTTTAATAATGAATGTTAAGAATTTTTGTTTGCATGTAATCGAGAAAAAATAAAATAATGATCAAAAAAGAAGAAAAATAAGGAATCACTTGCATATTTTCAAGTTGTTAACAAAACTCAAGTTTATAAAAATTGTCATTGAAAGGAAGGCTTTTTTGCAAAATTCTGTGATAATATGGGAGCTAAATATAAGATACATCTCTATAATTATGAAACAAACCGATTTTCTCATGTCTCACTTCAAAGAGTGTTTATACTAAAAGAAGACTTTGACTTTTTTTAGTGATAATAATGAAAATGAAGAAAATTTGTTTTATAATAATAACCAACATTTCTACAGACCTTATATGTGCCAGACACCAGGCTAAGGACTTTACAATAATCATCTTATTTGATCCTCATAACAACCATGAGAGGTTTAGAGAAAAGGAAACTGAGGCAAATGGGTGAAGTGTCTTGCCCAAGGTCACACAGCTAGTAAGTGTCTGAGGCTGGATTTGAACTCAACTCTTCCTGCCTCTATGTCCAGTTCTCTTCACTGCACCACTTAGCTGAATTTCCTTCTGAATCTTGAATATTTGGTGGATATTTTTTTAAAAAAACTGAGTCCTCTAAATGAATCAGTGAAAGGTCTTCAAATTCAGATTCGCTCAGAAGTGAAAAAAATTGGAGCTGTGGATAATAAATTTACAAAATATTGTTTCTATTTGGTTCCCAATTTTAAAAACACCCATCCTGTGATGACAGAGAAATAAAACCCTGTTTGTAATCATTTGAAGGTGTACAGAAACAATCCTTTTATTTTAAAGGCCTGGATCTGAATGGCTAAGAGACCCATTTGCTACACTGGGTCATTTCTCCATCTGGACAAGCCCTGTTAGTGTGTCTGTCTTGAGAGAGCGCACTAAGACAAGTATTTGAATGCGAGAACCTTATGTCTCTGGTGTAGGAGAATAGAAAAGTTTTCTGGTTCATCAAGGAAAGTAAATGCAAATTTCAGTGCTTCTGGTAGCATCTCATCTATGTGAAATAGGGTTTCCTGTTGTAGCCGTTATAAAGACAAAACACCCATTTCACTTAGTGGTTGGAAGAGAATCATGAGTGGCAACGTCAATAATGCTCCCGTGTTTTGAGATGGTAGCCCCCAAAAGCCCACCCATTACACTGAAGGACCAAATGACAAAAAAAAAAAATTATTTTTGCTTGGTCCTTTGAGGGATTCTCAATTTTAGTCTTTCTCGTCTAACATTATTATGGTAATAATTTTAAAGTTAGAAATATGAGAATTGAAAATTATTTTTATCAATTAAATATCTGTTTTACTGTTTTATTTATGTCTGAGAGTTGCTTGTATGTTGTAAAGAATTGTTTTAAATTCTTGATTTTATTTGAGTACAAGCTAAGATAAAGAGAAGAGGAAATAGATTGACAGTAATTTAATAAGGAAGTAACAAAATTGCCATTTATTTGTGACATCTTCCAAGCTTTTGGTTTTATTCTTTGTATTTACAAATATTTTATTGATGTTCCCATTTTCCATTTTTTCCCCACCTCTACCATTTTTTCTCTAATTCCTCCCACCCCATCTTCCCAATAGAAGCTCTCCCTGGTAACAAATAAATGTGGCCAAGCTTGACAAGTCTACATATTGGCCTGCTCTGAAAATCCATCCTTTATTCTGCACCTCTACTGTGGGAATTGCTTCATCTCCAATCTTCTGAAATCTCAATTGGTTGCTGCTTTGAAAGACTTCAGAGTGGTTTTCATTTACATTAGTGTGATCACCTAGAAAACTGTTCTCAGGGTTCTGCTTATTTTATTTTGTATCAGTTCTTCGTGCTTAACTTCTGTGGGATTTTTTAATTCTCCAAATTGTTCATCCTGTCTTTGGATGAGTCCTGCTTAACTGACCCAGGGATCATAGATTATCAGAGCTGCAAGGGACCTCAGGGGCCACTACTCCCATCCATACCTGAGTGGGAGCAGGAAGGCCAAATTACCTTCTCTCTCTTCCCTCTTAGCTTTTTTTAAGACAGAGGAAAAAACTAGGTCAGAGAGAGGGGGAAAAATACTGCGATTGGAAATGAGTTAAAAATAACCACTGTGTGGGAGGAAATGATAAAATTATATATTTTTGTTCAACACCAGGACAAAAAAACTGAGAAGCCAGGAGCAAGTCCTGGAGACCCATCCTCATCTCAACCCAAGAGGCCTAACTCAGAGCGGAGTCTTCTGGGAGAAAGTCATTCATAGAAATGGAAGTGTGGTGACCCCTCGGAGGCCAGTGGGATGGGATCTTGGGTTCAGATGATCTTGAGCCCTTTGGGAAGCAGAATAAAAAGATAATTTCTAAGGGCTGACAACATATAGAAAGTTTTTTGGATTTTCTTTTGTTTGGTTGGTTGTTTTGTGCCACTGTTGATATTGAAAGGATTTAGTATAACAGATGGAAATCTGAACTTGAAATCTAGGAAACCTGACTTTGAATTTTACCTTTGAAACTCCTCCTCCCTTTGAAAATCAGATATGTGCTTTCCTTGGTCTAGGACTAGGGTGGGGAATGGCCATCTAGGTCCTCAAGGACGACCCTTTGACTAAATCTGAACTTCACAGAACAAATCCCCTTGATAAAAGGATTTGTTCTGTAAAACTTGGATGCAGTCAAAAGACTGCACTCAAGGACTTAGAAGACCCCATGCAGGCTCAAGGTCACAGGTTCCCCAGCCCTGGTTTAGAGAGTACCAGTGAGAAAACTCCCTTTCTCAGACAACTCTCTAAGAGAGCCCTGAGAGGTTAATGAACTTGTCCAGAGTCATAAGATCCTACGCCCAGACTGCCTCTCTTTGGGCACTTTCACTGACTATGTGGCCATAAACAAGTTCTTTAACTTCTCAGTTTCCTCATCTGTAAAAGGGACACAAGAGTGAATATACTGCATCCCTCATAGGTTATTGTGAAATTATGTGAGGCAGGTGTGGACATAGGAGTGGGGAGACAGAAGTGGAATCTCCCTTCTTTTTTATCTTGGGTCCTATATCCTGGAATCCCTGCCCTCCTCCAGCACCAGAGCAACCCCCCTGGACCAGACCCCATAAGCTCGTGTCAGAGAGGAAGGGGACTGGAGACAAACAAGTCACGTTTAGCAGCGCACTCGGGATAGTGGTGGCATCGGACATCTGAACTCAAATCCCTGTTCTTGGGTTTGATCCTTGTGTGGCCTCAGCTAAGTCATGTTTGGTCCTTAGGCCTGGATTTTCCTCATTGGTAAAAAGAAGGGGTAGAGCAGAAAGCCTCTGAGGTTCCTCCTAGCATTGGAGCTATAATCCTTGGAACAATCATTTATTAAACACCTACTATGTGCAAAGTTCTCCGTATACAAAAATAAAACAATTCCTGCCTCTAAGAAGCTTAGACAAAGTAATTTAAGAGGGAGAAAGAGCTGACAGGTGTGGAGTTGAAGATGGTCTTATGTGGGGGTAAGGAGGGGGGCACCTGAGCTGAGCCCTAAAGGGATTCTAAATGGTAGGGGTGAGGAAGGAGAGGATGCAGTCTGTGCAAAGGCATGGCAGTGGAAGACAGTGTTATTTGTGGAGAAGAGTGAGCAGGCCAGCTTTGTTGGAGCATAGAAGGCATGAGGGGTATTCATGCATGGTGGGCAAAGCCCTCAGAGGCCATCTAGCGTTTTAGTCCAACCCCGTCACTTCACAGATGAGAAATGGAGGCCAAGAATGGGGAAGGAGTTTGCCTAAGGACACAGGGCAGAGTCAGGATTAGGACTGAGGTCTTCTGACTCCCAGGCAATACCTGTTATGTTCCAGACACTGTGCTAGGCTCTAAAGGACACAGTGACAAAAATGGAAGTCCCTCCCTTCCTTCGAGATGCTTATATTCTATTGGTCCAGTGTCCTTTTCTACAGGAAAGTCAAGAAAGAAAAGTTTGGTTTCCATACTGGTTGAGGTGGCTGCTTCCAACATCCTCTTAGAGAAAACCTCTGCCTCAGCCTTTGGGGGCTGGGGGACCATTCTTGGCTTTTCTTGGGGAAAATGCACCTAAAATGCTCAAGGTGGTGCTTGGTTTACTGAGAAGGGTCATCGCAATGTCTGTATAAGCTCCTGCTGCCCCCTCTCCCCCCCAATTATTCACTTAATTTTGAAATTTCCAGAATGTCAGAGTTCACTCACTGGAAGAAGACTCCTATTGAGGAGTAGAGAAAGAGACAGAGAGAATGAGATAGAGACAAAGAGACAAAGACAGAAAGACACAGAGAGAGAAGTGGGGGAAGAAGGAAGGAGAGAGAGAGAGGGAGGGAGGGAGAGAGAGGAGAGAGAGGGAGAGAGAGGGAGAGAAGGAGAGGGAGAGAGAGAGGGGGGGAGAGAGAGGAGAAGAGAAAGAGAGGGAGAGAGGAAGAGGGAGAGAGAGAGAGAGAGAGAGGGAGAGGGAGAGAGAGGGAGAGAGAGAGAAAGAAAAGAGAGGAGGGGAAGGGAGGGGAGGGGAGGAACTGATTTGCTTTTTATCAACAAAAAGCACATCTCCCTGATCTTCCAATTTTCCTGGTTTTTAAATCTGAATTACCATAGGGTAGCCCAGGAATGGGGTTGTGTGTATATTTTCTATTTCCATCTCCCGGTTTTGCTCTCAAGAATGTTGAAGGTGCCCCCCAGGGAAAGAGATAGCAAGCCCCAGTGAGGAAGGAGATGGTGAGGTTGGACATCGCTCCCCTACACAGCTGGAGGAGACCTTAGAGGCCAGAACAAGAATATAACTCACAGAGAGAGGCAGGGTTCCCTAGTGGTTAGAGAGGCCGCCTGGCGTCAAGAAGACTGAGTTCAAGCCCTGCCTTTTAGCACATGCTGGCTGTGCAATTCTGGGTGAATTCCTTCATCTCTCAGCACCTTGGGCGCAGAGCCTTGGAGGATCTTTCAGTCTCTGGGGGCCTTCCATCAAGGCGGAAGGAATTTCTCTAAGGAAGCTCCTATCCCTGTCCCACTCTGCCCACTCCGTCATCCTACTTCTTCAAGCTCCAGTCTACTCCCAGGAGCCCAGGTCTGCAAGCTAATTTACAAAAGTATAGAGCAGCCGGAGTTACCAGCGGCCTCTCCTTTAGGAGAAGCAGCATCAAGGATAGAATCTAGTCTAGTGGTCGATCCAGAGAATGCTTTTATTCTTTAGTTTGTGAGGAAAGGGTCCCCTCAGGTCTGTATGAGGGAGAGGACATTGTTGTTATTACTCTTATCCCTATGATTATTGTTTGGGCAGCCGGGTGGTGCAGTAAATAGAGAGCCAGGCCTGGAGTCAGGAAGACTTGTCTTCATGAGTTTAAATCTGGCCTCAGATACTTACTAGCTGTGTGACCCTGGGCAAGTCACTTAACCCTGTTTGCCTCAGTTTCCTCATCTGTAAAATGAGCTGGAGAAGGAAATGACAAATGACTCTGGTATCTTTGCCAAGAAAACCCCAAATGGGGTCATGAAGTCAGACACGACAGAAAAACAATAACAGATGATAATTTTTGCTGAAGTTGGACATCCTGTGATTACTGGTGCCCAGTGTAGATGCCCCATCCACTCCACCCCAGTTACACTGTCTTGAGTTCATAGAATCATGCAATGACATGGCTAAAAGGGACCATAGATCTCATGCAGTCAAAAGATCACAGATTTAGAACTGGAAGGAACTTTGGAGGATTTCTAATCCAACCCTTTCATTATACAGAAGAGGAAATCCAGCCCCAAAGAGAGAAAGGGAATCGCCCAGAGGAAGAACATTCTGTGACATAAGAGCCAAGGGAAGGAGCCTCAGTGCCTTTGTGGCCAACCTAGGCTACTCCACACTGAGTTATCATCCAGCCTAGGGAAGATTCTGATATAGGGGAGCTGTCATAATGCCCCAGGTGGGAGCTTCTCCTCAGCCAAGCACACACCCCAAATGTCTAAGCCTGCATTTTCTCATATACCCTCATATAAATATATATATAATATAGAATAATATATGTTATATATAATATATGATATATAAATATATTATATATATTATTATATATTACATACACACACACACACAAACTAGCCTGTCTCATAATGGTCTAATCCTAGCTAACATTCCCTGTTAGGGGGTAAATGATGCAATACTTGGTGAATTCTCCTCTCCAATGATAAGGAAGAGATCATGTCAGAGGATCATTTCATATATCTTCCTATCTCCGAATCCTTCATGTTCATTTCTTACAATGTAGTAACATTCTATGACATTCAAATACCACAAGTTTAGGCATTTTCAATGAACATCTAGGCAGGTGCAGAGTACAGCAGTAGAAATGGAGTCAGGAAGACCCGAGTTCAAATCCAGCCTCTGGCAATTATTAGCTGTGATCCAGGACAAATTACTTAACTACCTCAGTTTCCTCATCTGAAAAAAGGGACTAGTGACAGCACTTGCCTCCAAGGTTTGGTATAAGTATAGAACGAGATCATTTTTGTAAGTAATTGTGATTATTTTATCATTTACAAAATTATAATTTTATGCATTTGTAAACTTTAAAGTTTGCAAACCCTATTAGCTATTTGCTACTATTACTTTTTAATTCTTCACTATTACAAAAAGAACCTTCATAAATATTTTTAGTCTATTTTGGTTTTGGCCTCACAGGGGCATATGCCTACCAATGGTATCTTTGGGTCAGAGTGACATTCTAGTCATTTTCTTTAAATAACTTAGAATCTCTTTCTTGAATCATTGGGCCAATTCACAACTCCACCAACAATGCATTAGTGTGACTACCTTTTAACAATCCCTCCAACACTGATCATTTCCATCTTTCGTTATGATTGCCAGATTCCTGGGTATCCAATGAGACCTCAGAGCTGTTCTGATTTATATTTCTCCAGTTATTAGGAGTAACTTTGGAGCAATGTTTCATATAGTTATTAAGAGTTTGTAATTCTTTTGGTAATGGTTCATATTCTTTGATGTAAGTGAAACCTTAAACATCTGTGGGTCTCAATTTCCTTATCTATCCAAATGAGACAGTTAGACTAAACAACCCCACCCAGGTCTAACAGTCTATGATTTCAACGTTAATTTTAAACCTTGCGGGCCCTTGCTGGGCTGCCTCAGAGTCTGGAGAATGGGGACATTTTCTTCTCTCTATACTCTGGAGTGGTCCAGGCTGGTGGTGAGGGAATGAGTGTTATAAGAAGGCAGCCTTGAGTGGAAGTAAGGGGGGAGCACATAAATCTAGAGAAACCTCAGAAGGCCTATAACCCAGCTCCCTCATTATATAGGAAATTGAGGGGCGGGGATGTTATGTGCCTTACCCACAGTAATATTGTGTCAGAGGGAAGATGTGAGTCCTCTGATTCCCAAGGCACCATTCTTTCCTCTGCACCCTAATGGGATCTAAAGGTATATATGTAGAATTCTACAGTCCCTTTCTTACATCTCCCCCCACCACCATCACTGAAGCCAAGAAGGTAGGGCTGCCCATGCACTCCTAAGATAACCTCAGGGGACTTCTCCCTCCTTCATTTCACATAGATAAATATGGAGAGGTAGGAGAAGAGCACAGAAGTTGGGGGCAGGAATAGGGCATGATTTGTCTCCTCTCTGAGTATATGTGTACCCCACCCTCACCCCCAGCGCACACACACACATACACACACACACACACACACACACACACACACACACACACTCACACACACACTCCAGGATGCTCTGAGGAAGAGCCCTTGTTGTCTATGGTGGGGCACAGACCCCCATATGCATGCTCGACATATAAAATGGAGAAGCACAATGTGGGGGAAGAAGCTGGGGAGTCAAAAGATCTGGGTTCAGGTCCTGCCTGGGCTGTTTTCTGTCTTTGTGATCTTTGGCAAATCTCCAAGCCTCAGTTTCCTCATCTGTAAAAGAAAGGAGTTGAGCTAGACAACCTCCTGGGTCCCTTGAGATGCTGAGCTGGGCTCTCTTAGGGTACAAAGCCCTAGTGCCATTTATTTTTCTGTCTATAAGGAGAAGAGGCCCCCTTGCCTCTACCCTACCCCTCCTCAGCTTCTCCTTCCCCTAGGCCATTGCACACCAGTTACTGTGCAGCCTTTTCACATTCTGATTGGAAATCAGGTCCCTTTGGGATGCGAGGCACACACAGCTCTCACTGTTCCGGCTGCTGCCCAGGCAGGCAGTTTCAAGCTGCCGCCTCTCCATACATTTTTCAGGCCCTTCTGTCAGGAATCTTTTCACAGCCTTGAGGCCTAAGTGGGGACAGTGATGAGCAGGGGGAGGGGGAAGGGGAGAGGGCCATTCATGAGCTTTTACTTCTCCCCATTGAGGGACAAATGTTCAGGCAACAGGTCCCACCGCCATCAGACTGATTATCAGGACTTTACTGTTTTAATTGGGCGACGAGGGTAGACAAAAGAGAGGAGGCTATCAGAGCCAGTTCCTGCTGCTGGTGGGGAGAGAATTGCTTTATATAGCCATTAATTTGCTGACTCAGAGAGAAATAGGTATGGGGGAGGGTGGGGTGGGGAGGAATCCCCAGCTACCCACCCCCAAGCCCATCCATTCTTGCAGCAGATTTCTTGCCTTATGACTTAAACATCTCTCTCTCTCCCTCCCTCCCTCTTCCTTTCCCCTCTTTCCTCCTTGTCACCTCTTTCTCCTTCTTTCTCTCCTCTTTTTTCTCCTCTCTCTCTCTCTCTCTCTCTCTCTCTCTCTTTCTGTCTCTCTTTCTTTTCTATCCCTTCCCCTCCTTCCTCTTCTTCTCACTTGTACCCCCTCTCAATCTCTTCCTCCTTTCTCTTTCTCTCTGCCTTATCCCATTCAAAAATCACCATCATCCCCAACACTGATCTAGTTTTCACTCCCTCTTTCTTCTCCTCCTGTTCTCTCTCTAAAGAAGGGCTGGAGCCATCTCCCAGTCCCTAGGGGCTGGAGTATAATACTCACTTTTCTGTATCCATGTAGGCAGTTTGGACCAGGTGCAGTTCTGAAGAGCATGACCTCTAATGAGAAGGGAACTGGACTTCTTTTTTCTCTTTGCATCCTACAAAAAGTGCCCCCTGAAGGCCCTGAGGGTGATTTAACTTACATCTTAGATTGTGGCTCATGGCTAGTGTTTCCTCAAAAAGGAAGGAATAAAAAGGCACTCAGATATACAATGAGTCAAGTATGAGACAGATAAACTTCCTACAGATGAATTCCCACACACAAAAGAAATACAAAACATGAAATATTCATACATGCACATTTGACAAAAAGATTCAGTAACAACTTATACTGTATCTACTGTTACAGTCTATTGGGCAATTAGGTATTTTACATTTCACCTTGACCTCTACATTGTCCAAACAACTCCTAGTACATGTTTGCCATCCAGGCTTGAGCCCATCATTTTGTGGGTCCTCTCTGGGCTACCAGCCTACTCTACTCATTGGAACTCTGGATCTCTCAAATTCACAAAGTTGCTTCCCAAGCCTGAGCACATCTATCTTAAGGTTGCCACTCAATCTCCCACTCATGAAAGGAAACACAAGGGGAAAAGGAAGTTAGGGACCCAGGCAAAAGATTACTTGGTTGGCTCCCTCCATGCCAGTTGCCATGTAGGTGAGGAGATGGTGAATTTGGGGAAAGTCCAGTCCTTCCCAACTCCTTATTGAAATTATATGTTGTCACATGGGGCATTGAAGGAAGAGAGGCCAAGCTACCTCCTGCTGCTGTCACAGGGCTCTAGATGACCAAGGAACCAACTCAAGATTTGTCATATCATACCAAAATGCCAAGTCCTTTGAGTGCTGGGTCAACATATGGTCAGTTTTGTCGTTCAATCATTTTTTGAGTCCTGTCCATCTCTTCCTGACCCCATTTGGGGTTTTCTTGGCAAAGATACTGGAATGGTTTGTCATTTCCTTCTCCAGCTCATTTGACAGATGAGGAAACTGAGGCAAATAGGATGAAGTGACTTGCCCAGGGTCACACAGCTAATAAGTGTTTGAGGTTGGATTTGAACTCAGGAAGATGAGTCTTCCTAAATCTAGGCCCAACGCTTTGTCCACTGTGCCATCTAGCTGCAACACATGGCCAGAAGCAGGTCCCAAAGTTCCCCAGTGGTGAACAAGCCAGAAGGGGCAACTCTGAACATGCTCCACGCACATGATCTCAACAGCCCAATTCTAGGCTTCACTAAAATCTCTTTCAACTTCAATCAAAAACTTTACTTGAGAAGTTTGAGAATTAAAGAAATCAGCAGTGAGAAAGAACCCCTGAAGGAGGAAGATGTGGAAAATTTCTGGGCATTTGTATAGTTGTAAGAAATCTCAATACAAAGAAAATTTAAGTTGTACCAAATGAGTAACAGAAAGCTTTCCCATCATTAGTTCTAAAGCTATGATCTTGTGGTCTGTTAGCCTTTTTGTTCATTAATACAATGAATCACAGAACATTTATGTCAACAGTTACAAAATTCAAGCTTCTCTGAGAAACCGGAAAGGTGAGGGCTGAAAGAAGATGGATAGTTGTCAATTCAGTGCTTTACGAGGGCTCATGAACTACTAGCAAAGCCCTTTACCAGCTTCTTCTCACACTCAGACCTGGTCCTACCTTTCTTCACAGATTATGAAAAGATTATCATTGTTATTAATACCAAATACAGCCTAATTATGTGTTTATATTCTTTATAACAAAGCATTCACTGCTTATATCCCCTAAAAAAACCCACCTCTAAACACTTACAAGAAAAGACTATATTGATTGAGAGACTGAAAGGATGTACCTAAGAGATCCATGGGTATAAAGAACAACTCATTAACAATTCAGTATTTCTTGAATAAGCTGCCCCACTGCCTTTAACTCTGTTCTGCACTCATGGCTTATTCACATAGTGCAAATGTACAAAGTAGACCCAAATACAGTGAGAATGTTGGGATAGCTGATGTCCACATGGAAAAGGGTCTGCATAAAAACTTTTAAAACCAGCTGACATCCCTTCACTGAACAGGAGCAGAAAGTGATAATAGATACATACCATCATATGTGTTGAATGTGCCTGAAAGTGGTTTCCAAGAATGGAATCAAATACTCTCCTTGGGGACATCCTCATGAACTAGACCAACAATTTGTTAATGCAGAAACGTTGAACAAATGGCTAAGTCATGCTGATTTACCACCAGAAGTGACAGCAGAGTTATCCTTAAGGAAATGAGATTTAGTGATGAATAAAAATTATGCAAGGAGATGGTAGAAATCACACATCATACCACTGATGGCTCTAAAAATTGTAGCCTCTACCATATAACTAGGAAGGCTTAGTGGTTAGAATTATGCATCAGAAGCTTTTTATCTTTCATGGACTGACAAAGAACAAATCATCACCCAAATACAAAGCTCAAAATGTCCTTGAGAATTCAACCAATAAATTGTCCGGGAACTAGACCAAATTGTTGTTCTCAGTCACCCAGATATAAAGTAGGTATACAAAGATTATTTATGTGTGTGTGTGTGTGTGTGTATGTGTTTTCATCCCAAATAGTCAAAATCTCTCCATAAAATGTAATAAAAATCTTTTAGAATATAGACATCAAACAGAAAAGTTGAAAATTACATAGGAGTAGGATGAGATGCATATCGTCCCTATTAACTTGTCTGCTACTGGAACTGTACCAAAGAAACTGGGACATAGACCGGTGAAGTAATGTGGCTAGACATGTGTCAGGGTTGGTACCTGGACAAGGCCAAACCAAGGACCTCCAAACCAAACCAGCATTAATTGACTGAAACTTGAATTGGACCCAATTGGATTATTGTTACTGAAGCAAACATTCGTATTCATCCTTCCAAAACAAATACAAATGGTCACAGGGTTAGTAAGTATCAGAGGTATAATTTGTTGGTGGTGGTTTTGAGGGGGGGCAATGGGTTAAGTGACTTGACCAGGGTCACATAGCTAGTACATGTCTGAGGCAGGATTTGAACTCAGATCCTCTTGACTTAAGTGCCAGTGCTCTATAAACTGTGCCACCCAGCTGCCCCTAGAAGTATGAATCAAATCCAGGACTTTCTGACTCTAAGCCCAACCCTTTCACTTAATCTCAGGTATATGAATTTTTTTTAATTTCAATAATTATATTTCAATATAATTGATTTTCTTTGTAATCCTGTGTATTTGTTCTATGTATTTAAAAACATCATGCTGAGAAGGGCTCTGAAACCATGGTCCTATGTTCACGGGTGCATGCTTTGTTACTTCAGTGATTGAGACACAGAACAGAGTTTGGTGGGAGAGGGACTGTTGGGTAACTACCACTTTCTTGCCAGGAGGAAATAGAAGGCTGGGTTGTGATAAAACATCAGTGTTTTTGCTCAGGCAGATTGTACCCTGGGATCCAAGAGGCTCAAAGCTGCACATGGGTGTTTCTCATAAGTAAACTACATGAGAAAGAATTAGGAGATAAGGGGGAGGTCTGTGAGGCTGCCAGCTAAGCAAAGATGTGTCTCTAAAAAAGGGTCACAGCTCCCTAGCTCTCCCAAAGCCCCCATCTGCCAGGAAAGCCCCGAGCCCAACAGGGAAATGGGGTCGTGAAGCATTCCAGCCTGAGGTGCAAGGGGAAAAGTGAGCAAGGTGGTCGTATATCATAACCCAAGGTGATATACTATTTGTTGTACCAAGGACTCCAACCAAATGGAGCCCACTATGGCCTGAACAGAGCCTGCTCTCCACCCACCTATTCCCTGCCAAATCTGATCTCCTTAAAACCTGAGAGGAGTCTATAATGGATCTTCTATTTCAATGTTTATTTCTGTGCAGTAGATTGAGAAGAATCAGGAAAACCCTGGCTCAAATCTTATCTCTGCTACAAACTGGCTGGGCAAGCCCCTTCATCTCTTAATACCTGGGGAACTTTGAGCAAGGCAGCCCTTAAAAGATTGCTCAGACACCTGGGGGTGATCAAATCTAAATTTGAGAATCCTCCCCAGTTGTTCTCATGGACTATTTGTGCCCAACCTATGATAGAGCCTTCCAAGCTCATATTGGTCTGACCAGCCACAATTGGACGCACCGTACATGGATCCCTGACAGAGTGATGACCTCGTGGCCCTCAAGGACACCAACCAACCCCAGGGAAAGGCTTAGACTTTAGAAGTTGCGTAAGAGTGGGTGATACCATCAGAGCAGGAGTTTCCTCACTTACAACTCTGGACGTCAATGACATCACAGGCCCAACCAAAAAAATTCCTATGTACTTTTTTTTCCTTTCAAAATTCCTACATTGGATATGCAACCTATAGTCAGGGCAGCTTTGATTTGGAAGAAAATGGGAGATTTGCATCTGAGTCTATTTGGAGAATCCATTCCAGTTTCCTTCTGGGGTGGTCATTTTTAGAAGGAATCCCAGGCCCCTTGATGGAGATCTGGAAAGAGCTTTAGGGTTCATCCAGCCTTCTTCTGTGTCCTGGACACCTTGGGCAGCTGGCTGGTGAAACCTAGGGACCCCCTCTCAGCATAATGTTTGTAAATGGATAACATGCATGGGGATGCAAAGGAAACCAGTTCAATCAAATAGTGATCAGAGTGGTAAAAGCACAAGTTCGTAGACCTTAGGTTGAGGACCCCGATACAGGCCAAAAGCCAAATACCCCCGTGGCCCCCATTTTGTTGTTGTTTGGTCATTTTTCAGTCATGTCTGACTCTTCATGACCCCATTTGAGGTTTTCTTGGCAGAGATCCTGGAAGGGTTTGCTATTTCCTTCTCCAGCTCATTTGACAAATGAGGAAACTGAGGCAAACAGGGTGAAGTGACTTGCCCAGGGTCACAAAGCTAGTAAATATCTGAGGCTGGATTTGACTCAGATCTTCCTGACTCCAGGCCTGGTGCTCTATCCACTGTGTCACCTAGCTGCCCCGTTTTACAGATAAAGAAACTAAGGCCCAGAAAGGGAATACTGAGAATAGTGGATAAGAGAACAGAATCTGGAGTCAGGAAGATCTGAATTTGAATCCTGCCTCAGACTTATCAGACTTAGCCGTATGATCCTGAGCCTCAGTCTCCTGAGAGGGCTGGCCTCAATAGTCTCCAAGGCCCCTAATAGCTCTGAATCTCTGAGCCTGCAATTTACCTAAGGCCGTACAGGTAATATTAAGTAGCAGAACTGGGATTCGAATCCAAGGCATCTGATGACAATTCCCGGGCTCTTATGAACAGGTTCTCTGATTAGAATTGGCTTCCCGAGATAAATTTATATTGTTTCGGAAGGATGAGCGGGAATGTTTGTTTCAGTAACAATAACCTGTGGGTCCAGTTCAAGTTTCAGTAAATTAATGCTGTTTTGCTTTGGTTTGGTTTGGAGGTTCTTGGTTTGGCCTCGTCCAGGTACCAGCCCTGACGCACATTGAGCCACAGGCCTGCTTTTGCTTGTAGCACTGAGATTCTATTATTCTCTAGCAGCCCAGAGAGATCAGAGCCTATTGTTTTGGGGGGGGGGGGGGCATCTCTTTTTCCCACGTGCCCTCTGACTCCCCAGTTAGACCACACACCCATCAAAGACAGGGGCCTCATTTTCTCCTTCTCTCTATCCCCCCACAGTGCCCAACACTGGGCTGCTCACATGTGGGAGGCCAGAGAGTAGGGATGGACCCACCCAGTGCTGAGAAAGTAATTCAAGGGCCATCTCCTTCCCAGAAATTCCCTTCTCACTCCCCACCCCCACTGCCACCAACAGCTGAGTCCTAGAGGTAAGGACAATGGAGACAAGCAGTGGGAAAATGGTTCAACCCCCTGGGAAGAAAAGCGCCATAGAAATCCTAGGGCTTCCTATTATGCTTCTGGGGCTGGTTAGCTACGTTGGTCAGGGCACCAGGCTAATGAAGCCAGGTTCCTAGAATTGATTTCTCTCTGACCCTAGGAGGCCTGGCTTTGTAAATGTCTGGAGAATGAGAATGGATCAGAGTAAATTTATCCGCACAGCCCAAAAAAGTATCTCAGAACTGGCTACCACCTAATGAGAGTCATTGTAATGGAATAGAGAGTGCATTGAACTTGGAATTAGGAGGATTGTGAGGCAAGGCTGGTGGCCCTCCAAGCACCCTCACATGCAGCTGCTAAAATAATCTTTCTAAAATATTGAAGTGACCATTGCACCTTCCTGCTCAAGAATCTTCAATGGCCGCCTATTCCTTCTCGGCTAAAATACAATCTGTGAACTGACATTAGCTTCTTATCTTCCCAGCCACTTTCTATCATCTGATTGCATTCCAGCTAAACTTTCATCTCCAGCCTCCGTGACTTTGAATAGGCTGTTCCTGGTCCTCTCACCTCCCTGCCTTAGGAGGCTCATCTCCCTTCAAGGTTCCACTCAGCTGTTACTTCCTTAGGAAATAAGACTCCCCTGGGTAATTACTTTTCTCTTCCCCTTTAAATGTTCTTGCTTATATTCAGGTTCATTGATTTGGAGCTGGAGGGGACCTCAGAGGTTACAAAATCCAACCTCTACTTTTTGTGGTTAAGGAACCTTCGGCACAGAAGATGGACTTGCCCAGAGACACCATGAGGGTTAAGCTGGGCTGACCTAGGATTCAAACCCAGCTCCTCTGACACATCCAAGGCTCATTCTAGGACACCCTACAGGCTCACATTGTACATTCCCTAATAGAATGCAAACTCCTCAGAGTATTTCTACCATCTAGCTTTGTATACAACAGACATTTAATAAATGCTTATCGAATTGGATCGGTATAAAAATCCCTTCCCCCTCTTTCCTCCTAAGTAGAATGATTGGGTCAGTCAGTCAGTCAACAATTTTTTATTAAGTAACTATGTGCCCATGACAGGCACTGTGCTAAGTGGGGATTGGAAGAAAGGAAAAAACCAGGATTTCCTCAAGGAGATCCCATTCTATTGGGAGGGGAAGGGACAAAGCATTTCTGAAGTACTGAAGTTTCTAGTGCCAGACATTGCCCTAAGCACTTTGTCAATATTATCTCATTTGGCTCTCCCAGCAATCCTGGGAGGCCGGGGCTGTTCTTATCTTCATTTCACGAATGAGAAATCTGAAGCAGAAAAAGGTGAAATGATACCCTGGGTCACACAGCTAGCAAGTGGCTATGGCTAGATTTGAACTCAGGTTTTCCTGACTCCAAGTGCAGTACTCAATTCACTGTGCTTCCCAGGCTGCCTCACAGCAGCTAGTAAATCACTAGGTTTTATACAAGATACATACAGACCATCTGGAAGGAGGGGACCTCAGAGGACCCATCCAGCTTTCCTCAGTAGACGCCTGGTACAAGGAACCCATCCCTCAATTTAGCTCATTTATCTGGAACTGCTTCTAGGTAATAAGTACCTTTTCCTTTGCCATCTCGAGATTTTGGATGTTTGTCTTATCTCCTCCACCAGAGTCAGGATCTTCATCTCCTTCTGCTCAAAGGGCTTACGATGCTTCTCCTGAAGGAAGATGCAGAGGTACCTGCCGATGCCTGTTTGGTCAAGTCATTCTGACAGCCCAGCTGGCCAGAATTGGTGGGGCTCTTCTCACAACCAGTTCCTAGTCCTTTTCAGAGCTGCTGCTGTTAGATTCTTCTTTTTTACTTTTGTGTCCAAAAGCCCAGAAGGAAAGAAAGGCATCTTTCATCTGAAAAATCACCTTCAGTGAGAGAGTAGAGAAATCTAGTGATTGAGATTTGGGGGCTAAAGATTCAGGAGCAGCCCTGTGCAAAATTAGGAACTAGGCCTATAGCACGATGCGATCTTGAGCTGGAAGGAACGTTAAAATCCATCTCGTGTAACCACCTGAGGCCCAAAGAGAGAAGGTGATTTGCCCAAGGCTCCTATATACATGTATGTAGATAGATGGATGGATGGATGGATGGATAGATAGACAGATAGATAGATAGATGATAGATAGATAGATAGATAGATAGATAGATAGATAGATAGATGGGTAGATAGGTAGGTAGATGGGTAGATAGATGGATAGATAGATAGATAGATAGATAGATAGATAGATAGATAGATAGACAGACAGATAGATAGATGGGTAGATAGGTAGGTAGATGGGTAGATAGATGGATAGAT
Organism: Pseudochirops corinnae; assembly: GCA_028646515.1. Lineage (NCBI taxonomy): Eukaryota > Metazoa > Chordata > Mammalia > Diprotodontia > Pseudocheiridae > Pseudochirops > Pseudochirops corinnae. Next base: position 30,647,776 of record CM053586.1, read on the forward strand.
AGATAGATAGATAGATAGATAGATAGATAGATAGACAGACAGACAGATAGATAGATAGATGGAACAGACAGACGGACAGACAGACAGACAGATAGATGGGTAGATGGGAAGTAGGATAGATAGATAGACAGATAGATAGATAGACAGACAGACAGACATAGTCACAGCTTTATTGGGGAAAGATAATAAAAGTTAGCATTGAGGCTCTCTTTCTTGCCAAAAGTGGGTATCCCACTGGAGAAAGCATTGATTTTATTGGTTCTGCCTTTTAGTACACATGCCCAGCCTTTTTCTTTTCCTAACTGGCCACTTTGAGAATCTAACCCTTCACTTTTCCAGCTCAAGCCAGAGAGCCATGGACTTTGCCCCTAGAATGAAGCCAATAACTTCAGGAGGAGAGAGAGGCTCTCTCCATTGTTTTAAGATAGCTTTATCCTCATGAGGGAGCCATATTGAAGGAGGATCTGACCTCCAGGAGCAACATCTTTGTGGGAAGTCACATGTGCCTTATTCTGGACAACGGTCTACTCTGTCACCTTGACAGTGTGCAGGGCCTGAGTATAGACACTCAGACACCGAGTATAGACAGGATGTGGACCCTTGCTATGCTCCCACCATGGCAAAGATGGAGACCAAAAAGCACAGGCTCAAATATCATAGGATGATAGAATTTAGAGCTGGGAGGTGCCTTACAAGCCATCAGTCTAATGTCGTTTTATAGGTGAGGAAACCAACCTGTTATGTGTCCTGCCCACAGTCATTTGGGTAGGGCATGCTTCAGGAAGCAGGAATGGAATTCCAATATTCCCACCCCTACTTCCTGTCACTGCCTTTGGGCATTTCCCATCAACCTTCCCACCTTGGTCTCTAGCAGCATCCCCCTACTTGGTGTCTTTCCTTTCCCCCAGTCTGCTTTTTCTCTTATCCACCCAGATGTTCTGTTCAGCTTCTTCAAATGATCTTCATGTTGGGGAGGAGGGTGCAGAGAAGCCTCATACAATTAAGATCTTACTTTGGGGCATGTTATATCTGTACCAGAAGTCCATAATGTAAGCAGGTGACCCAGGGCCAAAATTCCCAGGCTAAATTTTGCACTTCGACTTCATTAGATTAATAAGGGAAGGTACCAGCTCCGTTTTCCTAATGCTAGTCAAGCCTATGCTCACTGTACCATGGTAGGAGACTAGGGAACTGGCGGAGGACAGGAGAACAGAAGATCAGGTGAATTGATGAACTAAAGAGGAAAAGAAGCAGGCAAAACGGTTCTCAATTGCCCTTTCCTTCTCCCACAGTAAACTGTGTGTTTCCTCAAAAAAGTCCTACCTGCTGTTTCACATGATGTTCCTAGGCAGAAGATAGTAAGTCACTGCCTGGGTTTCTCTCTCCTCCTACTGCTGCTGCCGAGGATAGAAATGCCCTAGCCTGCTAATAGACACATGGTTCTGCCTCAGCTCATTTCACCTCCCACATGAAGCTCTTCTTAATCCCCCCAGGTCCTAATGCCTCTCCTCAAGTAGAGTGCTGGTAAAACTTCAACGACGGCTCTTCAAGAAAAAAACATTGTACCCATAGGACATTTTTATATTTAATCTGCTTAATATTTTCTCTATCGCTTTTTTTAGTCTAAAAAAATTGAACATGATAGTAGACTCCAAACCCTGATTTGTAGGGTTTGCTCATTTCCAGAGTGTCAATGATCACAACTGAAAATGTCATACTTAGCTCTCTTGAGTTCAAGCTAATTCCAGCATGTCACATCTGACTGTTTGTGGTCCCATTTGGGGTTTTCTTGGCAAAGATACCGGAGCAGTTTGCCATTTCCTTCTCCAGCTCATTTTACAGATGAGGAAATGGAGGTGAACAGGGTTAAGTGACTTGCCCAGGGTCATACAGCTAATAATGTCTGAGGCCGGATTTGAACTAAGAAAGATGAGTCTTTCTGACTTGAGGCCCAGAACTCTATACACTGCGCCACCTAGCTGCCATATATATGTATGTTTATATGCTTATATTACTCATTTGTATTTCTATGTACACATTATCTTCCCTGTAGAATGTAATCTCTTTGAGGGCTGGAATTGTTTTTTTTTATTTTTCTGCTTTTTTATTCTGAGTACTTAGCCCAGTGCCTAGCACATAGAAGGCATTTAATAAATGCTTATAGATTCATTAGCCATGGCTTGAGTAGGTTTTTCTTCCCTTAAGGATTTTCTGAGAGCCAAGGTGTTATAATAAAGAGAGAGAGAGAGAGAGAGAGAGAGAGAGAGAGAGAGAGAGAGAGAGAGAGAGAGAGCCCTTCTTAGAGACCCACAGACTTGAATTCTAAGACTAGAAATTACAGCAAAATGTAGGCCTTCATTGGTAGAGGGAATCTCCTCACTGGGAGTTTTCTGTATCAATGAAATCACTGGGTCCAGTTTTTAAAAAAGAAGAAGAAACACCTTAGGGCAGCCTCCAGGGATGGGGAGGGGAATGGGGGACACTGAGAATTTCCCAGGCTGGGTTCCTTGAGCAGCCAGAGAGACTCTTACCCACCAACAGGTCTGCCCAACTGGAGGTCAGAGACAATGAATGGCCAAACTGGACACTAAGGAAGACTCTGCTGGAAGCATCTTCGACTTCCAGGGTACAGACTTTGCTTCTATAGTTTCTCCAGGCCCACTTAAGAAGCACAGTTAATCCATGAAGGGAAGGGAACAGGTATTTACATAGCACCTGCTATGAGCCAGGTAACTGTGCTAAGCATGTTACAGAGAGTAACAACAACTCTGGGAAGAAGGTGCTATTTATTATGGCCATTTTACAGTTGGAGAAACTGAAGCAAACTGAGGTTAATTGACTTGCCCAGGGTCACATATCTAGTAAGCATCTAAGGCTGGATTTGAACTCAGGTCTTCCTGACTCCAGGCCCAGCCCCCTATCCACCAGTTGCATCTTTTTTTTTTTTTTTTTGGCTTTTTGGAGGGGGGGAATGCAGAGCAATTGGGGTTAAGTGATTTGTCCAGGGTCACCCGGCTAGCATTAAGTGTCTGAGGCTAGATTTGAACTCAGTCCTCTTGACTCCAGGGCCAGCGCTCTACTCACTGCACCACTTAGCTGCCCCTACCAGTTGCATCTTGCATGGTTCCTGGCTCTAAGATCAGAGTCCAAGACCTGGCACCCCTGGTGATTACTCCGTCCTCCATCGCTTTCCCTACAGTAATCTCCAGGTGGCTCTTGAATCCCCCCAGCAGGATCTTGGCATGAATCCAATCGACACCTGTTGCATTAGACTCTTTCCCACTGACATCCTAGAAGGTGCCCTGATTTCCATTTGGGTGCCACTGCCTTTTAGTCTCTGTTCAGATACAAGATGAGAATTCCATTCCATCCCATTTCCCCTAAGATATTGTACTGGATTATCATTAGGTCTTTCTCCCTCACCCCTTCACTCCTCCCCTCACCTCGCCCCCCAACACACCCAGCTCAGACTTGTGGGTTGTAAGCTTTCTCACATCCCTGTACCAAAAGATCAGGCTGACTTCTTCCCCATGAGTACTGATCCATCTTGCTCACCTCCCCTGCTTCTGACTACCCTTTCCCAAGCAAGGCTCCTGGGAAGTCTCCTTTCACACATGCATCAGGACTGATTGTCTCTCTTGTCTCTGGCAGAGCCACAGCTGAGCCCCATTATCCCAGGACAGACCCCCCCCCCCCCCCCATGAGGCAGAGTGGAGAGAGTAATAGATCTGGAGCATCTTCAGTCGGCTCCATACTTATCTGTGTAACCCTGGGAAAGAGCCTCAGTTTCCTCCCCTGTAAAATGAAGGGTTTAAAATAGATGGT
>CM053586.1:30651700-30667557 GCA_028646515.1 Pseudochirops corinnae
TTTTTAAAATCTCACAGCTCCATTGGTAAAAATTTGTGTGTCCTTCCCCCAATATATTCATTTTTGCTTATTTATAAGTTACATTCACACTACTGCATATATTATTAAATTTATACAGAAATAGACATTGTTAAAGGATGAGATAAAGCTGGAATAATATTTGATCTGGGAATCAGTACAGTTACGAAAGCTGTATTGAGTAAGGGAGTGCTACAGTCCAATCTGTGTTTTAGGACACATGATAGACTGACTCTGGGAGAGACCTGAGGCAGGGAAAACAGCATGAGGTGAGGAAGGCAGTGAGGGACAGGATGGCATGATGGAGGTAGATTTGAGAGACGTGGTGGGAGAAATGACAGGATCTGGCAAGCTTGCTTATGTGGTGTGAGAGAGAACGAGGAATTGAGACTGATGTGGAAGTGGAGAGCCTGGGTTATTTGGGAGGATGGAAGGGGGGTGTCCTTGGCAGGAAGAGGGCAGGGTTGGCAGGGAGGATGGGGATGCAGATTACAATCCATGTTGTTAGTGTTCTCCAGTCAGTTAGTCAAGTCTGCCACTTCGTGACCCTGTATGGGGTTTTCTTGGCAAAGATACTGGAGTGGTTTGCCATTTCCTCCTCCAGTGGTTTAAGGCAAACAGAGATGAAGTGACTTCCCAGGGTCACACAGATGGTAATGACTAAGGCTGAATTTAAACTCAGATCTTCCTGATTCCAACACTATCCACTGAGCCACCTAGCTTCCTCTATTACAATCCATGCATCCTTTAGACTCACGGTTTCCTATCTGACATGAAAAGGGGGAAGAGAGAGACTCTTCATTGCTCATCAGAGCAGGGCCTGCCTCAGTCACAAGGTAATTTCAGAGGCAGGGAAAGGGTCTGCTGTATGCGACAGGACAGGGCTGGGGTGGGATTTTCCCAATGGTATTTGCATAAATGATGCTGGTTGTGCCCAGGGAGGCAGTTAGATTATAATTGCCTTGAGTGGCTAGTGCTTTACTTAGGACTCAATGTGATTAGGGCTGTGCCCTGCAGAGGGAGGAGGCAGAGGGGGAAAGGGATTCAGGGAGAGAAGGTCTGCTGAGAGAGAAGAGTAAGTGTGGCTATGTTAGAGACAAGCCCCATGACTGGCAATAATGTGGGAGGAATGAAACCCATCTTCCCACTGCTCTGAGTCATTCAGAGAACAGGGATGGGTCACTGGTGTGCATTATTTTAAAGACAGGTCCATGTGCTGACTTTCTCAGAGGTTGCCCCCTTTCAGGGCAGCTGGGCAGTACAGTGAATAGAGCACAGGTCATGCAGTCAGGAAGACCTGAGTTCCAAACCCGCTTCAAATAAACTTACTAGTAATGTGACTCTGGACAAGTCACTTACTTCTCTGAGCTTTAATTTTCAACTCTGCAAAGTGAGGATACCTTAATTTTTAACTCTGCAAAATGGGGATCATAATAGCACCAGTCTCAAAGGTTATGTGATAACATATGCAAATCTTAAAGCACTATATGTAAATATTAACTATTGTTATATGAACTTGGGTTATTTTCTTTTCCTAGATGGTGGACATCATCACCTTTCCTTAATTTTCCTTTTCTATCTTCTTGCTTCCCAGGTTTGATTAACTTGAATTCTTTACAAGGTATCATATTATTATCATTAAAAATGAACAAATATAAGAAAATTTCTCCGTTAGGTCAGTGAAAGTCCAGAGTAGTCTGCTAGTTGCCTAAATTTAGAAAATAGGGAAGGAGACATAAAAATGCCTCTAGATGCTTCCAGAACACTTCAAGGATGTGGTTTCAGACTGTATTTTCTTCATTTGTTGAAAAGTAAAAAGTCAGGATTGGGCTGTTGAGGTTATTGGAGGTCATACCAAATGAAGATGTATTGAATGAGCTGGGTATGTTTACTCTAGAGAAGGGAAGATTTAGATCATGATAACTGTCTTCAGGTATTTGAAAGGCAGAACCAGCATGGAAATCAGAAAGGAGATTTCAGTTTTAAGTCAGGAAAAACTTTCTAACAATAGGTGATACCCACAAGTGATCAGGGGGCTCCCTTGAGAAGTAGCAAGAGGATTTTCTCATCTTGGAGGCTTGCAAGGAGAGCTGGAATTCTGGGGATTCAGTCAAAGGGCTGCATTTGAAGATATAGAAGACCACATGTGGCCTCCCCACCCCTGGCACTTAGATGGTCATGTATAGTTGATGTTGTAGGAGGGGATTGTTGGTCAGATTCTGGTTGGACTGGATGAGTTCTGACTCTAATTCTGTGATGAATTGTGTGAAGAAATTATGGAAAAGTTAGGCCCTAAATCTGTAAAATGGGTATAATAATATCAGTATTCTGTGACTCACTAGAGTTGTTGTACGAGTCAAAGGAGGTAAAAGATGAGAAGCCCTGTATAAAGGTAAATTTCTGTCGTAATCCCACAAGGGATCCAATGAAACTGAGATACTGCAATCAACTGGCAACGAGGATACACTGAATCCCGGGCGTGAGGCTGGAGTCACAGAGACCAGCTGGGATGCTGTGGCCACAATCAGGGCACAGTGAGAAGAACTCGGGACTAGACAGGCATCAGAAGCCCCAGATCTGAAACCCGGCTTTGCCACAGGTTGTCTGTGGGTCCGAATACCTTCCCCTTCCCTGGGCCTCCGTTTCCTTATTCTTAAAATAAGAGTGTTGGACTTCATGATTTGTGAGGTTCTTTGCAGCTTTAATGTTGGTTGTGACTCTCTTAATGAATTGGGTTTATTGGAAATAGCCTCTGCTATTGAAACTCATTTGCTTGATATATCAGTTGTGAGGACACGTTTTATTGCTCATAAATTGGGTCATTACTATTGGGTTTCAGGTCATCATAATTTCCAGAGGAGCACTGATACAGTTTCATTGGGACACGAATCAAATGAAATTATATATGTGAAGTGTTTTGCAGACGTTAAAGCATTATTTACATTTTAGCTATAATTACAATTGTTTTTATATTATTACTAACATGATTGTTGTTGTTGTTGTTGTTACAGCAGTTAGATGGCACCTTAGTACACAGAGTGCCAGGTCTGGAGCTAGGAAGACTCTTCTTGAGTTCAAATCTGACCTTAGACACTAGCTGTGTGACCCCAGGCAAGTCATTTAACCCTGTTTGCCTCAGTTTCCTCATCTGTAAAATGAGCTAGAGAAGGAAATGGCAAACCACTCCTATATCTTTGCCAAGAAAATCCAAAATGGGTCACGAAGAGTTGGTCATGACTGAAATTGACTCAACAACAATCGTCATCTTTATTATAGTGCTGGGAATATCTGGGCTCAAGTACTGCCTTTGATATTTCTAATTACGTGATCCTAAGGCAAATCTAACAAGTCATGGACTGGTTGTAGTCCGTTTGGCAAAGGGAATTGCCATACTGGTAATTTCCGGCACTGACCAGAAATCACAGACAAGCATAATTTTAAACCTTGAATTTGTGTTGCCATTATTAGTAGGAAAAAATGGCAGCCCATCTTTTCACAGAAAACTGACTTAGGAGTCGGGAGATCTGGATTCATACCCCAGTTTTGGCATCTTCTAGTTGAGCGATTGATGGATCTTGGGCAAGTTGATTTATCTCTTTGAGCCTCATAGATGTAAATCCTAGGCACATAAATCTAGAGCCAGAAAGGCTCTCAGAGGCTCTTTAATCCAACTCCCCTTATTTTACACAAAAAGAACCTGAAACCCAGGGTGGTCCAATGGCTAGCCCAAGGTCACAAAGGTCATCAGAAGTGAGATTGGAACCTGGGTCCTCTAGACTCCAGTCAGTGCTTGTTCCACACTGTATCATGCTCCTTTTTGCTCAGTTTCCGCATCTGTACAATGGAGATTGTCATATCATTTATCCTAACTCTCTCCCTGAGTTGTTGGGAGAAAGTGCTTTGTAAACCTCAAAGGCGCTGTGAGAATGTGGAATGATTTACTTATTGAAATCCTTATTGTTGCTCAACTTGCCTTTAACCAAGCTATGTATGTGTCTTCTTCCCTCCCCCACCTCTACTTCGTGCCTTTTTTGGTGGCAGTTCAAATTATTTCAAGGAATGTCCTCTCTGATGTGGGATTCCGGGTGATCTGACAATGCCCCCATACTCACCAGTTGGCCACCTAGTGGCTATGGATGCTCTCAAAGCATCTCCTTCTCCCCTCCATCCTGACTTCCATCATGGCTCAGGTCCTTTTACGTCTCCTTTCTTGGATCCTCCTCAAATGGTCATGTATAGACTTGTTGGTTCCCTCTTTGTATACAGGGGGATGCCCTCCCTGTCAAAAGGCAAAGATTTTTCTTCATTTTATCTTTGTATCCTCAGTGCCCAGCGATCAATGCCTTGCACTTAGGAGGTGGCACTTAATAACTGTTTTGTGGATTGGGTCGGATTGGATTGGATTGGATTGGATTGGATTGGATTGCTTCGTAGTCCATCCAGCCATCCACCCTGGCCATCTTGCCATCCACGCTGCTTCCACATCTCCCTGGATCAGCACCCTGCACACCGGACCTTCAGAATCCTTGTTTCCCAGTCCCTGGGGAAGTTAATCTACTCAGCTTTGGAATTCTCAACCTGGGTCTGTGCCATTTTGGTTCATGATTGAATGAATGGAAATTATCCTAATTAGCTAGACCTAGGCAGCCCAAACTGTTCTTCACCTTTATTGCAACCTTGTCATTTGTCATGCCCTCCATATACCATCTTCCCCATCCCTTCTTTCTACCTCTTGCTTTGGGCTCAGTAATAAAATCAATACTACCATCCTAGTATTTCCTGAAAGGGTTGTATTTATTAACTGCCCTGTGAATCAACTCAACATTCCTGACCCTCTTCCCTGGTCACCACTTCCTCAATGTGTGTTGTCTACCTCAGTTAGAATGTAAGCTCCTTGAGAGCAGATACCATCTCATTTTTTTAATATTTTGTATAATTTTTTTATATAAGAAATGTTTTATATTTTATATATTTCACTTTTATATAAGGAAGCCTCAGTGCTTAGCACATTGGCTAGTATACAGTAAGTGCTTAATAAATGCATTTTTAAATTTTTTTTTTTTTTTCATTGAATTGGACTGCGTTAGAGTGGATTGATTTAGTTTGGATTTGCTTGGGCTGGGTTGGATTCAATTGGACTGGACTAGACTTGACTCAGTTGGGTTTGATTGAGTTGGATCAGATTACTGAATCACAGAAGAGTTTCGACCTGCGTCAATGGAAGGAAGACTCATATCAGTGAAATCAGAGGTTGTTAAAGTTAATACACACACATATACATACACACAAACACACATATATATACACACATTTACACACACATATACACACACATATTTACACACACACAGACACACACACACTCTTCACAATAGTCCTTCTCCAATATTAATTCTTGGCATGGGGTATAGAGATGATCCTGGATTCTCTAAGGATACTCTAATAGAACACATATCCTGCTACATCCTAGCAAAGCTCAAAAAGGCTTTGAGTATTAGTCAGGCTATTTTTATCAATTTTTGAAGAAAAAAAGGGGGGAAAGGTGGATTCTTCCAAATATTAACTGATGATTTTTACTGATTTTTAATGATGAATTTACTCAGATTCTTCTCAAAATGCTAGAAAGCATAATTAGAAGGATGGTTAGTGACCACTTAGAAAGGGAAGCAATAATCACTTTAAGCCAATATAGGTTCATACAGAACAAATCACATCTCATCATTGGGGAAGTGACTGGAGAAATTGGGGTGTATATATACATATACACACACATATATACATACACGCATATGTGTATGTACATATATATATATATGAATTTTAGTATACTGCACCATAGAAAATCATATATATGAAAAATTTCAGAGAAACATAGAAAGAATTAGTATTAGAGGATCATAGTGTATGAACTGATTCAGAATGAAATAAGAACCAGGACAAAATATGTACTGTGAAAATATTGTAAGTGAAAAGAACACCAAAAAGAAGCAGAATTCTGAATAATTGTAATGAACAATCTTGATCCCAGAGAACAGCTGATGATGAGATGACCCCCCCCCCCATTTTCTTTAGGGAAGTAGGACTTTATGGTCATGGAATGCTGTACAATACACTGTCAGACAGAATCTCAGTGCTGGTTTTTCTTTATCTGTTTTTCTTTGTTACAAGTATGGGATTTATGGTGTGGGGTGATGAACATTAGTCCATAATGCCTGATGGGAAAACAAAAGGCATCTACAAAAAGGCAGTGGGAACTGGGGAGTAGAGCCCCCAAAGCAAACATTTCAGAAAGTCACCTCCCTCATATGCCTGAAAAGAACAGGTTTAGCTGCTGCTTGGGTACCATTTATACTCATTTTTTAGGGAAGAAACATCATTCAATACTCGCTCTCCTTTTAAGAGCCCCCAGGATTTGTGTGTGTGTGTGTGTATGTGTGTGTGTGTGTGTGTGTTTTCTCATTTGCCAAATGGGCAGTGATGCTATTATGAGTGTGTGTGTCTGTGTGTGAAAGATGACAAAGAGGAGGAGGAGACATGGGGGAAGGGAAGAGATAAAGAAATAGGGAGCAGGGAGGGGAGGGAGGGTGTGAGGGGAAGAGAGAGGAGCAGAGAGGGGGGAAGGGAGGAAGCAGACAAGAGAACACAGGATCCTGTGAGAATATAGCCACATTTGCTGCCGAACTGCTCACTGAAGGAAGATGGCAAACTTTCCTTCCAACGCCTACCCCAAAACAAGCCCTGAAGTAGGTGAGGATAATATCTACCCCACCCTCGCTCCCACCCCCATCTCAGGTCCTCTTGGACACTCAGCTGGTCCTTCATTACCTCTGGTCCTTCCTGTCAGGAGGAAAGCCGGTCTTAGAAGACAACAATCACATTTAATTAATTCAGTTTCCCTCCCAAGAATGTTAACTTTTTTAAAGGAGAAGAACCTGAAGGATCCGTTTTTTGAATTCCTATTGATCTCTTGTTTTTATGTCGCCTTAACTTCCAAATGTATCTCTTCCTCCTCTCCTACCCAGGGAGCCATCCCTTGTAACAAATTAAAATAAAATAGAAGGGGGGGTGGGGGCGAGTAGTTCAATCAAATTAAGCAACATATCAGCCAAGTCTCTATATGGTGTTCCACGTCCATACTTTCCCATTCTTGCAAAGGCGGAATGGGAATAAGCATTTATATAGTGCCTACTGTATGCCAGGCACAGTGCTAAGCACCTGACAAATATCCCATTGGATCCTCACAACAACCCTGGGAGATAAGCAATGTTTTGATCTCTATTGTACAGAGGAGAAAACTGAAACAAACTGAGATTAAGTGACTCACCCAGGGTCATACAGCTAGTAAGTATCTGAGGCTGAATTTGAACTCAGGTCTTCCTGATTCCAGGGCACTATAGCACCACCTAGAGGCTCCTTTAAAAAGACAGGAGGAAGAGGCATCTTTTCATCTTTTTTTCTAGCTTGAAAAATACTTACATAATGTTTCGTTTCTTTTTTGTTGCTGTTATTCTTGCCATTTACATTGTTACAGTAATGGACCCTGTTATTTTCCTGGTTCTGATTACTTTGCTCTGCATCAGCTGACAGAAGTGCTTCTCTAAATTCTTCACATTCCCGAGGGAATGAATTTCTAATGCTCAAATTCCAGACAACAGTATATTACTCTATTACTCTTACTTCCTTGTCAGGGCATCATCCCAATTTAAACTTGTCATCCATTTTTTAAAGGAGAAGTTATTTCAATTGTGTCTAATTCTTAATGTATACATTAAAAATATTTCCTGATGACATGTAAAGGTCTCTCAGAGAAATGCCATGGGTTTTTTTTTTTAATTTAGCATTTATAGATGAAAATGCTTATTTCTGAACTTAGGTTTTTGCAACATTATTATTTTTGCCACTTGGTAATTTTAGGTTTATAAGTCAAACCCTAAAAAGGATCTTTTTATTCCCCTATCCCCATATTTTGCCTATATTTAGGACAGGCTTTCACACGGTGATTTAAGTGCTCCAATCACATGACTCATGGTCTGAACACCAGCTCATAAGCTCATAAAATCATGAATTTGTCAGATCTTTCCCTTTTTAAAAAAATTTAAATAAAGTGCAGTTCTTCATTAAACCACAGACAGGCAGCAGCACGAAAGATCTTAGTCTTAGATTTGAAGCTGGAAGGGGGTTTGGAGGCACTCTAGCCCAACTGCCTCATTTTACAGAGGACAATGTGGCGCCCCAGAAAAGTTAAGTGACTTGCCCAGGGTTACACAGAGAGTTAGTAGCTGAGTCCAAATTCCAACTTAGGTCTCCTGACACACACACCCCCTCCCCAATCCAGTTCTTTATACTGTATTATACTAATAAAACACTATGTGAGTGTGGGAGTTGGGCAAGGGGAGGATGTCAGGCTGTCTTTCTAAATGAAATAATAAGTTAATTGTATAATTTGGTACCTTTCTCACTGGTCCTCATTATAAATTTTAAAATTCCTTCTTTCCTTTTGATTTATGTCTCCAAAGAAAGAAAACATTGTCTGCTTGTCTCCTTTGATTCTGTGATAAAGCTGGGCTATCCTCTAATTATTCTCCTTCACAGCATCTAGGTGGCCCAGTGATTAGAGTGCTGGGCCTGGAGTTCAAAACTAGCCTCAGATACTTACTAGCTGTGTGATCCCAGTTTGTCTCAGTGTTCTCATCTGTAAAAAAGGTACAATAATACTACCTATCTCTGAAGGTTGTCATGAGAATCAACTGAGATTATATATACATATATATGTATGTATGTTATATATAAATAGTACATAAATATGTGTATAATATATGTAGGTATATATACATGCCTGCATACATACATACATGCATACAAACATACATATCTTAGGACAGTGTCGGGCACACAGTAGGCACTACATAAATATTATTGTTGTTATTATTACTATGCTTGATATCTTAAGCTCTGCTTGTCTTAACAGTTGGTTGAAGGAAGAATTGCCAAAGGAGATGAAAGATTGTGCTTTTTTTTTTTTAGTGCTTTTAGACTCAGCCTGTGATTGCAAGGTTATTTCAGTTACAGATCCAAGCTTATGCTGAAGTACAACCTTAAAAAACAACAACAATATTTTTAAAGAAAAGTTAGCAGGGTTTTGAGGACAGAGAATTAAAAGTGATTTCATGATAGTCTTTAAGAGAAAAGAGAAATGAATTGGAGGCCTGGAGGCCAAGGCTCCAGTCCTGACCCTATCCCTGGATCACTGGGCAGGTGACGCTAGGAAATTCAGTTCTTTTCTGTGGTCATAGTTGATATCCATGATCCCTTCTGGTTTTGATATTCTATGTTTCGGTGGCTCTATTAAAAAAAAAAAGGATTGTTAACTCCTGAAAAATTGAGAGTTGCTTTGAATGCAGGCTCACTGGTCACAGTCTCCCCTCTCTAGCAGCAAATTCTACTTTAATTAGCATTTATTTTCTCTCTCCCACCCACCTCCACCTGAAAAATAACTAAAATTTAAAAAATATATATTCTTATGACAGATATGCACAGTCGAGCAATGAAAATTTCCTCATTGGCCATTTCCAAAAATATATGTCTCTTTCCTGCTCCTGAGACAACCAATCTCTCTTTCAGTCCTCTGGAATCATGGCTTTTTGTTGCCTTAATCAGTTTCAAAATCTTTCAAATGCCTTTGTAATGTTTTCACTGTATAAATTGTTCTTTTGTTCTGCCCACTTCACTCTACATTAGTTCCTAAAGGTCTTCTCAATTTCCTCTGAAATTATCCAATTAAGCATTTCTTATGGGACAATAATATTCCATTAAATTCACATATCATAATATGTTTAACACTTCTCCCACAGGTAAATACTCTTTTGTTTTCCAAGGGTTTTTTGCTACTATGAAAAGAGCTAAGATACATACACATTCACAGACACAGATGCATTTATAAGTGGGTCTTTTTATCTTTTGATCTCTTTGGGGTAGTAGTAAGACTGGGCCAAAGGGTACGCACAGTTTAGTATGTTTTGTGCATAGTTACAAATTGCTTTCCAGAATGACTGGGTTAATATATAGCTCCACCAACAATGTATTAGTGTGCTTATTTTCCCACATCCCCTCCAACATTTGTCATTTTAGTCTTTTGTCATCTTTGCCAATCTGTTGGGTATGAGGTACAACTTCAGAGCTGCTTTAACTTTCGTTTTTCTAATTATTAGTAAATTGGAACATTTTTTCACAGGGTTGTTGATAGCTTGGATTTCTTCTACAGAAACCTGCCTGTTTAAATCCTTTGATCATTTATCAATTGGGGAATGGCTTTCATTCTTATAATTTTGAACCAGTTCCTAATATCTCTTGGAAATGAGACCTTTATCAGAGAAACTTACTATGAAGATTTTTACCTTAGTTATTTCCTTAGTAAGTTTTACTCACTGAAGATTTTTCCTTAGTTTCCTTAGTTATTCCTTCCTAATTTTAGCTGCATTGGTTTTTTTGTGCACATTACAATTGTATATAATTGTATAATAATTTTATTTACTATATTTGATTTTATATAATTATAATTTTACATAATCAAAATTGTCCCTTTCATCTTCTCTGATCTTCTCTATCCCTTGTTTGGGGATCTATGGTTTGAAAAGGTATTTTCTTCCTTATGCCACTAAAATTTTTATGAGGTAACCTTATGTGGCAAGTCACCTTCTTTGAGTTTCAGTTGCTGCCTTAGTAAAAATGAACGGAATAGGTCACCAGAGACAATGTTCTCTGGTGGATGGCAGAGCCCAACATGTCCTGTATCTGATACCCAGGAACCTTGTGTCTCTGCCTAAAAAGACAGAGGCTCCCTCCCTTCATCCTAGGAGAGGAGACCTGAAATTTCAAGACAGGTGAGAAATGAACCGCAACCTATAGGCAGGAACAGGATTCCTTTGCATTGACTGAGAAAAGAAATGAGAATATTAGGGTCACTAATGCTGCTGGAATCAGGGACTGAACTATGAAGGGAGGGAGATGATGCTGAAAAAACCATAACTAACCTGAGTTTCCGACATTTCCCCTCTCCCCACTCTCCCTTGCTATCCAGCAACAGTGGGTATCCCTTTCCAAAGCTTATCTCTGTTTCTTGAAAGTCTCTCTTTTAGGTGGCTGGTCACCAGGTCTCTCTAGAAACTGGACCTGATAAAAATCCAAAGGCATGCTTGGTCTGTCCGTATTTCCTTTGCTCAAAAGCTGTGGGAGGGAAGTGATCATAGAAGGTGTGAGGGAAGCTCCCTTTCTAAATTGTAGAGGAGTAGAATCTCCAGCTGGGGGCTCAGAGCAAATGAAAGAAATTTTTACTGAAAAGTAGGGGAAAGATTAAGGCATATGAATCCATATTGTTATTCCTCTGGGCAAAGAATGAACTAAGCAAAGGTATTAGGGAAAAGAGACTTGGGGAGGAGAAACTTTCTTTCTTTTGGCAATTCTTCTGGACTGTGCATATTTGTCATAAGGATTTTTTTTTTAGTTGTTCAGGTGGAGGTGGGTGGAAGAGAAAATAAATGCCAATTAAAGTAGAATCCGCTGATAGGAAGAGGAGACTGTGACCAGTAAGCCTGCATTCAAACCAACCCACAATTATTCAGGGATGACAACCCTTTTTTATTTTTAATAGAGTCTTTGGAACATAGAATATCAAAGGCGGAACGGACCTTGCGTGTTGACCAAATAAAAAGTCACGCCTATATGAATACCTCCAGGGAGAAGCTGAGTAAGAGTGGGCACAAAATGGGCATCCAAGTTTGTGCCATACCAAACATAACCAGACCCGAGATGCTGACGTCTTAGTAAAATGAGGCTGTTTGACCAGAGAATGTCCTGAGGGGTCTTCCACTTCTGACATACTGGGATCTTTTCAGGGGTGTGCTAAAGTCAGCTCAGACGGGCTTTTGAGAACTTATACCTTGGCAAATAGCAGACAATAAAAATTAAGACTTAATTTATATGGTTTTATTGGCTGTCTGGATTTAAGAAAGTCATAGGAAAATGTTAATAATGAGAATTTAACTTGAAAGTGTGTCATACCTTTCAGAGAGCTGATTGTTAGACATCTACCGCTGGGTCTCTGTCTTGGATTCCCCTCTCAACCACTTTTCCCCACCTAAATTCAGTAATCTCAGCAACTTCTTCTTCAATTGATTTCCCCAACCGTTTCCTCAACTCTCCTACTTTGCCCCTATCATACTTAAACGGTGGGGTCTCTAATGGGGCTTAGCCCAATAATGAATCAGCCAACCAACAAGCATTGATTAATGATGAAGTCCTGGCCACAGGTGACCAACTCCCAGTGGCTCAGCTTCCATCCTCCTTGGATTGGCTACAGATAAAGTATCCAGGACCATCCTTTCCTCTTTCCTTCCAGACTTCATTCCTACATTTGTTGTTTGTCCTACGTTTTCAAAGGGGACCGTGACATGAGGAAGGAGATGTTGTGACTTGCAAGAGAATTGGATCTCAGTGAGGCAGGGCTGTGCAGTCACCAGCCTCACTTTCTCCTCCAGAGCCATTTGGATCCAGTGGCCAGATATAGATCAGAATGGCTGGAGATGGCCCCCCTCTCCAGACTTAGAGGAAGTCTCTGCTTTTTGGAAGCTGAGCTCCTAGCTCAGGTATCCTAAACTATGAAAGAGGGCTTTTTAGTCAGAGTTTAAATGGGGCGATTTCAGGGCTAGAATGGGGGGGGGGTGTTTTTCTTAGCAGGATGTTTGAAAGTGGACTTGTTCTCCAGATTCCTAAGAGCCCTAAGTGGTCCAGGAGTGATAAATTAGGAGGGGGGGAGGCATAAAGATGAAAGGAAAGGATTCTAGTCCTGGCTCCGCCCCTTGTTAACTGTTCTTCCTTGGCTGAGACCTTGGGAATGATGATACTTAGAAAGAAGTTCCTGGGAAATGTAGGTAACGTAAAAACAAAAGCTTGACCTTTCTTTGGCTGGACCCTGTTGATATTCCTATCTTCTAGGATTGTAGCCTTGGAGCTGGAAAGGATCTCTTATTTTTCACATCAGGAAACTGAGACCCAGAGAGATTACAAATTTTTTTAAAAGAATGAATTGCATCACGGATATACAAAACTGCTATTTGACTCTTTTCGTATCCCTACACAGTTCCTGGCACAATATCAGAGCTAAATCTTTATTGATTGATTGCTATTCGAGGTCTGAGGGGCAAAAAAAAAAACAAAAACATTACCTGTTTTGGAGGAGGATTGAGGAAGGCTTCTTGGAAGAGGTGGCATTTGAACTGAGTCCTAAGAGGTAGGCAGGAATCCAGCAGGCATGGAGAACATTCCAGACAGAGGAAATGCCTAAGCAGGCATAGAGACCAGAGCGTGTTTGGGCAGCACAGAGTATTACTAGATAACATCTATGTTTTCTCAAGGCTTGCTAAGCACTTTACATACACTATTTACATTTGATCTCACAACACCCCTGTAAGGTAGGTGCTAATATCATACCTATTTTTCAGATGAGGAAATTGAGACTAAAAGCAGTTAAGGGACTTGACCAGGGTCCAACAGCTGGGTAGTGTCTCAAACTCAGGTCTTCTTGACTCTATGTCCAGCCTTCTAAACACTATACCACCTAGCTGTCTCTCAAGGACAGCAGGAACATAGAGTGAGTGTCTCCTGCTCTGGGGTCACAATCCATAATAGGAGATATCCTCAGTGCTGAGAAGTGGGAGATGAGTGAAAAGAGGAGATAACAAAGAGAAGAAAGCTTCAAGAAAACTCCCCCATGGACAAAAGCTGCCAAGATCCTTCCTTCATTCACTTCCCATTAGCCCCAGTCCAAGGTAGTTGCCCACCCTGACCTAAAAGCTCAGTGCACAATTAGCACAGAATCCTACCAGCTCACACATTTGTGGATCCCTGCCCAGTTTTCAACCTTTGGAGAATATCTTTCTCAGTGAACTGAGCCCCCAGCTGGCCTGTGGGAAGTTGGCTCCACTATCATAACAGTCTTCCTTGATGAGGGACCCAGGCTCTTTAGGCATTGCCTCTGCTCAGACTAGCCTCTGGGCAACCATTCCAGCAAAGAACAAGACACCTTCGCTGTTCAGTGCAGCCCTTTGCAAAGCAGCCACTGGCTGGCTGGCTCCCAGGAGGCCAGGTTGGGCTCATCCATTGGGACTGCTGTCCTTCCTCTGCAAGGATCTCAGTGAGGAGAGAAGAAGGGAGGGAGAACCACAATCCCACAACAGAGAGTGGAATCCAAGCAAAGCCAAAGGCAAGGAAGATGAGGTTAGTTTGGGGTGAGGTTAGCAGGTCTTCCTGGAGAGAAATAGCCCTCAGATTAATACAAATTCAGCCATAGGGTGACTCAGCCTAGAGAATGCTTACAAAGAAATGGTTTAGACTCCGTGGTCTTACCTGTCGAACTTCCTGCTTGGTTTGGTTTCAGGCTCTGCATTCCAGATAGAAGGATGCTGGAGATGCTTCTGGAGGCTGTTACAGTCTAGAAGGAAGAGCCCTCCTGAGTCCCAGATCAGTTACTTAAAACTTGCAGGGCGGCAGTGTGACGTAGTGGGTAGAGTCTTTGGCCTGGAGTCAGGAAGGCCTGGGTTCAGATGTTGCCTCTAATCCTTATTAGCTGTGGAGTATCAGCCAGTCTCTTTACTCTCTGAATCAACTTCTAGAGAGAGTAATTTATATCACTGCCTCTACTGCCCAGCACCAGGGCCTTCTCTCTTTAACTCCACACGATCTGGCTTGAGGCCTCCCCATTCCGCTGCACCTTCTTTCATCCTGGTCTCCCACATCCTCTTTACTTGCAAACCTGGTGGTATCTTCTCAGTCTCATTGGCTTGATCTTTCTGTAGCACTGGATGCTACCTGTTGACCACTCCCTTCTTTGTGGTATTCCTAGGATTGTAGACTTTGAGCTGGAAAAGGAATCAATTCCAATATTTTACACATGAGGAAACTGAGGCCCAGGGAGGTTATGTGACACATAGGATCATCAGATCTAGAGTTAGAAATGGCCTTAAAGGTCACCTTATCCAACCCCTTCATTTACAAGTGGAGAAACTGAGATCATGGAGGTTAAGTGACTTGCCAGAGGTCACATAGGAAGTAAAAGAAAAGGTAGGATTTGAACTCAGCTCTTCTGACTCCTTGTTTGGTCATTTCAGTCATGTCCAAGTCTTCATGACCCCAGTTGGGGTTTTCTTTGCAAAGACACAAGAATGGTTTGCCATTTCCTTCCCCAATTCATTTTACAGATGAGGAATCTGAGACAAACAAGGTTAAGTGACTTGTCCAGGGTCATACAGCTAGTAAGTGTCTAAGGCTAGTTTAGAACTCAGGAAGATGAGTCTTCTTGATTACAAGCCCAGCGCTCTATCCACTAAGGAACTCCCTAGCCAGTGACTGACTCCTAAGCCAGTATATTTTCCATTACACCACTCTCTCCACCCTTGATTTGCAACCCTGTCATGGTTCTCCTCCTACCTCTCTGATTGTTCCTCCTCTGGCTCCTTCTGTTCCTCTTGCCCTCTTAAATGAGCTGTCCCTTGGCCATCTTTTCTCCCTCAGTCCTCTTCCTCATCTCTTATTACGGCTTCAGTCAACAGTTCAGGGCAGATAATGACCAATTGTCATCTCTGGCCCTCACTTCTTTCCCTGGGATTCTAGTGAAGGTAAATTTTGATGGTCAGAAGCTGCCTGCTTAACTTGGGGTTTACTGGCTAGATTCCTTCTTTCCTTCCTTCCCTCCTTCCTTCCTTCCTTCTCTCCTTCCTTCCTTCCTTCTCTCCTTCCTTCCCTCCTTCCTTCTTTCCTTCCCTCCTTCCTTCCTTCTTTCCTTCTTT
>CM053586.1:30668057-30725817 GCA_028646515.1 Pseudochirops corinnae
TCCTCATCTCTTCTCTTTTCTTTTCTCTCTCTCTCTCTCTCTCTCTCTCTCTCTGTCTCTCCCCCTTTCATCCTTTAAAATGTTGAAGCTCATATACCTTCTTCTTCATGAAGCCTTTCATGTACCACTAGCTGCTGGTGTTGTCCCTCCCAAATTACCTCGTACTTACCTACTTTGTGTAAGACAACTTATACTGTTATATTTGCTTTCTGTGTTAGTTTTGCTGAACTGCTATTGGGGAGGGTGATTCTTTTTTATTTGTTGCTACAAAGGATGGCTCTCCGAGTTGAGGAGGAAGAGATCTATTGGGAAATGAGGGTGATGTAAAAAAATATCAGTTTTTAACATATTAAGTTCATGTCTAGAGGGGGGGAAATCCTCATTTGGACCTTAAAGTCCATTGATAACAATTGGCATCATTGTCCAGGATAGGACCTCTTGCTACTGTCCATTTGCTTGTAGCACCTGGCCCCTCTGCTGGCTATTTTTGAGTCTATCTCTTCTGACCTCTCTTAATCATGTAATTGGAACATTTGTCCCTTTTTTTCAGAGCTCAAATGAGCCTTTCTCCCTTGAGTCACTGATGCAGGTGACAGATGCCTCTGGGAGGAGATAGGGCCATGAAATGCCCAGAAAGCCAGGATGCGTGCATTCCTAGGTCAAGATTTTTCTTCATAAGCTAGAAAGGTTTGGGGGATAGATCACAAAACTGGACGTGAGGGGAAGGTTGCTCCTTGGTATACGTGGTGATTTCATAGGACCATAGCAGTGGAAAGGGACCTCAGAGGTCATCCATCCAAATAGTTCATTTTATAGATTACAAAACTGATTCCCAAGAAAGCAAAGTGACTGCCCAAATAAGGTGACAGTCACAGCTCTGGAGCTGGAAAGAACCTCAGAAGCCGTCTAACATCTTTTTATAGATGAGGGAACTGAGGCCCATGGAGGTTAAGTGACTTTCCCAAAGTCCAACAGCTAATAAGAGGCCAAGGTGAGATTCAAACCTAGCTCCAAAGCCTGTCCCCTCTCTATCACATCATTCCCTGTGTGAACCTGTAACTTAACTTTCAATTTCTCTCTCTGATCAGCAGTTGCTTTGCTTTGCCCAATAAATATTTCTAGAAGCAAAAGGACTACAGACGGAACAAAACAAAATGCATATTGTCTCCTCTGATAGAATATGAAGTCCCTGAGGGCAGGGACTGTTTCATTTTTGTCTTTTATTTCTAACACCTAATACAGTGCCTAGCTCGTGGTAGGTGCTTTCCAAATGCTTATTGATGGAGTGAACAATTCAAGAAAAACCAAAGGGCCCAGCCATGTGATCTTGGTTGCATCTGTAAAGGCTAAGGATATTCAAAGGAAAAGGTCAGTTTTGGAGGGTGGGCTTATTAGTCCAGTGGTTCTCAACCTTCCTAATGCCGTGACCCTTTAATATTCAAATATCTGTATGTGGGCCGACCCGCCTAGAGACAGATAGAGGAGCGCGATGTCTCGGTTCCTAAGACCATCAGAAATATGTGTTTTCTGATGGTCTTAGGTGACCCCTGTCACCCCTGTGAAAGGGTCATTCAACCCCCAAAGGGGTCGTGACCCACAGGTTGAGAACCACTGGCTTAGTCAGAGAAGACTCTGAGGAAGAGGTGAAGGTTGAGGACCAGAAATTTAGAACTGGAAGAGATCTTGGAGATTATTTAGCACAATCTGCCTCTTTTTTAAAAAATAGATTACAACACTGAGGTCCAGAAAAGTGAGGTGACTTATCCAAGGTCACACAATATCAGGTTAAGGATTTGAACCCATATCCCCTATCTATGCATCTATTGCTCACTTACATGACTTTGGGCAAATTACTGAACCTCCATGGACCTCAATGTGGGAGGCAGGGTTTAACACAGAGGTCACTTTCTACTATCTTTCTTCCTTGTGACATAGAAAAAGGCAGCAATGACTCAGAGGCAGAGTTATAGAACACAGCTCTTCCAGCTTCCCCTGGCTATTAGGGGCTGGTCTTTCAGATACATTAGGAACATCCACACTCACTAGGTTCCCCTTCTATTTCATAGTTGCTGGGCTTTTTTCTTACTTTGTGCCTGATCCCAGAAACAGACTAAATACATATTGGGGGGGGTGGGGAGAAGGAGATGGAAAGCCTGAGAATCCAGTCTAACACCATCCAGGCTTGTGTCTTATTTTAAAAAATGTGTCTGAGGCTGGAAATTTCTTCCTAAAAGGGGAGTGGTTTTCTGGAAACATGGACCTTAAATTATCATCTCATCACATTCTACCAAAATATTGCTCAGTCTTAAAAACGTTCTTTAAGATTTTATTGGTGCATTTTGGGTTTTTTTAAGGCAATACATGTACAATCATATTGATTGTGTTTCCACATTAGTCATGTTGTGAAAGAAGAATCAGAACAAAAGGGGAAAACTATGAGAGAGAAAAAAAACAAAAAAATGAAATTTTTTTTGTATTTATCCTCCATACTTCTTTCTTTGGATGTGGACAGCATTTTCCATCATGAGTCTTTAGGAATTGCCCTAGATCCTTGCATTGCTGAGAAGAGCTAAGTGTATTAAAGTGGGTCATTGCACAATGTTACTCTTGCTATGTACAATGTCCTCCTGGTTCTGCTCACTTCATTCAGCATCAGTTCATATAAGTCTTCCCAGGTTTTTCTGAAATCCATCTGCTTATCATTTCTTATAGCATAATAGTATTTAGTTACATTCCTACACCACAATTCGTTCAGCCATTTCCCAATTGATGGGCATCCCTCCCCTCAATTTCCCAAACTTTGCCACCACAAAAAGAACGTACATTTTGTTTTTTGCTAATGTCTAAAAGATTAATGTCTTTTCCAAATATGCCACCTTTTTCCACCCACCAAGTGAGCCTTCCCTTTGTAACAAAGAGAAATGGCTAGGCAAAATTACTGAGCCCTGAACTACATATAAGGCTCTGCACCCACCTCTCCAAGGAAAGGAGGGAGGAAGATTTCCTCATCTCTCGGCTGGGATTGCTTATTCATTGTTTGTATTTTTCATTCCCCTTTGTAGTTGAGACTTACTTGGGTCTAGGATGGGGGAGGGTCTCTCCTGGACACGAGATCTCTAAGACTGAACCAGAGCCCTTCCCCAGCTGCTAAAGGAGGGATGTGGAAATAAGTTGGCACATGGTTGGGAAGTAAGATGGCAGGTGGGTGTATATCATGTATATCCCCTGGCATATGTGCCTGTACCACCATGCATTAACCCCCACCCTCACAATAGCCCATTTCCAGGTTTTGTCCTACTTAGGTACCCTCCCCTAGGCTTGGTACCAGCCTCCCACTTGGTGCTCTACTCAAAATGATGCCAGTATTTGGATGAAGTCTTAAAAATCCCCATAAGATGAAGAAGTTGGATGAGGTGGCCTTTGGTACATGAATGTAACAGATGTTACTGCACCATAAGGAACAGTGAATACTGAGACTTCTGAGAAGCATGGGAAGTGATATTTAGAAATAAAGGTGATGTTGTTCATTTGTTTCAATTGTGCCCAACTCTCCATGAGCCCACTTGGGGTTTTCTTGGCAGAGATACTAGAGTGGTTTGCCATTTCCTTCTCAAGCTCATTTGACAGTTGAGGAAACTGAGGGAAACAGGGTAAAGTGACTTGCCCAAGGTCACACTGCTAGTAAGTGACAGAGGCTGGATTTGAACTCAAGAAGATGAGTTCTTCATGACTTTGGGCCCTGTACTCCATCCACTGCACCACGTAGTTGCCCAATAAAAGTGAGAGAAAAATTAAAAATTTCAATAAATACTTAAAAAAATAAAAATCAAAACAAAAAGTTTAAGCCTCAACTCTCTCCACCTGTGTCTCCCTGAGCCCTTCTCCAGAGCGTGTCCTCTACCAGAGGGGCTAGCACCGCAGTCAGCATTCTCTGAGCATCAGCAGTCACTGCACTCTGTGTGTGTAATGAGCACTACCTGGGCCTGCCTCTCTGTAACAAAACACAACACGCGCCACTCACCGGGGCAGGGGCAATGATGAGAGAGAGACAGAGAGACAGAGACAGAGAGACAGAGAGAGACAGAGACACAGAGACACAGAGAGACAGAGAGAGACAGAGACACAGACACAGAGAGAGAGAGACACAGAGAGACAGAGAGACAGAGACAGAGAGAGCGACAGAGACAGAGAGACAGAGACAGAGAGAGAGAGACACAGAGACACAGAGAAAGAGAGACCGAGAGAGACAGAGAGAGACAGAGACACGGAGACACAGAGAAAGAGAGACCGAGAGAGACAAAGACAGACCTTGACACACTCAGAGAGAAACAGAGAGAGACAGAGAGACAGAGACACAGAGAAAGAGAGACCGAGAGAAACAGACAGACCTTGACACACTCAGAGAGAAACAGAGAGAGAGACACAGAGACACAGAGAGAGACAGAGAGACAGAGACACAGAGAGACAAAGAGAGACAGAGACACAGAGAGAGACAGAGAGACAGAGACAGAGAGACAGAGACAGAGAGAGAGAGACAGAGAGACACAGAGAAAGAGAGACCGAGAGAGACAGAGACGGAGAGACAGAGACAGAGAGACAGAGACAGAGAGAGACAGAGACACAGAGAGAGACAGAGACACAGAGAGACAGAGAGACAGAGACAGAGACAGAGAGACAGAGACAGAGAGAGAGAGACACAGAGAAAGAGAGACCCAGAGAGACAGAGAGACAGAGACAGAGACACAGAGAAAGAGAGACCGAGAGAGACAAAGACAGACCTTGACACACTCAGAGAGAAACAGAGAGAGACAGAGAGACAGAGACACAGAGAGAGACCGAGAGAAACAGATAGACCTTGACACACTCAGAGAGAAACAGAGAGAGACAGAGAGAGAGACAGAGAGACACAGAGACACAGAGAGAGACAGAGACACAGAGAGAGACCGAGAGAGACAAAGACAGACCTTGACACACTCAGAGAGAAACAGAGAGAGAGAGAGAGAGAGGAAGGGAGGAGGGAGGAAGAGAGAAAGAGAG
This sequence comes from Pseudochirops corinnae, assembly GCA_028646515.1. Classification (NCBI taxonomy): domain Eukaryota; kingdom Metazoa; phylum Chordata; class Mammalia; order Diprotodontia; family Pseudocheiridae; genus Pseudochirops; species Pseudochirops corinnae. The sequence continues at coordinate 30,673,095 of CM053586.1, forward strand.
AGAGGATGGAAATAGAGACAGAGAGGGAAAGAGACAGAGATAGAGAGAGACAGAAACAGACAGAGGGAGAGAGAAACAGAAAGACAGACAGAGACAGACACACACAGAGACAGAGAGAGAGAAAGAGACAAAGAGATAGAGACAGAGAGAATTGATAGATGGATGATAGAAGGATGGTAGATGGATGGATGATAGATAAATGGATTATACAGATGAGAGAAAGATAGCTAAAATGTCATTTATTAAGTGTTTCCTATTTGACAGACACTGTGCTAAGCCTTGGGCATTTAAAAACAAGCAAACTCCAGTCTCTGCCCTCGAGGAGCTCATGTTATAGTGAGAGAAGAAAACCCAGAACTATGGGGGCTGCTACAAGCACAGGACCGTGAGTTGGAGTAGGTGTCTGGGAAGTGAGACAGAAGCCTGGTTCCAGGTAGGAAAGACCAGAGGCTGGGCTATCAGAGGCAGGGGTGGCCCAAAGAATTCTGGCACTGGAGCTGGAAAGAGCCTGGAAGGTCATTTAATCCAGCCCCTTCCCAGATAAGAAATCTGAGGCTGGTGAGTGATTTGTGGGAGGCCCTGGGTTCCAATACCGGCTCTGTGCTGCCCTCTCTGTGGGACAGTGGGCAAGGCAAGCTCTCTTCTTTGTGGGGGAACATGACTAAAATGACCTCTAATGTCCCTTCTACCTCCAAATCTGTGCTTTTATAATCCTCTGATGAGATCATGGAATCACAGAGTAGGAAACGAGAGCCAGGAAATGAGGGTCAGGGAGGTTAGGTGATGTGTCCAAGGTCACACAGGTAATAAGCATGAGAGGTGAGATATAAACATAACGATAATAAACATTTATAGTGCTTACACTGTGGGAGGGCTTTACAGTCAGTGTCTCACAGCAAGCTTGAGAGACGGGTGTTGTTATTGCACTGATTCTACAGCCGGGGAAACTGAGAAATGGCTCCCATTTGTATCACATTTACTGTGGGTCCGGCACAGTCTCATGGGCTTTACGAGTATTACCTCATTTGATCCTCATAACACCCCTGAAAGGTAAGGGCTATTCTTATCCCTATTTGACTGGTGAGGAAACAGGCAGATGGAGTCAGTTAAGTGACTTGCCCAGGGTCACACAGCTAGCTGGTAAGCATCAGAGGGGAGTTTGAACCCAGGTCTTTTGATTCCAAAGTTATTGCTCTTCCTTCACTGTGCTAAACGTGCCCAGTTGTTTCAATAGTTCCTTAGACAGTCTGATTTTCTCACCATCTCATTCACTTTCCTTTGGACTCTTCTAGTACTCCAAAGGGTGTAGAGGGAGCCATGCTTTTGTCTGCACTGGGCTGTCCGCACAGCTGTGGATCACCTGATGGGCTATAAGCCTCCCTCCCTCCCTCCCTTTTTCCCTCCTTCCTTCCTCCCTCTCTCCCTCTCTCCCTCCCTCCCTCCTTCCTTCCTTCCTTCCTTCCTTCCTTCCTTCCTTCCTTCCTTCCTTCCTTCCTTCTTTCCTTCCTCCCACCCTCCCTTCCTACCTCAGTGGAATGGAAGCTCCTTGAGGGCAAAGACTGTTTTTCTTCTGTCTTTATGTCCCTCAGGGCCCAGTGAGAGTCAGTGGATTGAATAAGAAAGATCCAGGTTTTGTCCCTTACGCATCCTGGTCCCAAGTGCCAAACTAACCCTGACTTTGGCCTAGTCACTTAATCTCTCAGTGCCCTAGGCAATGCTCTCAAATGTTTAGCTTCTAAGACTACAAATAATAGAATAGTTGTGGGTTTACATCAATAGAGGGGGGTTGCTTACTTGGAGCTTCCTGTGCAAATAGAAACCCCCCCCCATAATAAGATTCAAATAATGAATACTTGATAAATACTTGTTGGAGTGACTGGATTGGAGGAAGCCTTTAGCGAAGGTCTGCCAAGTCCGGGGGGAGGAGAGGGGGACAGACCGACCTGAATGTACACCCCCATTGGCTGGGCTCTGGCCAGAGCACCAGGGCAGAGTCCCTGGGGACTGGCACCACCCTTGCTCCGGACCCTGAGCTCCCATTAATGGGAGGGAAGAGGCATTGGTTGTTTTGACAGCCTTCTCACCCTGGTGCCTCTAAGAGAGGCTCCTTTTCTGATGGGAGAGCTGGCTCTGGGGCAGACCAAGAGGTGATGTGTATTTTCCTGTGGTCAGAAACAGCCTAAACCATACAGGAACCTCTTTCTGTCAGCGGAGCTGGCGCAGAGAGCAGAGCTGAGCATTTATCTAGAAGTCTGTGGATCCAGAGAACCTTGTGTTCAGACTTTTCCAGGGCGGGGAGGGAGCAGCAGCCCTGAGTCCCTGGAACCTGTGCCCAGAGGCCTGACATCATAAGACTTGGCCTGGCCTGTCGTCAGGCCTGCTGGGCTGTCAGTGGCAGTGGGACAGGGCAGGCAGAAGGAGCCAGAGTCAGGAGCCAGGCAGATCCAACACAGCCACCTCCTCCCTTTATCCCTGAAGCCCCCCTTCTCCCATTGCTGAGTTTTCCCCATTCTGTGGCCTAGAACAGCCATCCTTGGGTTTTGTCTTTGCCCCCCTCTTTGGACTTCCCATTCCTCCCTCCCCCTGCCCCAAACTTCTCAGCTCCCCACCCCCCCTTCTTCTACTCCCATTGTAATCCCCTTAAGAGGCAGGGTCTGTATCCCCAGGGCTTAGCAGGGTGTCTGACACATTGGAAGACCTTAATGTATGCTCCTGGACTTGCCTTGATTTGACACACTGAAGGGAACACCAAGGGAGTCATTTAATAAAAGAAAGACCTTAACTAAGTGGCAAAGTGAATAGAGCACAGGACCGGGAGTCCGTAAGACCTGTGATCGAATCCTGTCTCTGCCATCCTGGGCAAGTTACTTAAACTCTGTCTGCCTCAGTTTCCTCATCTGTAAAATGTGCATAATAATCGCAGCTATCTCCCAGGGTTGTTGTGAGTATCAAATGAGATCATACTGTAAAGCACTTTGTAAACTCAAAGCATGAGAATGGTAGCCATTAATAATGATAACAACAATAATAAATAGTAAAGAGGATGGATAATGAAATGAGGCATCCATCTCGGGATAATCCAACAGGTAACACTGTAGAATTCAGGAGACTGTAGAATCATAGGTCGAGATCTGGAAGGAGTCTTTGAGGGGGATTCCATTTTTTGCATGGGAATAAGGTCCCATTGGTGTTTTATTTGAGAACGAGGGTTTGACCTAAGATTTGGATTTGGGACCACATCCACGATTTCGCTGGCATAGGGGCCTCCCGATGAGGAAATCCTTCCACCAGCGCAGACCACCGATTGTTCTGCAAGCTACAGTCTTAGTGAGTTGCTTGGAACACTGAGGGAGATTGAATGGTCTGCCCATGGTGACCCAAGCAATGTGTGGGAAGACAGGTCTTCCTGTATCTGCGGCTGACTCCTCGCTCTTTCTCTCTTAACATAAGCTGCATTTACAGATATTATAATTGTTATCAAGAATAATAACAGCTTACATGCCTATAAAGACAGCTGACTTGAGTACAGTGTTTTGGGGGCATTACCTCATCTGTTTCTCGTAAGAGCCCACACTGAAGCAAGCAACATAAACATTGTTACAATAAGACATCACAAGTTACAAGAACCATAAACCTCGATGGTCCCATCAGAAACATGCTATAGATATAAATGCATGAGGGGGCTAGAGTACCTTACCTCACATTCCATAAAGTTCAGCTGTATCACAAAGTCAATGTAAAACTAATTTCCCTCATTATTAAACCTGATTAAACATTTACCAACTCTGCTTACCATCCTAGAATCTTAAAGGTCCTTCTGTGTCAATTTAAAATTTTTATTTCCCACTGGCTAGGGTTATAAGGTCTAAACCTGGATGAGCCTTCAGGAGCCATCTAGTCCAAGGGGTTTGACTAGATCAGTGGTTCTAAACCTTCCTAATGCTGCGACCCTTTAATACTCATATGTGGGCATATCTGCATGTCGGCAGACCTGCCTGGAGATGGATAGAGGAGTGGTGTCTCGGTTCCTAAGACCATCGGGAATATGTGTTTTCCGATGGTCTTAGGGGACCCCTGTGACAGGGTCGTTTGACCCCCAAAGAGGTCGCGACCCACAGGTTGAGAACTGCTGGTCTAGGGGAAAGCACTAGCATTAAGGGGGATCAGGGAAGGCTTTTGAAGTCTAACAGAGAGCAGGTTGAGAACTGCTGGACTAGATGATCTCTGAGGTCCTTTAACCAGCCCTGAATGTCTGTCTAGGGACTGGTAGAGATGGAGTAATACCCAAGAACCCAGTATATATTTTAATAAGCTTGAGCACAGAGATGGAGTCATGGTCTCATAAGATGGGAGATTTAGAGTTGGAAGGGTCCTTCATCTAACCCCACCCCTCATTTTACAGAGGGGGAATCTGAGACTCAGAAAGATAAAATATTTTGCCCAAAGTCACAAGTGACAGATCTGAACCCAAAATGTGCTTGTTCATGTTCTGCCTCCAAACCCAGTGCTCTAACCACTACACCATAGTCTTTTCCATCAAGGAACTTTTTGTTTGTTTGTTTGATTTTAATTAAATTTATTTACTTTCTGTTTTTAACATTCACTTCTGTAAGATTTAGAGTTCTAAATTTTCTCTCCCTCCCTCTCCTCCCAAGACAGCATGCAACCTGATATAGGCTATAAATATACATTCATAGTCAACATATTTCCACATCAGTCATGTTGTAAAGAAGAATTAGAACCAAAGGGGAAAACCACGAGAAAGAAGAAACGAAAAAGAGAGAGAAAATAGTCTGCTTCCCTTTGCATTCACATTCCATAGTTCTTTCTCTGGATGTGCATAGCATTTAAGGAATGTCCATTTTAATCAACTAAGAGAGGGACTTCCCTTCTGTCCTCTGGGTTCATTTTGCAAATTGGGAAACTTTGGCCAGGAGAGTTGAAGTGACCTGTCCAACATCACACAGGTAGCAAATGGTAGAACTCCAGCTCTTCTGACTCCTAATCCAGCACTCTTTACTGTGGGACAGATGGCATTCTTATGACAGCCACCACCACCAGTACCCTGGATCTCCTGGCCCATCTGGGACGTTGGCAGCTGCATCGATTTCCTCTTGGGTACCTGCTGCTGTCACGCTGTGGCTCTGTGACTCACCCCTTGGTTGCTCCCTCCCTCCCCAGCTATTCTGTTACTACCTGAGCACAAGAGGCCTCCTTCATTCCCTCCCCGCCTCACGGGGCTGAAGCGCCCTCTTCACTTTCTTGTTTTTCTTCCAAACAGACCGAAACACTGGCTGAGTGTCCTGAAGGCCAGGTTCAGCTTTTCCATCAACACCCCACCCTCCCTTTTCCCCAGAGGAGTTTCCCTCCCTGAGCACCACCCTGAAAGACAGACCACAAAGGAGACACTGTCCAGTGGCGACGCCAGCTTCCAGCGTCTCCCCATCTGTCTCTGCTGTCTTAAGTACCCTAAGCAAGTCCTGTGGGCAGCAGTGAGAGAAAGGAGGCAGTGTGTACCCCTGACCAGAAAAGGGAGGCACCCCTCGCTCAAGCCAGGGATCTTAGGATTCCTAGAGCAGTTGGATCCATTAGCTTGAGGGATTCCTGTGGTTGGGTTTCTGAGAATTGTCGAGTATGCTAGGGAAAGGGGAACCCCATAGGAGGGCTTGCCTTCATACCCAAACCCCAAGCCCTAACGGGCTCTTCCCTCTGTTGGAGTAGGATATAAATAACTCCTGGTCCTTTTACCTCCTGCCCCCAATTACAAACATTTGTAAAGAAGGCAGGGAAGGGAAGAGTACAAGTATTTATATAGTGGCAGGTACTGCTTTAAAACACTTTGTACAAATGTTATATGGTCCTTACAACAACCCTCTGAGGTAGGTAGTATTGTCACCCCCATTTTACAGCTAAGGAAACTGAGGCAAACAGAGGTTAGGCGACTTGCCTAGGGTCACATAACTTGTAAGTATGGGAAGCAGAATTTGAACTCAAGTCTTCCTCTCAGCTGAGCCCATCTCCAGTTGTCCTGATCTGTATCTTGCCACTGGACCCAGATGGCTCTGAAGGAGAAAGTGAGGCTGGCGACTTTGCGAAGCCCTGCCTCACTTAAATCCAGTTCATTTGAATGCCATGGCATCATCAAGAACAAAGGACAAATAACAATAGCCACCTATCCATGCACAATCAGTTGTGTCACACTTAGCACATAACAGGCACTCAGTGCTTATTTCTTCCCTTTATACCTGTTCTGCCAAAGACTCTGATCTTACATGAATTAGCTGACTCAAGAGTGAAGTCATTATCTCTTTGTGGCTTGGTATGTCCCGACCTAAGTATTTATTCTAGGAAATCTGTTCCTTTGGAGGGGTTTCTTGCCAGCTGGTTTGACCTCCTTGGGTCTCAGTTTGCTCCTTTCTAAAATGAAGGGGCTGGATTCCATGGGGAACAGACATGTTGGAGGGCATAAGACATACACCATTTTGGACGTCTCTTGCATGGTTATAGCTTAATATCATTAACAACTTAACAATTAATTGTTAACAAGTTGTTAAATTATAATGAATGAAGTCTTTTTTTAAATAATATTTTATTTTCCCCCAATTACTTGTAAAAACAATTTTAACCTTCTTTTTTTAACTTCCAGTTTCAAATATTTTCTCTCCCTCTTTCTGATGTGGTGGCCTTTGTAATATTCTCTGGGGTGATTTTATAGTTTTATAACATTGTTGTAATTTCAGTCTTGTGTTAAGTTGTAAAAGCCACATTTCTTCTCCCCCAGCTGTAAAGCATTAACTCTGTCTCTTCCCTGCCCCCAGCCACAAAGCATTAACTCTGTGCCTTCCCTGCCCCCAGCCTAGAGGTATATCCTCTGAAATCATTAACTCTATAGCTATGATAACAAGAATCTTTTCAAGGCACTACCTCCTTTTGTTCTAGTAAACAAGACTCATCCATTTGCAGACTGGATGAGGTACTTCTCATTTAAATTTGACCTCAAATCTGACAGTTGGTTGACTTTGTGAGTTTCAAGGCAAAAACCACACCTCCACCTCAAAACTTCCTGCTGTTTCTCCCAGTGAATTATGGGCAAAGCACATGCGCAGTTGATGTGAAGGGTGTGTGTCCCTTTAAGTATTAGGCACGCCCTGGCCCCTCCCTAACTCCACCTTTGTATACCTCATTAGCCTAATGAACTTTATGACTGACAGTTTTAGGTCTTTAAAAACTGCCTCTCTACCTCCTGCTCTTTGCAGGTAGGCTTTTTCTAGCAGGCCATCTGCCTGCTGCAGAGCATCACACTTTCAGGCTTTCTGACACCCCCACCCCCTTGCACCTTGTGAGCTTTTTCTAGCAGGTCTCCTTACCCCACCCCTTTTGCCCTTGTGTAACAATAAACTTTTATAAATCTTCCAAGAACAGCTGAGTCCAGTAATTCTTTTTCAGACACCAAACCTAGAAAGGATTTCTCATTAGAAATCCCCCATACTTATCCCTCTTCATTTCCTCTCCCCTCTCTCCGAGATGGTATGCAATCAGATACAGGTTATTCATGTGTAATCATGTAAAACATATCTCCATATTAGTCATTTTGTGGAAGAAAACAAAAACCAAAAAATGAAGACAGAAAGAAAAGAAGAGGAAGGAAGGAAAGAAGGAGGGAAGGAAGGAAGGAAGGAAGGAGGAAGGGAGGGAGGGAAGAAAGGAAGGAAGGAAGGACAGAAAGATGAAAGGAAGGAAGGAAGGAAAAGAAAAGGAAGAAAGGAAGAAAGAAAGAGAGAGAGAGAGAAACCAAGGAAGATGTGCTTTGGTTTGTATGCAGATTTTATTAGCTCTTTCCCTGGGGATGGATTGCATTTTTCATCATAAGTCCTTCAGAGTTGTCTTGGATCATTGTATTGCTGAGAATAAGTAAGTCATTCACAGTTCATCATACAATATTGTTGTTCCTGTGTACAGTGTTTTCCCAGTTCTGCCTACTCTCCTCTGCACCAATTCGTGTAAGTTTTTCCAGGTTTTTCTGAAATCATCCTGCTTGTCATTTCTTATAGCACAATAATATTCCATTATAATCATATACCACAAGTTGTTCAGCCATTCCCCGATTAATGTGCATTCCCTCAATTTCCAATTCTTAGGTAACACAAAAAGAGACACTATAATTTTGTATGAATAGGTCCTTCCCCCCTTTCTTTTTTTAAAATCTCTTTGGCATATAGAATTAGTAGTTGTATTGCTGGATCAAAGGGTATGGGCAATTTTATAGGCCTTTGGGCTCAGTTCCAAATTGCTCTCTAGAATGGCTGGATCAGTTCGCAACTCCACAAACAGTGCATTAGGGTCCCAGTTTTCCCACATCCTCTCCAACATTTTCATTTTCCTTTTCTGTCATATTAGCCAATCTGATAGGTGTGAGGTGGTGCCTCAGAGTTGTTTCCATTTATATTTCTTCAATCAATAGTGATTTAGAGCATCTTTTCATATAACTGTAAGATAGCTTTGATTTCTTTGTCTGGAAGCTGCCTGTTCATATCCTTTGACTATTTATCAATTGGAGAATGACTTATATTCTTATACATTTGATTCATTTCTCTATATATTTGAGAAATGAGGTGTTTATCAGAGATATTTGGTATGAAATCCCCCAATTTTCTGCCTTACTTCTAATTTTGGTTGCATTGGCTTTGTACAAAAGCTTTCAGATTTATTTTAATCAAAATGATCAATTTTACATTTCACAATGTTCTCTATCTCTTGTTTGGTCCTAAATCTTTCCCTTATCCATAGATTTGACAGGTAAACTATTCTTTATGTCTATGCACACATTCTGATCTTATCTTGGTGTACAGTGTGAGATGTTAGAGACTCAGCCTTTCTTCTGCACAGGGCTCCCTTTCTCCCTCACAGGCTCTTCACTTGATATCTGTCAAAGACTTTTGGATGATAGTGAAAATCAGGTATGACCATGATGGGGAGGAGAGGAAGGGGGAATCAACAGCTTCAGAGAAGGAATCCAAACTCCTCTGGGGGAGGCTTAGCTGCTGGGGGTGGGGGCAGGGATAAATATGCTCCTGAGTCAGAGATTGTCTTGGGTCACTGCTTATTCATAGCATAGCTTTGGGATGGGATGATGAGAGGTTTTATAGGTACAGCCGAGAGCAGATTAAGAAAGAGTGTTTCGTTCAGGATACTCAGGGACCACCAAGTACAGAACCCAGTCTAGGTACTATGGCCAAACAAAGAATACTGTCTGGGGGGCAAGGGAACCTAGTGATAAAGAATCAATAAGAGTTGATATTTATAAAGTTAAGATTTGTAAAACACTTTACATTTATCATCTCCTTTGAGCTATACAAGGAAAAATGGGTTCAAAGCACACCTCTGACAGTTATTCTCTGTGTAACATTAGGCAAATGACTTTAGCCTTCCTGGGCCTTGGTTTCCCCATTTTTAAATTAAGGGGTTGAACTATAAGATCTCTGAGGGCCCTTCCAGCTCTAGGTCTATATATGAGCCTATGATTCTGAGTCACGTAACCTCTTCCTGCCTTGTTCTGCCCATCTGTGAAATAAAGGGGTTAGACCAAATATCCTCGGAGGTCCCTTCCAGCTAGATCTATGATCTTTTGAACTTTGAACTTTGAATAGTTCTGGGGAAAGGTGCTGCAGATTTTACTATAATTATTTTGCAGATAAGGAAATGGAGGGTCAGAGAGGTTTGCTGCGTGCAAAGGACACACAGTCAGTCAAATCTCAAAGGCAGTATTCCTAGACCGTCCTAGATTTGAAGTCCAGAATTCATAGGATCATTGACTTAGGGCCTGAAAGGGTCTTAGAATTTATCTAGTCTAACCCCTTTATTTTTACAGGAGAGGAAACTGAGGCCCATAAAGGTTAAGGGACTTGCCCAAGTTAGTAAGTGGTAGAATCAGGATTTGAATCCAGGTTCTCTGAATCCAATCTGTCCATTGTGTCACACTACCAATCCACTGCCTTGCTGAATGTACCCATTTCCAAACAGAGTTGGCAGAATAGTCAGAAACTAATCATTCTCCATGAATTTATTTAGTGCCTACTAACTAGGTGCAAGGCCCATCTCAACAAGTGTGTGCCTTCCAGTTCAATAGCTCTTTTTAAAAATTTCAAAAATTTGTCTTGCTCTTTCTCCTTAGATATTGAAGAAAACAACACCTTTCTAGTCAAATCATCAAACATTCATTAAGTGCTTACTATGTCGAAGGCCAAAGACAGACAGTAGCTGCTTTCATGGAGCATCAGGGGAATTGGACCAGAGGTGACATGAGCACCTAAACCCCTCTTCCTACCACCCAGGTAGGACAAGCCAACCTGTGGTGCCTTGGAGCTCCACAATTAGAGGCCTGGCCAAGCACCTCCTAATTGTGTCATCTGAAGAAAAGCAACTGACTTGTAACAATAGAAATGTCCATATTGAATAATCATAGAGGCCCTGCTGGGAGCTATGATTGATTAAAGGCCCTGGAAGCATGAAAGGCCCGAGGCAGGTTTTCATCAGCTAGATAATTAAGACAGGTTTCTGACGCTCTCATTATCTTCCTTGTTAATTAGTTTCTCTTCCCCACAGTCACAGCTTCAGTTTCCTGTCATTAGCAAAACAATGCAATAAAATCAGGAAAACTTCAGAGAAGTATCAGTGCCTGGCTTTTAATCAAGGGAGATTCTGGGAGCTCAAACCTGTTGTGTGTTTGGGGACGAGGGGGAGAAGGAAAGCAAACCCAGAAGCCAAGGACTGCAGGGAGTGGTGCTGAAAAGAGCCGCGGAGCTGGGATTAGAACTGCATTGGAATCACCCAGGTAACTAGCATCCTAGACAAGATGTATGAGAATCTGGGCAAGTATCACTCACACATGGTGAAGAAACTGGGGCCTTCGGCAGCTAGGTGATGCAGTGGATAGGATTTTGGTCTTGGAGCCAGGAAGTCCTGAGTTTGAATTCTGTCTAATCCTGTGTGACCTTGGGCAAATGATTTAACTTTCTCAATCTCAGTTTTTTCTTCTGTAAAATGGAGATAATAGCACTTACTTCACAGGGTATTGTGCGGATCAGAAGAGATTACACACCACAATTGCTTTGCAAACCTTAAAGCATTATATGCTGGTTATTATATTGCCATAATTATTGACAAAATGAAAAAAAAAGTCCCTGATCTCAAGGAACTTAGAGTTGATTAGGGCCAGGAGATGCTACCTGGGGAAGTAGGATAAGGGATAGAGTCAGTTTTACCTGAGACAGTGTGGTACAGGGGGAAAGGGTGCAGTAGGAGTCAAGAGTCAGAGGACCTGAATTCTCATGCTAGTTTTGCTCCCGGGTAAATCACTTCCTCTTTCTAGGCCTCAGTTCCTTATCTGCAAACCTAGACAGCCTCTCAGGTCCCTGACTCTAAATCTATCAGTAAGGAGTAGGAATGAAAAGTGTATCTCAAGGAAATTGCCTAAGGGATATCATGAATGTCTTTTTTGCTGAGGTTAATGGGGCAACACTAGAATTTCTGAACATTGCAAAGACTCCTCAGCCAAGAAAAGAAAATTCTTTTTTAAAACAAATTTTTATTGCGCTTTTAATTTTTTTATATCAACAAAATTTCTCCCAGTACCACTCCCACCCCCACCATTCTTTTTAAAGAAAAAAAAAAACAACAGAAAAATCAGGAAAACACCAATGTATCACAAAAGTCTGAAAGTATGTGCAGTGTACCTCGATGGTGAGCCTATCAAATCAATCAATCAACATTTATTAAGCACCTACTATTTTCCAAGCACTTTACTAATTACTTGGGAATACAAAAAGGCACAAGACAGCTCTTACCCTTGAGGAGTTTACAATCTAATGATCTGTTACTTCTGTAAAGAGATGGGGGTGGGGGTGGATCACTTTCTCATATCTCTTCTTTTGAGCCGTGTTTGTTATTTATAATTTTGCTACATTCAATTTAGATTTTTAGATGTATGTGGGGTCATTTCCATTTACACTGTTATAGTCATTATGTACATTATTTTCTTGCCTCTAATTCCTTTTCCTAACATCAGTTATGTAGATTTTTTCATGCTTCTCTGTATTCATCATATTTGTCATTTCTTATAGCACAGTAATATTCCTTTGCACACAGGCACAATTTATTTAGCCATCCCCCAGTCAATGGGCATTGACTTTATTTCCAATTCTTTGCTATCATGAAAGTTTTTGGTGTATATGGAGATTTTTCCCCTAATGAATAGCCTTCTTGGGGAATAAATCTATTAGTGGAATCTCTGGGTCAAAGGACATGGTCATTTTAGTCACTTTCTTAGCATAATTCCAGATTGCTTTCCAGAATGGTTGTACTGATCCACAGCTCCACCAATAATGTACCAGTATGCTTATCTTCCCACAACCCTGTTCAACATTAACAATTCACATATAAATATAGATATATATGTAGTGTGTGTATGTATATTTGTTCTGTTAATATCTTAATATCTCTTGGGTACCAAATCCTTACCTGAGGAATATGATATAAATATTCCCCTCCCCATTCAACAGCTTCTCTTCATGTACTAGGTGTACTAATTTTGTTAAGAAGCTTTTCAAGTTATCTACTTTATCTTCAGTAATTGCCTGTGTCCTTTGTATGGTTAAGAATACATCGCCTTCCATCACCTGCTTCTTTTCTAATTTTTAATAGTATGGTGTTTAATATTAAGGTCACATATCCACTTAGAACATATGACATAAAATGTTGGTATGACAAATGCTTCTTGAATAGTGCAGGCTAATAGAGGAAGGTAGGTTAGGTATCCAGCAATTCAGTACCACACAATAATACAACAATCATTAAGCACCTATTGTGTATACAGCACTGAAAATTGAATAAGACTTAAAATGGAAATCAGGGGCCAAAGATCTCTGTCCCCAGAGGAGTTTCTCAATACAGAAGCAGGCATTTTGTCCTAATTTGGTCTCAAGTATAATATAACACCTTGTGCTCAGACTATGGACCATTTTTTCATGAATTCTGGTTTTGGCTCCGGCAACAGCTTGCTGTTTGGCCTTCCAACCTCTAAAAGGTTGCTTACAGGTCTGACATTCTACAATCTGAACTTTGTAGTTCACAGCCCAGACTTGGCTCCACATCATCCATTCTCATATGATGAAAAAGCCCCAAATCGATTACAGAGAGGGGTTGAGCCACATGTTCTCAGAATGGGAGGAGATGGGAATGGGGTCACATATAATACTGGGCATCTATGGAGAAGAATAGACTGTCACATGCTTTTTCAAGCATATGGTCTTCATGGCAAAAGAAAAGAAAGATTTTACTTTTCCCCTTCCCCCAACTAAGATGAAAACAACACTTCTCTTCTTCCTCTTCCTCTGCTTTATAGATTATTTAGTGAGTCATAGAAAATGTTTGTTAAGGAAGAAACCCTCTGGTTTCTTACTATTTCTTGCCAGTCTCTAGGTTTGGGTGAGTGAGTAAAATCATGATTTACCAAAATAGCTCCCACTATCACCACCGGATGCTAGCCTGTTGCCAATAAGCCTGACCAAGACCTTACAAACCAAAGCTTCACAGCCATGTTCTTAAGAGCATTCCTTTCCAAAGTCTTATGTATAAAAATGCCTGGAAGCTGCATCTGGTGTGGAGTCAGGAAGACCCCAGTTGAAATCCTGTCTATCCTAACTCCAGGTCCAGGGCTCTATCCACCCAGCTGTTTTTTTCAAATCTTTTTTATTCCCCAGTAACCACACCTCTTCCCTACCATGGAAACTTCCTTTTTAATGAAGAGAAATACTTAAACAAAAGTGGACATCAACCAAGTCTGCCAGTGTACCCTGTCACCAGTAGTCAGACAGTCTCTGCATGGAGAGAAGAGAAGTCATGTGGGATCAGAACAGACCCCATCACTGGGCTGAATTCTGCTGTATTTTAGCATTGTTTTCCTTGACATGACTGTGGTTGCTTCGTTTATTGTTCTTGGCTCTTCATTCTGCATCCTTTCATGCAGTTCTTCCTAAACTTCTCTGATTTCCTCATATCTACCGTTTCTACAGTACAATAACATTCTATTGCATTCATATACCAGTATGTTCAGCCACTCCCCACTTTCTTTTTTTCTTCCATGAAAAGTGCTGCTTTCAATATTTGAACATCTATGGGAACTCCTCCTTTGACTGAACTCCTTGAGGTCTATATGTATATACACCTCTCTTCTTCCTTAAATATTGGATCCAGAATGTAAACTTTATGAGGACAGGGACTATTTGATTCTTATCTCTGTATCTTGGGATACACAGGACCTGGCAGTAGGAATAGGAGTTTAATAAATGCTTACCGAATCAATTTAATGCTCAGAGTTGCCAGAGGAGACAAGGACCCTGATGCTTCCTTGTCGCTTGGGAAATGCAAACCAGTGGCAGCTTCCCTGTGTAAGTGTCTTTCTGACCTCTGGGACGGTCATGCCCCAGGAAGGGAGGGCCCCTGCTAGGGGATAGCTAGGCTCTCTCATTTTTCTGGTTGGAAAAACAGGGTCCTCAAAATTTGAAAGGACTTCCATACCTTTGTCACCTAGTGATAAATAGTAGAATCCCTGCCTCCTGTCTTGTTTGGTGTTTTTGTTACAAGGTACCTCTTAAATCAGCAGGAATTTTAATTTGTGCTTTGCATCTCAAAATTGGGATTAAATTATCAGGGCTGCCCCTGGTAGAATTAACCATCTCTCAGGATTTCTTCCTAGTTATTACTGAAATAAGACAGAAGCTCCTTAGTGACCACTAGGTGGTGTTGTAGTGCACAGAATGTTGAGCCTGGAATTAGAAAGACCCGAGTTCAAATTTAACCTCAGATGGTTACTAGCTGTTTGACCCTGGGCAAGTCACTGAACTTGTCTGCCTCACTTTCTTCAGCTGTAACAAGGGGATAATAATAGCATCTACCCCTCCCCACCTCCCCACCCCCAGTTGTTGTGAGAATTAAATAAGCTAACATTTGTAAAGCGTTTTGCACCTGCCTGGAACACAGTTGGTGTTTAATACATGCTGGTTCTTCTCTCCTGGCTGTTCAGTCATTTTCAGTTATGTCCCAACTCTCGGTGAGCCCATGTGGGGTTTTCTTGGCAGAGATACTGGAGTGGTTTACCATTTCCTTCTCCAGCCCATTTGACAGATAAGAAAACTGAGGCAAACAGGGTGAAGTGACTTGCCCAGGGACACACAGCTGGTGCCTGAGGTCAGATCTGAACTCGGAGAGATGAGTGGGAGTTAGTTCCAGCACTCTAGCCACTGCACTACCTAAATTCTACACTTTGTTGTTGTCTGAGTCCATATTAGATCCCTAATGGAAACTGGTTGAGGGTGAGGATTGGTTCATTTTTTACTTTGTGTCTGGAGATACACAATACCTTGCATACAGTGGGTGCTAAATAAATGCTTGTTGCATCCATTTGTGCCACTGAATGTACAGAAGAGATATTTTCTCATTCAGTTTCACTGCTTAACCAAGTATTTTGATTAATGTTGAGGTTAGCTGTTTACTCAACATAGCAGCAACACGTCCATTGCCCAGTCTCTTAGTGAGGGGTAGACTTTGCCAAGCTATACATTCAGAGTGCCTGTTACCCCAAGTCATAGTGGAAACAGCCTAACGCAGCCTCTAGGTGCCTTCTGCCTCGTCTGCAGATTCCACTGGGTACAATGGCTGTTCTTCAACATTCCATTAGTGTTCATCTTTGGCATCTAGAAAGTCGGTGGGAGGTAGGCTCGCGTCACAACAGCAGAATCACATCAATGAAGTGAAAAGAATTCATCACAGTGATTCGCCTCCTGAAGATAGATCTCTCTGCAGAGAATTGCTCAAAACAAGTGTTTTGGCAATTTATTCATTATTGTTCCCCTGGAAGGGAGAGCCTGAAAATCTCCGTAAGAAAAAAAAAGTTAAACTATAAAGGAATGAGCGCTAGCTGGGATCCGTCCGGAAGCCTGGGTCCGCCTACTAGTTCTACCATTAATTAGCAGTGTGACTGTGGGGAGGTAAATCAGTGTGTTCTTTGGGACTCAATTTTCTGTTCTGTAAAATGAAGGTGTCTGATTAAATCAGAGGTTATTTACCTGAGGTCTGTGACTGTGCACTTTTAAAAATATTTTCATAGGAGACAGGTTTTTTTTTTCATTTTACTATTAATATAATAAATATTTAATTACACATGATAGTTTTAATACTACAATAGATTATAGATAATACAATTTCAATATAATTAAGTTTTCTTTGCCATCCTGTGTTTTACTTGAAGTCTCTGACACAAAAGAGATTCCCAGTTAGATAATCTCTAAGGTACCTTCCATTAACATTCTAGTATTTTAGGTTGTAGCCTAGTGGATAGAGGCAGTCAAGGAGAGGCAGGTTCAAGTCTTGCCTACAGCTCCTACTAGCTTCGTGAAACTGGGCAAGTCAGGGTCCTGGCCTCTGATACATGTGGCTATATGAGTCTGGTACATTACCAGTCTCTATAAAACCATAAAATGCAAAGCAGTGCCCAATCAGAATTGGCAGAAGGTGTTTCTTTTTCGTGAGTTCCTAATGCCTCTGAAATCTGAGGTCTGGACCAAAAAAAAAAAGTTGTGAAAGTTATGGTTGAATTCTGAACTACTGCTAATGTCAACTGCAGCTAATTTCTGTTGGAATCTGGCCCTTTCAGTGACTAGAGAGGTCAGCACTTCTGAGTTGAGATGGATAAAGGGATCTCAGTAGTTAACTGGCTAATGTTAGCTTTCCTCTGAGTTCCCCAAACTACTTTGTGTCTATGAATCTGGGTTTATATTGAATTTCCCTTGGAGAATGTCATCTCCCTGAAGGCAGGAACTTTTATTTTTGTCTTTGTATGCCATGGTGCCCAGCACGTAGTAGGCCCTAAGATAGTGCTTGTTGGATTGAGTCCAAGATTCCCAAAAGAAGAGCCAGAAAAATGGGAAGGCTGCCAGTTCCCCTTCAGCCCCAATGCCTTCAGGCTGAGCTGAGCCCCGGGACTCTAGAACCAGCAGCAATGAGACCCCAAGAGGAGCCAGCCTCTGGTAAACGGCCACACTCACCACATCCGCAGCACGATGCACGCCCCACCCCTCCCAAGCCACATCCAGCATTCCCCTACCCAAACTCAGCTTTCACAATACCCCCAAGCCCCGAGTGAGCAGTACAGCATAAAGGCACTGAACCTTCCCCCACCCAGGCAGTACTGCCAGGCAGTACCTTTCACCTCTCCCCTCCTCTCTTCTCCTCTCCCTCTTTCTCCTTTCCTGTTCATTCTCCTTCCCCCCCCTCCCTCTCTCCTCCTCCTTTTCCTTCTCTTTCTCTCCTTCTCTTTTTCTTTTTGTCCCCCTCCCTCCCTCTCTTTCTCTGTTTCTCTCTCCCCCCTTTCCCTCTATTTATCTCTATTTCTCTCTCTCTCTCTTCTTCCCTCCCTCCCTCTTCCCTCCTCCTCTTCCTTCTTTCTCTCCCTCTCTCTTTTTCTCTGTCCCCCTTTCCCTCTTTTTATCTCTGTTTCTCTCTCTCTTCTTTCTCTCTTTCTCTCCCTTCTTCCTCTCTCCCTCTCTCTTCCCTTCCTCTTCCCTTCCTCTTCTTTCCTCCTTCCCTTCCCCACAATCATAATTCCAAGTCTAAGAGGATCCTGGTTCACATGGAGGCTCACTCCATCAATGCCACTCCCCAGTGCCACCACTGCTCAGTTATGGACAGTCCAACTCCCAGAGGAGCTCAGACCCTACAACCACGAGGAGGGGGAATAAAGGCATTTCCATGATCTCCCAAGGGAGCTCTGAGACTGCATTCTGCGGTGTTTCTGTGCCACAACTTGGCTGGAGTTTTGCTCAGGGCTGCTGCTGGCCTTTAGTATCTCAAATGTCCAGATTATCATCAGCTTTCCATAATTCTTGAACACATTCTGTTCAGGAGTCCGACCAACCCCCATCCCTTATTTTCTCTTACCAGACTGTCACTGTGCTGCCAAATGATGGCCCACAGTAGGTCCTAAACTCATAAATCAGCTGGAAGGGACCTCAGGGTCATCTAATTCGAGACCTTACTTTACAAAGGAGAAAGCTGATGCTGATGACAGTATGTTGTTCATTGTCACCAAGGTGAGAAGGATCAGAGGCAAGACTGGAACCCAGGACCTCTGATTCCCAGGCCAGGGCTCTGTCCACCATATCATATGCCTATTTTGCTCTCAGCCCTCACTTGCCTAGTTGCCTGATTTCTGCCAAGCCCAGAGTTGGGGCTCTGGAAGAGATAGTGAGACACAGACAGAAAGCCATCAACCCTCAACTGGGCGCCCTCTGCTTCAAGGCCATCCTTTTGCTCTTTCCTGATCAACCCTCCATGCCCCTCCCCAGAGGATGTGTTCCAAACCTTCTCTTCATTCCTTAAGCCACCTATACCACTCCAACTCTCCTTAGCAGAAGCCCTTGCCTCATACATCTCTGAAAAAAGTGAGGCCATCCATCCCCTCCTTGGCTCCACACCTGAAGCCACTCCAGCATCATACCTCTCTCCAGACTGTGCCCTTCTTTCTTGCCACCAGAAACCCCCCTACTTGTGTCCTTAACCTAAGACCCTCTACCATCCTCCAGGAGCCAGCCCCTTCAGTGACCCCCTTTCTCCCCCTAATTACCTTCTGGCTCCTTCATTACTTCTTACAAATCTAAGTCTGCCACAAAAAAAAGACCTTTCCTTGATCCTACTGTCCCCTTAAGCTATATCATCCTATACCTCTCCTCCCTTTCCCAGCCGAACCCCTAGAAAAACTTGCCTATAGTGACTTCCTCCACCCCTTCACCTCTCACTCATTCTTTAGCACTTTTTGATCTAGCCTCTGTGGCCTCTCCAAGGTGACCAGTGATCTTACCCTCAATAGATCCAACATCCTTTTCCGTCTTTAAAAGTCTTGAGTGGTCTGCAACGTCTCCTTCCAAAACTCTCTCCTCCCTGGCTTTTCCTAACCTTGGTCTGACCTGGTTCTCTTTTCACCTACCATATGGGCACTTCTCAGTCTCCTTTCCTGGACCATTACCTATAACATGCCTCTAGCTGAGTGTTCAACATGTCTCTGTCCTGGGCTCTCTTCCCTACACTCTCTTTCTTAGTGATCGGCTCTCAATGGGTCAGCTATCATCTCAATGAGGACGGCTCCTAGATCTACATATCTACATATCTACAAAGGCCAAGGCTTTCTCCTGAACTCCAATCCCATGCCGCCATATTGGGCACTCATCCAACTTATGACCCATAAGTATCTCTAACTCAACGTAGCTAAAACAGAACTCATAATCTTTCCTTCAAATGTCCCCCTTCTCCTAATTTCCTTCTCTTTTTCAAGTCACCCAGGTTCAAAACCTCAGTCATCCTTGACTCTTCAAGCTCTCTGCCTCTGCCCACCCACGTCCAATCAGTGGTCAGATCTATTGTCCCTTGCCAATATCTCCAGAATCCATCTCCTCTCCACTCCTGAGGCCACCCTGGCTAAGTCCATCATCTCTCGCCAGGGACTATGGCAACTGCCTCCTAATTGGTCTCCTTGTCTCCTCTTCCTTTTCCCTCCATGCATCCAGCCTCTAAAATAGGTGACCCTGGGCAAGTCACTGAACCTCTGGAGCCTCAGTTTCCTAATCTGTAAAAAAAAAAAAAAGGGGGGGTGTTGGGCTAGTTGGTCTCTGAGGTCCTTTCCAAATCCAAGTCCATGATCCTCTTTAACTGCATAAGTTCTACAGCATGGAGAGGATGGGTGATTTGCCAAGGATCACCCAGCCAGTATGAATCAAAGGCAGCACTTGAACCCACATCCTCTTGGGGTCAATACTTCATTACTCTACCTGCAGGATTATTTGGGTAAGAGTTGCATTTCTAGCTTTAGCTGACCTCCTTCTGCCATCCACCTATTTGTTTGTTCAATTGTTTTTTCAGTCAAGTGTGATTCTTCATGACCCCATTTGGGGTTTTCTTGGCAGAGACACTGGAGTAGTTTGCCATTTCCTTTTCCAGCTCATTTTACAGATGAGGAAACTGAGGCAAACAGGGTGAAGTGACTTGCCCAGGGTCACACAGCTTGTAGGTATCCGAGGTAGGATTTGAACTCGGGTTTTCCTGACTCCAAGCACAGCACTCTATCCACTTTGCCACCCACCTGGCTTCTGGCCATCTCCTTCTCCCCTCTTCAAAGAGGCATAGGGTAGAGCAGGGAGGCAAGGAATAGATGTTTACTAGGGTAAGGTCTTTATTTTCTGAACTTCAGAATTTCTCCTGTAAAATGGGAATAATGATACTTGCATTACCTACTTCACAGAGTATAGTGAGGAAAGGGCTTCAAAAAATCTCAGTGCATTTAGAAACGTGAGTTCGATCAGTCAGTCAATCGGCGAACATTTATCAAGTGCTTACTGTATGACTGGCTAAGTCCCATGGAAAAGTGAGACGAGTCAAAGACCTCACATTGTGGGAGGGGCAGGAACGTGGACTGGGAGGGCATGGAATGTTTTCCCCCTCTCGAAGTAATTCACTGTAATCTGCTGAGAGGGGGTGGCTTAAAGCCTGGGGCAATTAGGAAAGGCCTCTTTAAGGAGGTGCCCTGTGAGTTGAGCCTGGGGGTTCCAAGATTCACAGGTGAGAAGGGAAAGTACTGGGGGAAGGGGAATGAGTTTTGAAAAGGCATGGATAGAGGCGGAAGATGACATGTTATGTAGGAGGATCAGCAATTCTCCTGTTTGGCTGGAGGACAGATTTTGAGAGTGGGACTGCGTCTTTAGTCGTCTGATATCAGAGCAGAGAGTTTTAAAAGGCAAACAAGGATCTATTTTTTTTTTTTAAAAAGAAAGGCAACGGGATGTTTCTTATTATTAACCTAAAACACAAGCGATTAGGAAGGTGGCTACCTTACTGTTTTTGTTTGTTTGTTTTTGAGATGCTCGGCAAAGGACCTAAAGAAACACATCGTTTTCTGGATTATGGGCATCCCTAGGTAATTTAAGTGGTGTAGGTAATTGAGAGTATTTCGTAGTGGGTTTTTTTTTTTTGCAACTTTTGATTCCGAAAGACTTTGGATCCAAGTCTGACACCGATGAGTGTCGTACTGACACCATTAACATCACCATGCCCCCAAACAACTCTAAAGACTATACTTTTATACCAGCAGGAGCTGGTCTACACTAGTAGAGGGAATTTCCTCACTGGGAATTCTTTACACAAATGAAATCAGAACTGGTTTCCTCTCTCTCCTCCTTCGATTAAAAAAAAAAAGACTAATATCCGAAGATCACAGACTGGTAGAACTAGGAGGGACCTTAGCGATCCCTCGAATTTTATTTCAGAAAAGGAAACTGAGGCACAGAGAGAAGGAAGTGTCTTGCCTGAGCCAGCGCAGAGCAGGGCAGGGAATAAAGTCCCAGTCTCTGGCCTCCCAGGCCCGCGGTGTTTTCATTTCCCCTCTCCGGCTGCCTCTCTTCAGGCCCCAGCCGTAGGAATTCTGCAGATGCAGGTAACGGCAAAAATAACAAGGCGTGGTTTTCTCCGCAGAGCCAAGGCACATTTATTGGGAACTGCATGCGGACAAAAAGGGATTTTGCAGAGGACTCGCCTGACAAATAGGTACAGATGGGGGTGGGGTGGAGGAGGGGCTGGGAATTAACTTTCCAGTGCGGTTCTCCGGCTCGGGCCACTCTGCTGGAGTCCAAGCTCGGAGCTCCACCCTCGGGGCGAGCTCCTGGCCACCTAAGCCCCGCCCCCGCCCGGCAGGCAGTCAGCCTGTGGCTCGGTAGCCACCTGCCGGCCCTCCCCCGACCCCCGGGTGGCCAGCTCTCCTTACCTGGGGCGGGCCCGCCCACCTGAGCCCCGCCCCGTCCCGCTCTAGAGTCTGGTCGCTCCTAGCTCCTCGCTCTGGGGCCTCCCTCCCGGGGGCGTTCGGAGGCCACGCCCCTTTCGAATCCCAACACCCCAGCGCCCTGTGATGTCACAGAAGCTTTGATACAAAGAAACCTTCGGCCCACGCGGGTCGCCCCAGCAACGGGAGAGGGTGGGGGCGGGGCCGGGGCCGTCGCCGCCTTCAACTGTTGCGGAAAGGACTGGGAAGAGTAGAAGGAGGAGGAGGAGCAGGAGGAGGGAGAAGCTGGGGGAGATTGTTCCAGGCTGGACGCACGGCATCCTTCTCCTCCTCCTGGCACCGCCGGGGCTGCCTCCTGCCTCCAGGGCTGCGGAATGCGCTCGCCCCCAGCTCCTCCGAGCCAGGTAAGGTGGCCTGGGGCAGCGCCGGGCCAGAGGACTGGCTGAGCGCCGGGGGACCTTCGGGGAGCAGCGGCGGCGGGGTACACCTGCCCCGGCCAGGGGGCCCCTCGAGCGCCCGCGAGGGGCAAGAAGTTCCTGGTTCACTTGCAACTTCTCCCGCAGTCTGGCATCACCAGGACGCTTGCTGCCCTCCCTGGCCGGCAGCCCGCCCCTTGCTTGGGGGAAGTTGCTTCCTTCCCTCTCCGGCCCCGGCCTGTGCTAGCAGCCCTGGGGAGGCCGGGGGCACAGTCCGGTCGGAGCCGGCCTGGGGTCAGATTACCTGACTGAGTTTGCCCAGGTGCTGGGCGCGGGTTCTGCCCAGAACCTATTGGGTCAAGCTGGTCTGTCCCCTACAGAAGCTCTTTCGAGGGGTGGGGGGAGGATAATACAATACCCCCCTCCCCACTTCCCCACGCCACTCTCGTGCGCGGGGCAGCACCAAGGAAGAGGTAGCCCTGTAAACCTCAGGGGCCAGGCCGAGTCTCTGTGGGGATTAGAGCACCGGGGCTCGGGATGTGTGTGTCTATGCTGGGGGGAATGTATGTTGTGGAGAAGAAACAGCTAGAGTACTCTCAGAATACCCCACATACACACATAGACACAAACACACACACTCTGAACACCCTCCTAAAGTGTCCGCGTCCTTGAAAAAAGGCACGTTTTTCCTGTATGTGGAGGGTTGGTTTGAAATGACCCCCCTCCCATCACCGTTTACGCAGACCCCTGTGTCTGAGAATAGAAAAACCCTCCCTTAATCCTGGGGCGGACGGCCCCTCGCCCTCCTAATAGCCAAGCCGGGTTCTGCCACCCCCATCACCTTCTCGACATTTTGCCCCGGGCCATGGTGAAGAGCGGCAGCTGAACGAAACGCTGCCTGGGGGACAGGTGTATGTTGAGTGAGTGTTGTGGGTTGACCAGGGTTGCTCGTTGCAGCTTCGTTGTCCGTCTGCCTACCAGTAATTCGTTTTAATTTCTGCCCCTTTTTATCTTTGCATCCTATTAAACGCCTGCTGTGTGCAAGACACTGCAGTGTGCTGGAGACGTGACTGTGGTGGTGGTTTTCGTTTAATTTGTGGCCGGGACCCGACGTCTCATTGGTAGAGAATGAAGACGATTGGTTGCTATTCTGCCACAGTGGAGCACTGAGAAATTAAAGCACTTGGTCAGTGTCATATAACCTGTGTGTGACTCGACCCTGGGCTTTCTGACTCCATAACTGGCTCTTTCCCCAGCATTCCCACTGGGCCAGACAGGATTGCACCCAAACGGCCCCTGTGCTCTGGGAGTGTATAACCTATGGGAGGGGAAAGTGGGGGGGGGGGGCCTACAGTAACAATATTTACATAGAAAAATGAACACTATGTGATTTGGAAAGAGAGAGACCCCTAACAACTAGAGAGATGAGCCAAGTCTTCTGTAAGACGTGAGTGAGGAGAGTCCCCTGCAAAGGCATCTTTTCTCTTGTGGATTAAATATGTCTCTGTACCGTGGCAACCTTCTGCCAGCCTTCCCTGCTTTGAAACTGGCAGGTGTCCTGTGGCAACATCCAGCTCCTCACTCTTTCCACAGAGGTGATCTCCTAGTGACCAGAAAGGAGAAGGGAGAATTGATTGAGTAATAGGCTTCCAAGTGTCCAGTGACTGTTTTTGGTGTTTGTGATCAAGCCCTCTTGGGTGCAGATTGGGTATTAGCAGACCTGTGTTGCTGGTTGACTTCTTGGAGTCTGACCTCAAGTAGTCTCTGCCCAGCCTCTCAGAGATGTTTTTGTTCTAAAGCTCAAAGTAGATACTGCAGATAATATGTAAAAACATGTTGTAATTCAGAGATAGGGAAACACAAGATACTGTTACTACTCAGGGAGGTAGGCAGACGGCCTGATTCTTCAGACACTTTCTATGTGTGATCCTGGGCAAGTGACTTCACCTTTACCTTTCCCCAGCTGTGAAATGGGCCTAAAAATGCTTTCACTACCCACCTGGATGGGTTGTTGAGAGGAGAGGTCCCTAAAGTGTTCTAGACATGAGTGGTCTGGAAAGTGCTTCAAAGTGTTGAAGAAGTGAGAGTTATTACTAACACTTGGTGAGTGGCAGGTAGGGTCTGAGCAGCTCACCAGCAGACACACAGTCCCTAACTCTGTGCGTCTGACCTGGGTTACTCCCCTTGCTGTTCAAAGTCATCTCTAAATTCTTTAACATCACTATCTTGTTTTTTTCCTATGGAAAGAGAGGATCTGCTTGGCTTCAGTTCAATTATGAGATAACTTGGGTGACAGGGATTAGGACCAAATTTCCAGTCTGGCCCTTGCTAAAAACCTGGTTTTACTAAGTGCCTACTGTGTGCTCAGTAAGTGAGCACCTACTGTGTGCCATGGACTGGAAAGTTGGACACAGGCCCGATCATGGATTTAGAACTGAAAAGGAACTTCGAAGCCAACTAGTTAGTCCAAGTCTCTCCTTTAACAGACAGGAAACTGAGGCCTAGGGGAGTGTTTTTTTGTTATTTTTTTTTAAAGTAGGCTCTTCCCTGTGTGCCTGCTGGCTAATCTGTGTGGTATTAAACATTGGAATTTTCATGGAAGAAAATTTCTCCATCCCCCGTGCCTCCTGGCTCTTCTCTCTTCTGCATGTCTTTGTGCCCACCCTGTTTGCTTAGATCCTCAAAGACCTGTGGCCTCTGACTCCCTTATTTTCCCAGAGCCGTTAATCTTTACAAGAGACCAAAGTTGACCTGGGGGCCCCAGCCTCACTCAGGTCAGATCACAAGGCTCCACTTACTTCTGGTTGTCTGGAGATTTGATGTTCTCCTGATAGAGGCAGGTGACTGCCCAGGTCTTGGTTCTGTCCCTGTCAAGTTGTCTGGGCTGTGATTTCTGCCTCTTAGAACAAATGTTCGTATAGACCAATGGTCCTTCGAATTTAAAAAGAATATTTTGACAACTGCATTTTATTATAACTGATTTCCTTTGTAATACTGTGCATTCATTGTATGTTGTATATTGAAAAACATGATTCTGAGAGGAGGTTGTAGGGTTCACCAGACCACCAGTGCCTCACAAAAGGTGAGCCCCTGTTTTAGTGTGTCTGCTATAGGGCAACATTTCTAAAAAACTCTCTCCAAACCAGAATTGTTGGTCTGTTCACCTGGAAACTTGCACAGCATTTCAAGGATTAGGTGAAGGTGGAGTGGGAGGGCTGAGTTTCATCAGGGAAATGAAATTGCAGACGAGTCACTTCCTCCCTCAAAGCTGGGACTCTCACCTCCTCTCCGAGGCAGTCTGGGAAAGCCAGTGGGCAAAAATTGTGTTCTCCCTGGCTGTGAGAGCCTGCCTCCCAGGAGCCTGGTGTATGCATGGTGCTGCAAGTCAGTGAATCGACAGCAGCTCAGATCTGGGTCTTTGAGAGACCTGGGTTTGATTCCTGCTTGCATGCTTGCCCCTGTGTAACCAAATCACGTGACAGCTCTTGGTCTCAGTTTCCCTGTTTGTAAGCCAACGGCGCCATAGTAGGTGATTTTCAAGTTTACTTTTATCTGAGATCCTGGAACATGGACAGGTGAAATAGAGGAGAGAACTTGGGGTTTGCCCATTTCGGTGCCTTTCCCATTCATCACCATGTGTTTTGGGTTGTTTTTGTAGAGGTGGATAGAAATATATAGTCTAAGTATATAAAAATATAAATGAAATATATATATATTTCATTTATATTTAATATATAGAGATCTATCAATATCTATCTATTGATATATTTCTCTGTCTCCCCAAAGCTTTAATAAGTCCAAACCACACCGACCTTGGAACAGCCTGTCTCCTGTATTTTAGCCATGAATGTGTTGTTTTTCCTTATTAGAATATGATCTCTTGAGGGGAAGAGACCATCTCATTTTTCCCCCTCCTGGCACATGATAGATAGGTGCTTAATAAATACGTGCGAGTAGGGATTGTTTCATTCTTGGTGTTCATATCCCCAGCACAGCACAGCTTTGAACATAGTAGGCACTTGATAAAATACTTGTTGATTGATTGATGGTTGAGTTGCTTTGGGATCTAGTATTGGGCTATATGAGAAACTGGGCGGTGGAGAGGCATGTGTCCCATTCGCCTGTACAGTAAAAGTGGAAAATCTAAGTTCTCTTCATGGTTTAGTCTAAATGAATGAATAAATAAATAAATGGAAATTTCTGAAGATCCCTTTGAGAGTGAAGGCTGTTAGACATTGTTCCCCATCCTCAGATGCAGTGGGCAAAGTGGATAGAGAGCCTGACTCAGATCTGGATTCAAGTCCCATTTTGGATACATGCTGACTATATGACCCTAGGTGAGTCCCTTTACCTCTCAGTTATCTGGGCAATCTCCAGTCCAGGGATTCTTAACTTTTTTTGTGTCCTGGCTTCTCGGTGTAATATTTTTTAAATTTATCAAATAAAATTCATAGGATTACAAATGAAACCAATTCTGTTGAAATTAAGATGTGATTTGTTTTTTCCCATCCAAGTTGATAGACTGCCTGAAATTTATCCAACTCCTGGTTAAGAATCCATTCTCTGATTTATAGGGAAGGTCCCAACCTGTTTTGGTAGAGGGGGCTTTCTCAGCTGGGAGTCCCTATCCCGCCCACTTTGCCAGGTGGAGTGAGTATTGGAATGCTTTTTAGAGCTGGAGGTTGACTTCCTGTGATGAGCTCCTGCTTCTCAGGGTTCCTGGCTATACGCTTTTGCTTTCTCTCTACAGAGCACTCCCTCTTCACTTGGAATCTCTAGTTCCTTAAAAGCATGTCTCACCCACCACCACCTACGTGAAACTGTTCCTGATCCCCACAGCTGGTGCTCCCTCCCCTGAAATTGCCTTGTATTAATATACACTTACATGTGTATGAATTCTCTGTCCTGATGGAATATAAGCTCTATATAATTTCATTGGGACAAGAGCTACGCCTGACACATATATATACGTACACACACACACTCTTATATATACACATATGCATATGTGTGTATATATGTGTGTATATATCTATATATCTATATATACAGGCAACTAAGATAAATGCTTATGGATCATTTGAACTGGGTTCACTGTGTTGGCTGATTTTGATCAGTAGTGGTCATCAGAGTTGACTAAACATTACTTCCTCCAATCATTAGGTCTTTTAAAGGAGTTCTTACCCATGTTTTTGTCCTGGACCTTCTCTGGAGGTCTGCTGAAGCCTTTGGGCCCTCTTCTCAGAGTAATGTGTTTACAATCAAAATAAATTACATGCGATTGCATAGGAAACCAATTCTGTTGAAATATCTAACACTATTAAAATTCAGGGACCCCAGGCTAATGACCCTTGTTTAAGATGATATTAATGACTTCCATGTAGAGAGCTCTTCCTTGTTCCATCTCTTAGCACAGTGCCTGGCATATATATAGGCACTTAATAAATGCACACTAACTAGATCCTTACAGCATCCCTGTTGTGTAGGGGGTGTGCTCGGAGAATCCAAGTGACTTGTGATAATAATTGACATTTGCATAGCCTGTTGAGGTTTCCGAAGCACATTGTATGCACGCTCAAGCCTCATCACAACAATCCTGCTAGGTGGGTGGTATTATTATCCCCGTAATACAGTTGATGAAACCAGGTTCAGAGAGTTCAGTTAGCAAGCATTGATTAAATGCTTACTGTATACCAGGTACCATTCTAAATTCTGGGGATATGAAGAAAGGCAAAAACACAGTGGCTACCCTCAAGGAGCTTCCACTCTAATGGGGGAGACCACCCTAAATAGGCAGATATGACCAAGTTAGACACAGTAGCTCTATGGTCACAGCTGGGAAGTGTCCAAGGTGGGCAGGATTTGAATGCATCTCCCTGGCAGCTCCCAAGGATAGCTACTCCAGGCCTTCTCTCCCTTCCATGATGCTCTGTCCTGTGTACTCCTGCTTTTGTTAAGGCCTCATGACTAATTCAGCCTAAATGAGGAGGCCTGTTTAATTAGAGCCCTTCCCTTGTCAACTGACACCTGTAGCACAGGAGGGAGGCTCTTTTCTCTCTCCTTTCTCTCTCTCTGTCTCCCCCTGTCTCCTCCCACTCCTCCTCAGAGAAATTGGAGGAGGAGAGAACCCAGCAGTGGAGGAGAGAAGATGTATCCTAGGAGACCTTTGTCATTTTTTTCTGCCATCAGATAAGAGACCTTTGTCACCTAGCTCTGCCCCAAATCACACAGGGTAGTAAGAGGGAAATTTAAATGCAGCAAACATAGATTAAGAGTTTATTGTGCTGTGAGGCTCGGTAGAGAGTTGTGTTCAAGGCCCCATTGAGATTAAATAGATTTAATAATTGTGGGCAAGGTCTGTGAGCTACAGAAGACAAAAAGGGAAACTGAGGCTTGGAAATCCTTCTCCCCCTGAAAGTGCTTATATTCTTCTACTTGGGGGACTTAACAACTAGGAGAATTTGGGCAGGCTTCACAGAGTTGGTGACCCTTGAGGTGAGCCTTGAAAGGGGAGGATTCTGGGATGAAGATGAATGTTTCAGGCATGGGGGACTGCTGCCCAGAGTGAGAAGTGAAATCTCCATCAGATGAGGAGTTTGGACCTCTGAAGTCTCTGCTGGTTCTGAACTCTTAAGATTAAACCAGCCCAGTGGCAAGGATGGAGTAGGTTCTCAGGGCAGACTGCAGGAAATCGACATTGTAAGGAGTCTATTTAGAAGGCTGTCACTAATTCTACAAACATCTATTAAATGCTTACTGTTTGCAAAGCACCCTGTTGTAGTTGTACAAGGGAGACCACACTAGAATTAGGCGACAAATTAGGGCCTGAGCTAAGGAGATATTTTGTGAGATCACAGAAGTAGACAGGACAGGATTTAGAATTAACTAATGACATGTTGGAACAAAGGGATTAAGGGAGTTAGAGAGACAGGGCACCATGGGGAGAAGAACTCTGGCTTTGCAGTGGAAAGATCTGGGTTCAAATCCCACCCCTGCCTCCTACTACCTGTGTGATCTTGGATATATTTCTTCATCCTCACCAACCCCTTCTCAGGGCTTGTTTTCTAACTTGTAAAAATATAGGGGCAAGCAGGACTAGAACATGGCTTCTTAATTTGGGGTCTGTGAATTCTTTAAAATTTGATTTTAATCAATTCATTTTAATTTAATTAATCTCAGTAGAGTTGGCTGCTTTGTAATCCTCTGTATTTGATTCATTTAAAAACATGGTTCTGAGAAAGGCTTCATGACCCAAGAAAAATAAAGAGTCCCTGGGCTAGATGGCCTTGAAGGTCCGTTTCATTATGGGGCCTTTGACATAGCTCCAAACTTTGAGTAATAATCTCCAACAGTTATATAACTGGTGTTTGAAGGTCAGTAAAATACCTTCAGATGCCTGAGAGGTGAATTCTACCCATTTGATACGTGAGGGGTAGTTCCCACTAATGCAGCAGTTCTCAACCTTCCTAACGCCGTGACCCTTTAATACAGTTCCTCATGTTGTGGTAACCTCCAACCATAAAATTATTTTCGTTGCTATTTCATAACTGTAATTTTGCTACTGTTATGAATTGTAATATAAACATCTGATTTGCAGGATGTATTTTCATTGTTATAAATTGAACATAACCCACAGGTTGAGAACCAATGCACTAACAGGATGATGGAACATCATGATGGTAGGCCAGAGGGACCAACCTTGGGCCTAGGTGAGAGAGAGGTTTTGTGAGGTGCCTGATCTCATCTGTTCTACCTCTTACCCCTTTCTTCTTTTTCCTAAACATAAATGCCCTCCCTAGCTCAAATCCCGGCATCAGCTGCCCCGAGCAAACTTCCCTCCTGGGTAGTCACTGTTTTTGATGTTTTGAGTTATCACGAAGTGAAAAATGGTGTTACTTTGAGAAGAATTTTTTGGCATAAAATCCTGTTTGCTTTTTAAAAGCAGAATAAAAAGTGAACCTGGATCTCTTCTCCCCCCATCATATATACTCTAAGCAGCTTCTACCTAGTCCCAATTCTGACTTAGAATACTGTTATTCTTAGTAATTCACATGGCCCATTATGGTGACAGAGTACTTCCCTGTCTTCTCATTGGGTGTTTTCTGTGGTTTATGCACTGAATTTTTTTTAATTGATGCTCAAAAAAACCCCTAACTATTATTATTTCCCTCTTCCCTATAACCTCTTCCCTATAACAGCTAAATCTAATCAAGCCAAATAAACCAAGTTTATACCCTGAGGGAGGTGCCTCCATCTTGAGTCATGGCATGGATCCAAATACCAAATCCTTTCAATAGTTTTTTTTTTTTTATGTTGTTCCCATGCAAATTGTTCTCCTGGTTCTGTTTACTAGCTCTCTTTCTTCTCCTAGTTTCTCATATTTGTGATTCCCTAGGGAGATACATATTCCATTATTTTCTCACACCACCACCAGTCACTATGACCTAATGGATGGGCACCCACTGGGTCATCCATCCTACCAGAGAAAGGGTCCTGTCAATATATATTTTTGAGACCTTTTCCTCTGTTTTTAACCTCCTTGGGCTGTTACTTGGAAGTGTTATAGCTAGGTTGAAGAGTATGTACAGTTTGGTAACTTTGGGGGTCTAATCCCAATTTTGTTTCCAAAATTTGGTAGACCAATACAGAGCTCTGCTAGCAGGGAATTAGCATGCCTATCTTCCATGCCCGCCCCCCCATATCATTGTTTCTAAATCACTGCCCTCTTTCATTACCTGTATCTTTTTGAGTATGAGGTGAAATCTCAATTATTTTACCCTTCTCTTATTAGTGATTTGGAACATTTTTAAAATGTGGTTATTGACAGCTTGCATTTCTTCTTTGGAAAACTGCCTGTGGGAAATAGCTTTTGTTTATATACATATATGTATATGTGTGTATATATGTATATGTACATTATATATAAATGTTTTCACACATCTATTTATGTATCTATGTCTATAAACATTTATAAATATACTATATCTACTTATACAAATATAGGTACATCTATGAATCTATATGCCCTATGTAGGTATAGATGTACCCTATGTGTTTTGTGTGTGTGTATACATATATATATTTATATATTTATATTTCAGCTATTAGATCTTTATCAAAAATTTTTCTGCAAAGATTTTTTTTGTTTGCCTATGCACTTCTAGTTCTAGCTGCATTGATTTTGTTTATGAAAGGCTTTTCGATTTTATATGTTCAAAACTGCCCTTTTTATCTTCTGTGATCACTTCCATCCATTGTTTATTTAAGAATTCATTCTGTAAACTGGGGTTCTTCCCCTTTTATATGTCCTGGGCCCCTTTTAGCAGTTTTAGTGAAGCCTATGAACTCCTCGGAATAATGTTTTTTTAAAAATATATAGGATTACAAAGGAAACCAGTTGTTCACATATTGGAAATACATAAAAAGATTAAAAGATTAAATGCATTGACATGAAATACTCAGATTACAAAGAAGATCAATTAGATTGAAATATGGCTATTAAAAAAATTTTTTTAAATGCTTCCAGACTTCCAGGTTAAGAACCCCCACCCTCTCATTAGCTGTGAAAAGTTCCTTCATTCATTCTCCTCTTTAATGTAGCATCATTGTGACCTTTTAGGTCAAATATCCATTTGGAACTGCTTATATTCCATGGTGTTTGTCTAAGCTGAATTTCTACCAAGCTGCTTTTCCAATTTTCCCAACAGTTGTCACAGGAGGGGACCTAGTACTTCGTCTCCAGAGTTTATCGAAAGCTAGGCTGTTGTGTTCAATTGCTTACCAAGGTTTCTTCATTGGTCAGTTTTTTCTGTCTTCTTAACTGGCAGCAATTAATACTGCAGCAATGCCCAGTCTTTAATTCCTACTTTAAAAAAACCAATTTCTCGTATAAGGGAAATTCAGATTTTTCCCTTCAGTTCCTTCATATTGATTTTGTTTTTATTTTTTCCAGTTCTGTAAAGTAAGAAGCAGTGTGGTATGATAATAATAATAATAATAATAATATTAATAAAACCATAGTAATAACAATAATGACGACATTTACAGAGAGTGTTAAAGTTGGCAACCATCTCTGCCACGTACATACTGGTCACGATGGGCAAGTCACTTGACCTGTCTGGGCTCTTGGCAGCTCTTTTTAAGACTTTTAAGTTATAGAGGAGGTGCCAATGAGCATTGTAAAAGGAATTTCCTCACTTGGGAAGTTCCCCCTACCAGTCAAGTCCCAGATTCCAGCCAGTCCTTATTTATTTCTGTAAAGAGAGTTTTGATTTTGGGAGATTGATTCCCAGAGATCTCATGCATTTTTGTAGCTATTTTGAATAGAATTTTAAAAAAACAAAACTTCTCGTTGGATTTTGTTAGTAACATGCAGAAAGCCTTATTACTAGGGATTGATTTCTTACTCCACCTCTACCAAAATGACTAATTGTTTCAATTAATGTTTTTATTGAATCTCCAGGATTCTCTAATCTCTCGTATTATCTCCAGATAGAAGTAATTTTGCCTCCCGTTTTCCTATGTTTATTCCCTCAATTTCTTCCTGCTTTATTGCTAGAACTCGACAGAATTTCCTTGTAAATCTACCTGGACCCAGGGTGGTGGTTGTTGGTTTTTTCCCTTTGAGAGTTCATTTCTGACTTGTCCACTTTCTGTTTCTGAATTTGGGTGGTTTTAAGTTCCTTGTTGTTCCATTAATCTGGGAATTGGATGTTTTCATAAATATTCATTTAAGTCTTAAGTTTTGTTGATGTGAAATAGCTCATGATTTCCTTTGATTTCTGCCTTCATCTGTTGTGAATTTCATTTGATTCTCATAAAAACCCAGTGAGACTCTGAGCTATTGCATTAGACTCCTGATTGGTTTCCTTGGTCAGATTCTCTCCCCTTTACAAACTGTCCTCCCCTCAGCTGCTCTAATGATGTTCCTAAATGCACAGATCTGACCAGGCTGTCCCTCTGCTCAGTAAATTCCTGCTCAGCTGCAAAATGGGCTTAATAACAGCACCTACCTCCCAGAAGGAAGCTTAAATGTGAGAGTATTTGTGAAGTGCTTAACCCGGAGCCGGGTGCATAGTAGGTGCCATATAAATTCTTCCTCTTATCCTTAGGATCAAATACAAACCCCTTTGGCTTTCAGTCTGGATCCAGTTTCCCTTTCTAGGTTTATTACACACTACTCCCACCAGGCTGACCCACTTTGCTATACCACCATATGCAGTTTTTCATCTCTAGTCTTTTCGCACAAGCTATCACCCGTGTTGGGAAATACAGTCCATCTTCACTTCTGCCTCTGAGCATTCCTAGGTCCCTTCACTTTCATTTCAACCTTGGAAATTTAGGGGATGCCCATCAGTTGAGGAATGGCCGAACAAGTTGTGGTATGTGATCATGATGGAGTTCTATTGTACTATAAGAAATGATGAACAGGGTGATTTCAGAAAAACCTGGGAAGATTTATATGAACTGTTACAAAGTAAGGTGAGCAGAACCAGGAAAACGTTGTGCACAGTAATAGCAATATTGTAACAGTGTTCAATTGTCAATGACTTAGCTGTTCTCAGCAATCCAGTGATCTAAGAAAATTCCAAAGGACTTAGGAAAAATGCTATCCACCTCCAGACAGAGTACTGATGAACTCTGAATGCCAGTTGAAGCGTACTTTCTTTTTCTTTCCCTTCCCTTCCCTCCCCTCCCCTCCCCTCCCCTCTCCTCTCCTCTCCCCTTCCTTTTTCCTTTCCTTTTTGCAGCATGGCTAACATGGAAATGTTTTTCATGATTTCCAAAGTATAATTAATATATTTCTTGCCTTCTCAATGGGTGGGAAAGGGGGAGGGTGGGAATTTGGAACTAAAAAAAGTATTTAAAAAATAATTTGGGGGTGGCTAGGTGGTGCAGTGAATAGAGCACTGGCCCTGGATTCAGGAGGACCTGAGTTCAAATTTGGCCTCACACACTTAACACGTACTAACTGTGTGACCTTGGGCAAGTCACTTAACCCCAATTGCTCTGCCTTTCCCCCTCCAAAAAGCAAAAATAATAATAATAATTTTTTTGAAAGTTCAATTCAACCCTCTCACTTTTCTCTGCAACCAGTGACACTGACCTCCTTGCTCTTCCTCCCACAAGATATTGTCCCCCAGCTTTGGACATTTTTGATGACTGTTCCCCATGCCTGCAGTGCTCTCCTCCTGGCTTCCCTGGCTTCCTTCAAGGCCCAACTGAAACCTTCCTTTTTGCAACCCCAGCCTCCTAAAATGCTAATGCCCTTCCTTTATCAATTCCTGTGCATATGTGTGTGTATGTATATGAATTTGCATGATATCTCATACTGGATTGGGAGCTCCTTGAGAGTGGGTGTGGGGTGCAAAGCAGGTGATCCCCTGCTTAGTCTCCAGTGTTACTTTAAGTGGACCACCTGCTCCTTTATCTGCAGAATCAAGGCTTAGACTAGATGACCTTTAACCAATCCACAAGCATTTATTAAAGTTTTAGTGTTTGCTACACACCTTGCTTAAGCCTGCAGGTACAAAGAAAAGCCAATGCACAGGAATAGTCTTGGAGGACTGAGGAGCTTACCTTCAGAGAACATGTAGGAAAATGGATGGAAGGTAACCTCGGAGGAGAAGGCACAGGGAGGGGCCTCTTGCCAAAGGGGATGTTTGAATTGCGTCTCTTTCCCTGCTCAAGGTGGTGTTTGTGTTGGGTCTTGAAGGAAGCCGGGAATTCTAAGGGGCTGGGAATGAGGAGGGAGGCAGAGCATTCCAGGCACAGGGCTTTGCAGCCCTGGGTCACATAATCGGATTAAGATCCACCAGACCTGCATTTTGGAGGGCACTTCCACCCTGGGAGCTCCAACCCAACCCCTCCTCCTTCGCCTTCCACAGATCTGAAGCTGAGTCATATAAATATTATCATAACAGTTTTCAGGTGAAGAAACAGGTGCAGGGAAGTCAGGGTCAGGTTCAAAGCCAAGGCTCCCACTTTCTGTGCACTTTGAATTAACAGACACTACCTTTTCAGCTGTCAACCTTTGCTTCATGAGAATCTCCTCCCTTTCCTCCCAGTTTTCTGGAGGGCTTCCAGAGCCTGATGCTTATTAGTTGTGTGACCTTGGGCAAGTCACTTACTCCCTGTTCCCCCTCAATTTCCTCAACTGCAAAATGGAGTTAATAATAGCACTTACTTGCCAGAGGGATTATGAGGGTCAAACATGAGAGTATTTGTAAAACGCTTAGCCCAGAGCTTGGCGTGTAGTAGTTACTATATAACTGCTAGGTATTGGGCCATTAGGTGGCGCCATAGTGCACAAAGCGCTGGGCCTGGAGGCAGGAAGACTCATCTCTCTGAGTTCAAATCCAGCCTCAGATACTTACTAGCTGTGTGATCCTGGTCAAGTCACTTCACCCTGTTTGCCTCAGTTTCTCCATCTGTAAAACAAGCTGGAGAAGGCAATGGCAAACCACTCCAGTATCTTTGCCAAGAAAACCCAATTGAAGTCACAGAGAGTTGAACAACAACTATTATTAGTCATATGAGTATTATTTAAAGGAATTGGGGATATGTAGCCTAGGGAATAGTAGATTGGGGGGGATGAGGGTTTATAAATTTATTAGTTATTTTTAACATTAAAAAAAATTGAGTTAGACATTCTGTCCCTCCCTTCTGCCCCATCTCTATTGAGAAGGGAATCATGGTTTTAGAGACTGGCTCAGTAAGATCCTGTTAACACAATTCACTAAGAAGGCAAGCAGTATGATAGCAGTTATACATATGGAATCATGCAAAACCTAAGGGGGGACTTCATAGCTGCATTCACACGCTTGAAGAACTGTCCTGTGTAGGGGACCCAGGATGACAGTTAGGCTAGAGGCTAGGAGGAACTTCCTAGGAATTCAGGCTGTCCGCAGGTTGAGTGGGTTGCCAAGCAGAGACTGATGGACATATATGGGCATCTCTAACAGTGGGGATGCCTCAGGGGTTGGGTTGGACTCTGGGGGGCTGCTGAAGACCCTTCCAGCTCTGTAATCTCTGGGGCTGAGTCCTAGGTGGGCTCCAATGACACGTTGCCTTGTATTCAGCAAGTGCTTAATAAATGTAGGTTGGATCGAATGAATTCTACCCAGGCCCCCAATATATATAGATGCTGTGGCCTTGGGGCAGTGTGTGAAACATCTCAAGCCAGCTCCCATCCAGCTCATTTGATTGGATGAGGAGGGGCCAGAGGGTAGAGATGTCTCTAGACCTTGGGGTTTGGGGCATTTAGCCAAGGCTTAGTCTCTGAGCTTATAGGATGGAGCCTCAGCCTGGGCTTGGGGACACACTGGTCACTTGCTAATGGGTACTTCATCTCTCCTATGTGTTGTGTGGGCCTTTGTCTAATTCTCCTGACCAGCCAAGAGGTGTAGAAGGGGACTGTGTGTGCCCTGAGGCTAAGATGGGGGAGGGGGACCTCCATGGGCCCTCCCTTTCCCCCCACCCCCAATCTGACCAGGCTGGCTGGCCAAGACTGACATTGGGACGATAACCCCTAGGTCTGACTTCCTTAAAAAAACATGATGTTATGCAACTGCCAAGCTCATTCTTACTGACTCAACCTGCTTCTCTTTATAACCTAGTGGGTTCTTTCCCAACCAACAGGAAAGTGTTTTCTCATTTGAATAAAAGTCATAGAGAGGTTATCACAGATGTGTTCTGGGGGGGGGGGAGAGGAAAGAGGGAGGGGGAAGGCAGTGAGAAGAATAGAGGGGCCCAGGCAGAAGTGAATAATACGATAGGTGGGGGTGGTTTTCTTGGGGGTATGCTTCCTCCCTTGCTTTATTCCCCCCCTCCCTTTTCTGTACAAGCCCTAGCAAAGCTGTGGTTTTTAGTGGCAAACCTTGGTTCCTTTGACATTTAATACCTGTGTGACCATGGATGAGTCTCTTAGCCTCCTTGGGGCCCCTTCCCCTTCCTCCATGGTTAAATGAAGGCTGGATTAGAGGGGCTTTGGGATCCTTCCCACCTTTGATCCCTTCAAGAGAAACATAAATCTTGAACGTTACAAGTGGGAATTCCTTAGGCTACATCTCGGGGCAAAGGCCACAGCCTGTCTGCAAACAGCGGGGAAGATTCTCTTTGCTAACTGGCATTCCCAGCTTCCCCTCCAACCCCCCACCCCAAACTTCAACCAGAAGGATCCTCAGGGGCCATCTAGTCCAGTGCTCTCATTTTACAGATGAGGAAATTGAGGCTTGCCCAAGGACACACAGATCAGAGGATCCTGGGACCTCAGAGGATGTAGAGCCCAATCCCCTCACTTTGCAGACGGGGAAGCTGAGGCTCAGGTAAGGCAAGCATCACCCCCATTCTATGAGGACACTGAGGCTCAGAAGTCACAAGAGTTTGTAAGTGCCAGGGCTCAGCTCTTCACACTCAGAAGACCAACGGGTCATGATGCCCATCATTGGGGTAGGAGAAAAGGGACCAATAGAAGGTGGGAGGTGAGGTGAGTCAGCAGGGAGGAGGAAAGGAAAAAGTGCAAGGGGAAGGGGGGGATGGAGGTAGGTAGGAAAAAGTCCCCTTGTGCCAGACAGGCTTTTTTTAAAGTGAGATTTCATGTCTTCCTGTGTGTATGTGTGTGTTTTCATTCAGGCTGGCTCAGCCTCTCTGGATTGCAAACATCAGTGTCACAAGAAAGTGGCTGGTGTGTTTTCTGAGCTGTCTGGGAGCCTGGGAATTAGTTGCAAAGTCAGTTCCCCTGGAGGGGGCCCAGGAGGTATCAGCATCAGGGCCAAATTTAAAGCTGTTTAGGGGCAGGGCAGTCTTGGGGGGGAGTGGGATGGGCACTGCCAGAGGTGTGAAGGGATGCTTTGTTACATGGGGGGAAAGGACTCTGGGTAGGCAGGTACCCGCCACCCAACACACACACCCTTCACCCTCAGCCAGCATCACCAGCTGGGAAAGACAGCTTGGGGGAGTGTGAGGCTGCCAGGCACACAGGCTTTATTTCCCCTATTAAAATTCTCAGGCTTGGCTTTCTGGTTGTACACACCTGGGAGCAATCTGGAGCTAAATGGGGAAGAAAACCGCTCCCCTCTGCCCTTCTGCCTTCTTGTCTTCCCTCCCTCCTGCCTTCTCCCTTCTTCCCTTCCCCCTTTCTTCCTCTTCCCTTTCTCTTCCCCTCTTCCCTTCCACCTGCCCTCTCCCCTCCCTTCCTGTCCTTTTTTCTTCCCCCTTCTCTCCTTCCCACTCTTCCCAAGAGACAGCCAGGAAGCCTGAGGGTCCCAACTACCCACAGGTACCTTGCAGCCCCTTTAGGACCCACAGGTTGCCTGGTTCAGATCCTGTAGTGAGTGGCCTGGATTCTGAGAGTAGAGAAGTGATCGGTGAGTATCAAGGAATCAACAAGCACTTCTTAGGTACCAGGTTTGTACAAAGACAAAAATCAAACCGTCCTTGCCTTCAAGGGACTTAGATTCTACTGAGGGGACATGGCATGAATGTACACAGGTATCTAGAAAATAGATACAAAGCATTTGTAGGAGGGAGGGGGTGGTAGCAACCAAGAGGATCAGAAGGGCTCCTAGAGAAGGTGGTGTTTGAGCCGAGTTTGGAAGGAAGTAAGGGATTCTAAGCGTGGACGCCAGGAGGGAGTGCGTACCAGGTATGGGGAACAGCCAGTGCAAAGACCTGGAGATGGAAGATGGAAATGTTGAGTTCTAGAGACAGCCAGGCCAGATTGGCCGGACCTGTAGCTTAAGTGAAGGTGAGTAACGGATCCCAGAGTTGAAACCTCAAGGGGTGTCTAATCCGAACTGGGTCTGATTGGGAGTCCCTTCTACAATGTCTCCCCACAAGTGGTCATTCAGTCTCTGTCCACCTTCCAGTGCAGCTTTCTACAGGGTTTCATTAATGCTTTGCAAAGGATAGATTTTCATTGTAAGAGGCATTGTGATACAGTAGATAGGGTCCTGAAGTCACAGGAAGACCCAGAACCGAATCCTACCTGGGCGAGCGGGTATCTTAATCTGTCTGTGCCTCAGTGGACCCATCTGTAACACAAGGGGGGTCAGACTCAGTGGCCTCGAAGAATCTTTCTAGTTCTAAATCCCTCCTCCTTTGTTAGAGGACCAGTCCTGCGGGCACTGTCCCGTCTTATCTTTCTGAGATCACCGAGGCATGTTTCTTTACTCATTCCTATTGGGTGGGGGGGAAAAGGGGGCGATCAAACATCCCTCAGCTTTCTTAAATCTGTCTACACCCATTACATTCATTCCTCCTCCAGCTCCCTCACGTTTTCGTTTTCAATTGTGTTTTCATTAAGAATGGCAAAGAAAAAACCTCCAACAGCATTCTCTTTGTCTTCCCTTTCCTCCCCTTTCCCTTCGACATCAGGAGCTGATAGAGGGTGTCCACAAGACAGATGCTAGCTGTGTGGTTGTGGGCCTACACAGGTGCTTAGTGGGTCTGTGTTCCTGGTCAAGGTTCTTCATTTCTCTGGGCCTCAGTTTCCTCAGCTGTAAATTAGGGGGTGGGGGTTTGCATTTGATGGTCTCCAAGATCCCTCTCAAGGCTAATTCTGCTCCTAGGTGGTTGGAAATTCCTGTTTGGAGGCTTGTTCCAAACATCATTTAGGGAGGGTGGGGAAAGGCTTCTGTATCTGTTCAGCACATGTTTTCTGGGAACTGAGTGATGTATTAATTTCCTTTCTGATGTTCTGCCTAGCAGTCTAGTGGCCAAGTGGTTCTGAAGTCACCGTGTCCAGCCAGGCTTTGACTGCTGCAGTTGGCCTGGGTCTTTTCTTGCTAATGTGCCCGCTGCAGAGGGCTGTTAGCGGCATGGGACTAATACATGCCGTTATCCTGTCGGACTACCGGGGAGAGCTGAGTTAAGGCTGCCACTCTGGCCTCCGTGCACTTGGTGGATTATCCCTGTCTAAACCAGGCTTTTAAACCTTTTTGGTGTCCTGGATCCCTTTGGCAGGGCTCAGCTGAAGCCTGTGACCTCCTTCTCAGAAGAAGGTTTTAAATGCATCAAATTAAATACATGCTGGCAATTATTAATGTTTGGGCATCGTTTTTCTTTGCCACTTTGTGGCTCGTACGTGGGATTGTTGTTGTTCAGCCATTTTTTCAGTCACTCTATTTGGGGTTTTCTTGGCAAAGATACTGAAGTGGTTTGCCATTTCCTTCTCCAGCTCATTTTACAGATGAGGAAACTGAGGCAAATAGGGCTAAGTGACTTGTCCAGGGTCACACATCTAGTAAGTGGGGGAAGATGTGGCTTCCTGTGCCACCTGGCCGTCCCTGGGGAATTGGTGCTGAACCTTTGAGGGATTTTTCCTAGGTTCCTTAGGCCAAAGGGAGTGTGAACCCCTTATGCCTCCTGCTTCCTCCCAACCTGGGTGTTTTGTGCCACAAACAGCCTCCTAATAGAAGAGTTAAAACTAGCATAAAGGAAACACGCCCCGCCTAGCAAGAACAATCTTAAAGCTTGTGTTTTGGCTTTTTGTTCACCTCCTATTGCTGGCTCAGTGACCTTCAGCTATTAGCACGAGTAGCCTAAAGGTAGTTGATTGCATTAAAGACCTGCAGGGAATAAATCAGTAAATTAGGACGAGATTAGGGACTACTCCAGAGTAGGGTTCAGTTGAGCTCAGATTTCTCCTCCAGCTAAGAAGAGACTTTTCTCATTAGCTGGGTATTCTAGTACAAGCTGCTACATTAACTTGGTGGGAAGGATATTTCTCTG
This sequence comes from Pseudochirops corinnae, assembly GCA_028646515.1. NCBI lineage: Eukaryota > Metazoa > Chordata > Mammalia > Diprotodontia > Pseudocheiridae > Pseudochirops > Pseudochirops corinnae. The sequence goes on from CM053586.1 coordinate 30,714,117, forward strand.
GCTCCCTCTTTCTTTTGAGTCAATGTTCAGGTCTGAAGAAAATCTCTTTTATCTCCAGCTCTTGGACCAGGGCCCAGAGATAAAAATCCTTCCTTGTGCTTTGGTCCCCAGAGCCCCTGCCCATGAGGGTGCAGGGTTTGTTGGAAATCAGGCTCCAAAGAAATGGGGCTATAGCAAGAGAGAATTGTGACTTAAAAAAAAAAATCACCTGTCCCCGTTGGGCCTGGTGTTGTATCACGGAGAGGAGGGAGCACAGGTTGGAGAGGGATGAATTGGTTTCTAATACAGCTTCCGGCATTTACTACCTGGGTGATGTTGGGCAGTGGTTCAGCCCTCTGGATCTCCGTGATGAAGGAAGGTGGTCCCTTCCCCTCATCTGTTATCCCTGGTAGTCATTCACCTAGCTCTTATTTTCTGACCATACCCAGGGCCCTGGGCCAAAGGCTGCTGCAGGGTCCCAGCCTTCCAAAAGAGGATGAGCAGGGGGTCAGAGCAGTGGAAGCAGGGCCAGAGCCAGGCTAGGGTGCCTCAGGTCTAAAGTTGTTCTTTTTCCCCGTCCCTGTGGCTTTTGAGGACTGGTGACCCCAGAGGCTTCAGCGGCTCCCCCTAGAACAAAGAAGCTTCTGTGGCATGGGGCATTTGGGCTGCGTGGCCATGCCCAGTTGAAGGGATGAAGAGAAGTAGGGCGCCTCCAAGCAGAGTTCCTGCCAGGCCACTGAATGAGCTCAGCTGAGTCTCCCTAGCCTCACTCTCTCACTCACCAGGAAAGCCAGGTCATACCAGGGGGTGGGGAGGGCTTTGGAAAATTGAAGGACCTGAGGCAGGGCCAGGGGTAGAGATTCAGGTCTGGTCTGCTGGGAGACAGAGGGAAATTAGTTGTTGCCTGGCTGGCTTGGGTACCCCCCCATCCAGATACTCTCCCATGAGTATCTGTGCTGGGGTACCCTGGTATAAGGAAGCAGTTTGGATTCAGCTGTGGATAGACAGTGTGACTGTCTTGTTTGTTTCTTCTCTCAATCCAGGGGATTTGGGTACTTTACCTGGAGAGTTGGGGGTGGGTACAGTCAGTGGGTAGAATAGGCTGCTGTAACTTTAAGTTGAGGTTGGCATTCCTGGGCTGGGATAATAAATGATGGCTGTGCATTCTCCCTGTGGACTTGGACCGTCTTCTCCCTGCCTAGTTCAGTTTTACTGAGTTCATTTTCAAGGCCAGAGGCATTTAGGAAGCCTCAGTAAATTAACCCTAATCAGACTCTTTCCCCTATACTTTTTTTTTTCAGCCAAAGGACCCTTGGACCAACTATTCTTTCAGTACAGGATGGTGGAGTCTGAAAAAGCTCTGGCTTTGGTCAAGTCCATAGCTCCAGTCAAGTTGTCAAACATTTACTGAGTGCTTACTGTATACAAGATTGTCAGTCTGGAAAACCCAAGTTCACATCTAGCCCCTGCTTCCCACTGGCTTGTCACTCTGGACATTTAACCTCTTGGTGCCCAGAGGCCTCTCTAAGTATTCACTCTGCTGCTGAATCTCAATTGTTAGAGGGCATTTCCTAGACCTGAGATCTCTGTGGCCCCATGGGATCTAGGACCAGATACCCCTTCCCCTCCACCCATTCCCCCCATGGGCCAAGCACTGTGCTCAGTCAAGCATGGGTCAGCAGAGAACCCCATCATTCCCTCCCCCGAAGTCTGCATTCTCCTCAGAATAAATTTGAGAGCTAAGACAGAGAAGTTGCAACTGAGAGAGATGGACGGGTGATGAAGCCAGTCTTCCCTCTTCTCTGCCGAGGGGGCACATTTCAGAAGGAGGCGCATGTTGTCACCCGTGTCCCCTGGGGGGTTGTCAGGATCAACTAAGTTAAGGGTGAGAGGGGGGCCCCTAACGTTTTTATGTCCTTTGCTTTGCTAAACAGATTCGTTTCTGAATAGATGGATTTATACGCACGCACACATCCCTCCGCTGCCTTGGCTCACATTTGTAACAGATATTTTATATCTTTTTTAGATTTATAATTTTTGTGATGATGTTATTGTTGTGTATTTGCCATTTATTTTTATTTCTGGGTCTGGGTGAAGCAATTCAGCAAAGTCCGCCAACCTGTCGACGGTACTTGATGGTATATGTAATGTTACACACTCATACAACCCATTGGGTTGGGGGACTTATGAGTGTATAATATTTTCTTTTTTAAAGAAATGCAACAAATGGAAAAAACCCAAGAGAGTGCTGGGGGGGAAATGAGAAAAGACCTTGTGTAGAAGGTGGTGGCTGAGCCGAGTGCTTTGAAGGAGGGTAGGGATTCCTGGTATTGGCCGTGAGGAGGGGGAGAAGACAGAAGATAGATGATTGTTCAGGCAGTCATAGCTCCTTAGGCAAAAGGGGCTTCAGAAGCCATGCGGTCCATCTCTTTGATTTTACAGATGAAGAAAGAGGCGGGAGGCAGAGAGGGAAGTTGCCCATGCTCACACAGGGAGTGAGATTTGAGCTTGGTTCCTCTGACTCCAGAGTCCGAGTGCTTACCACGGAACTGCATTGTTGTGTCTGGGACATCCAGCAAGCTTGATACCTATTGACTGATTATTCCCAGGCTCTTCAGTGATTATGGGGTGTTAGGAGACTCAGAGAGACCAAGTCAGAGACCCTCATTATCACAGATGGAGGGAGAGAGAGGAGGCCTGGGTGGCTGAGCCTGGGGCAGCATGATGGACCTCCTTATCTATAAAAGAACCACTCTTTGAACCAGATCACTCACCAATCTGGATCTGTGATTCTTCCTCTTGCAAGGAATTCACCTAAGTGATTTTACAGGAGCCTTTTGCCCAGGGCCCCTAGCCTCCTGATTGATGCTCATACCCTTTTAAGATCTCTCAGGCCCCTTGAAGTCGGCCCCAGTGGACAGCAAACTGGCCGGTGCCAGATGGCTATGTGTTTTTGAATGCCTTGCATTTTGGACCAGCCCTCCTTCGGGAGGGAAGAGCTGCCTGCCAGCCCAGCCGGATGCTAACGGGTTCCTGTCCTAGACTTTCTCATTTTCACCTCCTGTTCTGGTGAAGATAAAAATCAGAAACCCCAAAGGCAAGCCACCCTCCAATCTAGCCATGTAAGTAATTAAGCCCTCACTTCAAACAACCACATTTTTTAAAAAGCTGTAATTTTTGTAGCTGAAAATAGCTGCCTGTTCTGAGAGCCAGAGGAACTCTTGATCCGGCCCATTTTAACTCCACCTTGGAGTCTTTCTAGATTGTGGCCCAGGCCCCTTGCAGTGACTTATAGGCCTTGTTCAACAGTGACCTGTAGGGGAAACTGAGTTTCTCCTTCCTCACACAGGATTGGAACTTTTTGTTAGATTATGATGAAATGTCTTCTCAAGGTAGAACATTTTTCTTATTATCTCTCCCAAGACCCAGCATTTATTCCTTCTGTGCCTTTCCAAATACTTTTACCCCAGTCTAAAAGGTCTTTCCTCCCCTGTGCATTAGGGTAGATTGGGTTGTGGAGTGAGAAGTAAATTGGATTTGGAGTCACAGAACCCGAGTTCAAATCCTGAATTTGCCAATTACTGTCTGGGTGACAATGGACCGCTTATCTCACCTCCCTAGGTCTTGTTTTTCTCGTTGCCAAATTGAAGGGATTGGGCTCTGACTCGAGGCCCCTCTCAGCTTGAAATGTTTCATCCTGCATCATGATCCGGTAGCATATGCAGTGGGCTTTGGCAATGGTGTTTCCTTATTTCTTCAAGGCCACTTTTAGGCTTGATGTAAGGATGAGGGGAGTGGTTGCCTTGGGCAGGTCCTAAGCTCCCCCATGGAGTGAAGCCCAGATACCCACTTTGGGCAATGTCTTGACTGCGTAGACAGGTCCTCCGAGGCTTTCCGGGACTGTGTGTCTATGGGAAGTGAGCGAGGTGCCTTTTGTCTTTGTACCCCCAGAACTTAGCGAGGTGCGTGGTGCATAGTAGGTGCTTTTAGTAAATGCTCGTTGGTATTGATCAGCTGATTATTCCAAGGTTCTCCAGTGAGTGTTGGGTGTTGAGAGCCAGAGACACAGCAGATCATACAGAGAGACAGCCAGAGACCCCCAGACATAGAGATGGAGACCCCCAGACAGACACACAGACACCCAGACCCTTCCCAAAGAAAGCCCTGCCCCAGGGAGACAGACCCTCCCACCCCCTACATAGAGAAATGCACCCCCCCCAGACATAGGGACTTCCACAGAGGGAGACAGACCCCCCAGACAGTGGGAAAGAGACACCCCCTCCTCCCCTGGACACAAAGACAGATACAAAGACAGAGTCACGATGGGTCACAAAGACGAAAGGAAGGAAAGACTGAACACAAAGTGGCAGAGACTAAAATTGCTGGAAGTAGAATGGGTGTTAAGACGGCCTCACCAAGACTTGGATTTGTCCAGGGGACCTTGAGAAACGAGCTTTTAAAGAACCAAGAGCTGGGAGATTTCCCCCCAGTTTATTTTTTCCCTCCCAGTACATCAGGATTGCGACCAGCTGGGATCTACCCCATCTCTGGCTCAAGGGCCAGATACCATGCCACGTCGGAATTAGAACGGGTGCCCTGTTTTCATGAGCAGGGGGCCTGAGTTTGGGGCTTGTGGTATTGTCTGTCCCTCTTCCCCAGCCCTACCACAACAGAAGAAATCCATCTGCCCTGGATTTCAAGTTGCCAAAAATAAAGACTGTGGCACAGAAGGGCTGGAGACCTGTTAATTAGCAGAGTCTTTTCCCTGACTGACTCACTGTTGAGTTGTCCTGTTTGGGGATCGAAGCCCCCAGGAGCTTCAGAAGGAAGAGGATTGTCTGGTGGCTGGAGGGAATCCCTGTTTTTCATGCCTGTGACGGGGCCTGATTGACTCCATTTTGTATGAGGGGAAAACCTGGGCGGCAAAGAAACGGCTTGGTCCTTAAAGACTTGGGGACAAGACCTGGTTCCCTTCCTGTGTGAGCTGAGGCAGCAAGTCATTCACCTTTCCTGGCTTTCTCCCCAGCCACATGAGAGGGTGGGGCTACCTCAAGGCCTCCTCAGCCTTTCTTGTACATGAGACCCCTTGACCTGCCACTGGGAGCCTCTGAACCCCATGCTGGGATCAGGCTTCTAAATAAAGGACTTGCTCATTTTCATTAAAGGTGAGGGAAAGTGGCTCAGTGGGTAGAGCCCTCTAGACCCAGAGTCAGGAAGATTCATCTTCCTGGGTTCAAATCCAGCCCCAGACACTTACTAGCTGTGTGACCCTGGGAAAGTCACTTTACCTGCTTGCCTCAGTTTCCTCATCTGTCAAATGAGCTGGAGAAGGAAATGCCAAACCACTCCAGTATCTCTGCCAAGAAAACCCCTAATTGGGTCACAAAAGAGTCAACTGAACAAAAACAATTATTCTCCCATCCATGTTCACAGACCCCCTGGAACCTCTCCATGGACTGGGGGTGGGGGTGGGGGGAGGCATGGTCCTCATGTTAAGAACCCCTGGGCTCAATGATCTCTTAAGGGCCCTTCAGCTTTAACTCCTGGAAAAGTTGGGGTTAAAGGTGGGGGGGGCAGCCCTGCCAATATTAGCTTCATCTACTCTTGCTGTATGCAGTTAGGGACCAAAGCATTGAGGCCTTTGGACTCTGTTTAAATAGCATGCGTGCCAAAATACAGAGCTCTTCTCCAGAAGGTATTAATGATCAAGGCCTGTTGAGGCCCCTAAGTTATGAGGCTGTCCATCCCCAACCCCCCTTTCTCTAACTGTGGAGACTCCAGACTTGGCGCTCTGTGGGATGAAGAAGCCTGTGGGGGGCTCCTGGTCTCCCCCACCAATCCTGCCTCCAGCTTGCTGCTGGGCACTGTGGGTCCTGCAGGAGAGGATGAGGAGCTCTCCCTGAAGGGAGGATGGGCAGAGTCTGGGGCTCCGGAGATGGCCTTTGCTCCCAGAGTCACGGTACTCAGCCAGCCTAGGAGCTTGGCTGTGTGTTCTGTTGGACCAGAGGGTCCTGCTTGAGAGGAGCTGCCTGTCTCCAGGCTGGCCTGGACAGTGGTAGTGGAAAGAAGTATGACAATAACCCTTTAGTTATTTAATAAGTTCCTCTTCTAAAGTCTTGGGAAGCAGGCAGTGCAGGTCTTGTTAATTCCGTTTTACAGGTGAGGAAACTGAGGCTCAGAGAGGTTAATTAATCAGCTTTTTTTCTCTCCTTTCTTCCTTCCCTCCCCTTCCTTCCTTCCTTCCTTCCTTCCTTCCTTCCTTCCTCCCTCCTTCCTTCCTTCCTTCCCTCCTTCCTTCCTTTCTATCAGAATTAAATGACTTGCCCAGGGTCACACAGCCAGTAAGTATCTGTCACATTTGAATTCAGGTCTTCTTGACTCCAGGGCCACTGCTCTATCCACTGTGCCACCTAGCTGCCCTTTCAATGAACATACGCACTTTCTCTGTGCCAGGTACTGGAGGTGGAAATAGGAAGAATAAAACAATTTCTGTTTCTAAGGATCTTCTCATGGGAGAGACCACAAGGCTGTTTTTAAAAACACACGGAATCAATCTCAAGAAAAGGAGTAGAATGTCATTAAGTAGGGGTAGGTGATTAGTCCAAGTGCCACAACCAGGAAGTTAACAAGGGTCAGGATTGGAACTTGGGGTAAGTGACTCCAAATCCACAACTTATCGGTGCTGCCTGTGTCATTCTGTTAGTCACCCGGGTTTGGAGTAGGAGGACCTGAGTTTGAATTCTGGCTCTGCCCTGCATTACTCGTCAACCTTGGGCAAGTTGGTTTCCCTTCTCCTGCCTTCGGACTTTTTTCATACAGGGAGAGAGACGCTCTCTGAGCTCCCTCCAGCCCCATCTCTCTTTTTGGCCTTGCAGTTAATTGTATTTTGCCATCAGCTCTTTGGAAGCCAAAATCATCACCATCACCATCATAAAATTTGTATAACACTTGAAGGTTTGTAAAATGCTTTCTTTCTATGGATTCTCCTTTGATTCCCACAGTAAGCCTGTGAGAGAGAGCGGTTAATATTATCTCCTTTTTACAGAAGAGGTGAAGTGACTTGCCCAGGGTCATGCAGCTAGTAAGTGTCTGTGGTAGTTTGAACTTGGGTCTTCTGTGCTTCAGATCCAGAGCTGCACCCGCCGCGCCTAGTTGCTATAACAGTTGTTAACATGTGGGTCTGTATTAAGCTAAATACAAAGTAGGGGGAAGGGGTGTGTGTGTGTTTGTGTGCATAGACATACGTGTACACATACACTCAGGAAGGTAGGTACTGTTGTTATTCCCATCTTACAGATAAGGAAACTGAGGCTGAAGGGGATGAAGGGACTTCCTGAGGGTCACACAGCCTGTATTCCATACACACACACTCACACACACTCTCTCTCTCTCTCTCTCTCTCTCTCTCTCGCTCTCGCTCTCTCTCTCTCCCCCTCTCTCTTTCCCTTTCTCTCTTTCTCTCTCTCCCTCCCTCTCTTTCTCACTCTCTCTTTCCCTCTCTTTCTCTCCCTCTCTCTCTTGCCCTCTCTCTCTCTTTCTCTCCTTCTCTCCCTCTCTGTCTCTGTCTCTCTCCTTCTCTCCCTCTCCCTCTCTCTCCTTCTCTCCATTTCTCTCTTTCCCTCTCTCTCTCTCTTTCTCTCTCTTTCTTTCTCTCCCTCTCTCTTTCTTTCCCTCTTTCTCTCTCTCTTTCTCTCCCCCCTCTCTCTTTCTCTCCCTCTCTCCTTCTCTCTCTCCTTCTCCCTCTCTTTCTCTCCCTCTCTTTCTCTCCCTCTCTCTTTCTTTCTCTCCCCCCTCTCTCTTTCTCTCTCCCCTCTCTCTTTCTCTCCCTCTCTGTTTTTCTCTCTGTCTCTCTCCCTCCCTCTCTCTCTTGCCCTCTCTCTCTCTTTCTCTTTCCTTCTCTCTCCCTCTCTTTGTCTCTGTCTCTCTCCCTCTCTCTCTTTCTCTCCCTCTTTCTCTTTCTTTCTCTCCCTCTCTCTCTTTCTCTCCCTCTCTCTCTCCCCTCTTTCTCTCCCTCTCTTTCTCTCCCTCTCCTTCTCTCTCTCTTTCTCTCCCTCTCTCGCTTTCTCTCCCTCTCCCTCTCTGTCTCTCTTTCCCCTCTTTCTCTCCCTCTCCGTCTTTCTGTCTTTCTCTCTCCCTCTCTCTCTTTCTCTCCCTCTCTCTGTCTCTCTCCCTCTCTCTCCCTCCCTCCCTCTCTCTCTCTTTCTCTCTCCCTCTTTGTCTCTGTCTCTCTTTCTCTCCTTCTCTCTTTCTCTCCCTCTTTCTCTTTCTTTCTCTCCCTCTCTTTCTCTCCCTCTCTCTCTCCCCCCTCTTTCTCTCCCTCTCTTTCTCTCCCTCTCCTCTCCCTCTCTCTCTCTTTCTCTCCCTCTCTTTCTCTCCCTCTCCCTCTCTCTCTCCCCCCCTTTCTCTCCCTCTCCATCTTTCTCTGTCTTTCTCCCTCTCTCTTTCTCTTCCTCTCTCTGTCTCTGTCTCTCTCCCTCCCTCTCTCTCTTTCTCTCCCTCCCTCTCTCTTCTCCTACTCTCTCTCCCTCTCTCTCTCTCCCTCCTTCTCTCCCTCTCTCTCTCCCTCCCTCTCTCTCTTGCCCTCTCTCTCTCTTTCTCTCTCCCTCTTTGTTTCTGTCTCTCTCTTTCCCTCTCTCTCTTTCTCTCCCTCTTTCTCTTTCTTTCTTTCCCTCTTTCTCTTTCTTTCTCTCCCTCTCTCTCTCCCTCTCTCTCCCCCCCTCTTTCTCTCCCTCTCCGTCTTTCTCTCTCCCTCTCTCTCTTTCTCTCCCTCTCTCTGTCTCTGCCTCTCTCCCTCTCTCTCTTTCTCTCCCTCCCTCTCTCTTCTCCCACTCTCTCTCTCCCTCTCTCTTCTCTCACTCTCTCTATCCCTCTCTCTTTCTCTCCCTCTCTCTCTCTCCCTCCCTCTCTGCCTCTCTATCTCCCTCTCTCTCTCCCTCCCTCTCTCCTCTCTCTCTCTCTCCCTCTCCCTTCCCTCTCTCCCTCTTTCCTCTCTCTCCCTCTTCTCTCTCTCTCTCCTCTCTCTCTCTTTCTCTCTGTCTCTCTCCTTCAGGGACTTCAGAATTCTTTTTGCACATACCTTTGGTAGGTCTTGACCTCAGTTCCTCAGCTTCCCCATTTCGCCAGTCCTGCTTCCTTTCAGAAGGCTCTTCTCAGGCCCCTCAGCGGCTAGCAGCTTCCCCTTTTGGGTCACCGCCCATCCACTTTGTATTTAACTTAATATGCAATGAGTTTCTCACATTCTCCATTAGAATGTAAGCTCCGTGAGGGCAGGGACTATTTTTGCCTATTTTCGCATCTTCTTTAGGGGCTTAATAGCTGTTGACTTGGCAGATTAATTTACCTGACCCGTTGTGATCAGTAGATTCGGGTTGATTTGCTTGCTTGACCTGCTGACTTCTCGACCTGGGCCCACCTTGGATCTCCAATGGCTCAGAGTTTCCCCACCTCCCAAATTTCCAAACTTAAGCCATCCCTTCCATGAACCACCTGAACTTCCACCCCTCCCACTCCTGTTCACTTAGGGTTTCTTGTTAATTATGTGTTTTCTTCATCTCATTGACTCCCCTGCTCCCCTACCCGGTCAGCTTAGACTCCGTGGTTAGTCACTTTTAAAATCTGTATTAATAGCTTCTGTTTTATATCACATTAAGTCATTTCCAAACGTATCCCTGCCTCCTCCCAGCCATCCTTTATTACATGAAGCAGATTGATTGTGTATGCCGTGTTCCACATCCGTAGCCCCCTACCCTTTGCAAAGGAAGGAGGGGAGGTACGACGTGTATTCTCCAAGCTAGGTCATGGTAAGGTGTTCCATCCCATTCTATTCATTTGTTTTTTCCATTTACGTTGTTGAAGGAATTGTGTGTCTTATATTCCTGCTCACAGCCGTCTTCCCAGGATTGACTGAAGTTTTCACTGTCACTGTTTCTTGGGATGCAGTAGTGCCTTTCCATTGCAACTATGGACCATAACTTGTCTGGCCGTTATCAATGAGCACCTTTGTTGGACTCCTCCTTTTTTTTCCTCCCAGCTCTTTGGGACCACAGAAGGTCTATGACTATTTGGTGTACATAGGATCCATCTACCTCTGGCTTCCTTGGGGTACTTAGCCCAGGTTGGGGAATCTCTGGTTCAAAGGAATTACTTTAATCTCATCTTCCCTGGGAATCTCAGCATGCCTCCCTTCTTTGATATTCCATGGGTTGGACTAGTCCTCAGTCCCAAGTCACCCTCAGCCTTTGTCTCAATGAGTCATCACAGGAAAAGCCACAAAGCCATTATAACCAGGTCTGACCCACTAACTCACCCGTCACTGTTCATTACTCAGTGGTCCTTTTCCTGACCTCATCTTGGCCACAAAGAGACAGAGACACAGAGTATCAGAGTACAGTGGTCTTTTATTACAGAATACTCCGTAGCCTTGATACCTCATCTGGCTTCCTTGGTGTATTCTGGATGGTCCTGAGGATTTTTTTACAGTTCTTCATCCAAGGTCACCTACTCCCAGCCAGTGATTTTACCCCTTCCTTCCCGTTGGGCCAGGCTGGTTTCTTTCTACTCTTTTCTGCTGTTTACCCTAATTTCCTCATCTGTAAAATGGATACCATGATAACACCTATCTCAGAGGGTTGGTGTAAGGATTAAATGATGTGTATAAAGTCCTTAGCACAAGACCTGGCACATAGTAGGTCCCTACTTATTCCCTTCTCCTCTTCCCCACTTCTCTCACCAGCAGCTCCCCCTGCTCCCAGACTCCTTTCTTATGAGTCTGAAATTCAGAATTCATCTTCTTTGGTCAGCACCGAACCAGGCTTCCTGAAACTCAACTGCTTTTACCACTGGACTGAGACCCCTGGAGATTATGATCGGAGTAGATAACTCCGGAAAGTGAGTTGCCCTTAGGGGCAGAATCTGGCCTTCAAACTGCTCCCAGAGCTGGGACCCAAATCCAGGACTGACTCCAGAACCAAGGCTCGGGAGTATTCTGTAGCAGAAGGCCACTATACTCTGCAGCCTCTGCATTTCACTCATTTTCTGTGTCTCTGTCTCTTTCTGACCCGGTGTCTGCATCCTTCCCCCTTTCATTGTCTCTCAGTCTCTGTTTCTCTGTCTCTCTCTGTCCCAGTTTGGACACAAGGCTGGTGGAAATTCCCAGGTTAGGCATCTTTCCCCTTTCACCACCAATGCTTCTCCTTGGGGAGATAGGATTCCTGTTCACGTCCAGAGTAGACGGTGGCCCCCTCCGAGGTCCTTCCAGCTCTGAGCCACTTCTGTGAAAGTCTTACACTCACGGCCGAAGCTTTGGGAGTTGGGGATGGAAGGTAAGGAGTTGGAACCAGAAGGTCCTGGGCCCTGAGTGTGTGGCCTAACACCTGCATTCAAATGGAAAGATCTGCATTCCTGCACACTCCTGCAGAAATTCCAGCAGGGTCACCAAGCCAGCCCTTCCCTGATAAGCATCTGCCTAAAGGGGCCCTCATTAATTACTCTCTGACCTTTCTGGGCTTATGGTATGCATATTAATCTGGGCTCTGGAAGCAGGCCCAAGGGCCCTCCCTAGGCTTGAAGGAGATCTCAGAATCAATCCTGGATCTGGGCTGGGAGAGACTCAGAGTCCTGTAATCCAGCACCTACATTTTAGGGAAAACAAAACTGAGATTCAGTGACTTGTCCAAGGTCACAGAGAAAGTAGTAATAATAAGTATAGCATAGTTTTATATAT
>CM053586.1:30726317-30767023 GCA_028646515.1 Pseudochirops corinnae
GAGCAGCTAAGTGGCGCAATGGAAAGAGTAGATAGATAGTTCAAACCACCCTGTTTGCCTCAGTTTCCTTATCTGTAAAATGATCTGGAGAAGCAAGTGGCAAACCAGTGCATTATTATCTTTGTCAGCTGAAATGGCTGAATGTTGGCCACAGCAAAAACTGCCTTATTCCAGGTTGAGCACTGACCACAAGGCTACCTTGCTTCCTCAAAGGCAGAAATAAGCAGCAGAGTTGGGATTTGAACTCATGTCCCTCCTGGCTGAGTGAGAGATTCCATCTCGGATCTCAAGGCCAGTCTGGCCGAGTGTGGGAAGGGTCATTCCTCTCTGGAGGTTGGCCATCAGGTGACTGGATACTTCTACCCTCACCCTGAAAGCTGTCTACAGAGTCATGGTGAGGGATGACCCAATGCCAGTGGATGCCTGGAGTATGGAAGAATGATCCCTATACTCAACAGAACTTCAGTTAATTCACCAAAGACTTGGGGATTCGTATCTTCCTCTCCTGTTTTGACTGTAACTCTCATTCTCCCCACTCCCCCCGTGACCTACACATGTTGTCTGTGTAAGTGAAACTTTCTGCCTCCCTCAAAAAAGGAACAAGTTTTGACATCCCCATCACTGAATACCCTGATGTGGTATTCTGATATCGGTTTCCTCACTTGCCTAAACATTGAGCCCAGACCAAAAGGACCGTGTTCCTGAGGCCAGGCAGTTTGCCCATCTCTCCCTTCACCCCCCACCCTTGTTTTTTTTCCCCTACCTCCCCAGGGTGTGCATGTGAATCCCAGGCACTCGCCCCATAGCATGTTGGGGAATAAATCAGGAAGGGTGTGCCATTGGAGGCTATTTTTACTGAATGTTGTTGAGGCAGGCTTGGTCCCTTGGTTCTTCCATGTTATTTTGGAGAGAATGGAGCATCCCTAAGGGGGTTGGGGATGGGGAGGGAGGGTATAGAGGGCCTTGCCAACTCATTCCAAACATGTTCTCTAAGGGAGGTTAGATACTATCTCATAACATCCTAAAGAATGGGTCATTAAATAGCTTTGGGAAGGGAGAGTGAGTGTGGGAAGGAAAGAACTCTGTTCTGGGACAGAAAACCAGTGCCTGGCATTGCTGGCCACACTGAGCTAGACAGAATTTGAAATGGGAAAATGTTGGCTTCTGGAACGAGAAGAATATGCCTCTCCATCCATCTCCTCTGTATAGTATTTCTGCATGGGGAAGAAGCTGACAATGCCCTGGGAGAGGGATTTTTTCCACATCCTGGGAACTCCCTACTGTCACTGAAATCGCAGGTCTGGTTCCTAATCCCATCTTTCATATGGAAGATATATTGTTTCCCAATTTTTTTTTAAGTAGATAAAATTAAAGGTCATTCTCTGCCTCATTTCTTGCCCAGCCTTAATCACTGAATGGGTGTTGCCTCAGTCACACCAAGACCTGAGAAAAGAAGGCCAAGTATTGTGGCCATCTCCAGTGTCTTGATCTATATCTGGCCACTGGACTCAGACGACTTCAGAGAAGAAAGTGAGGCTGGTGACTTTGCATAGCCCTGCCTCGCTTAAATCCAATTCATTTGCACGTCAGGGCATCACCTCCCTGAAGTCCCTCACAAGGAAGAACAACTCCATGTTTTCCTCGACGGATTGTAAATTCCCTGAAGGCTCAAAGACTGTTTTACTTCTGTTTTTACATCCCCAGTGCCTAGGACTGTGCCCTGGCACGAGTAGGTGCTTGTGGTTGATGAGTCCCAGGGGAGTGATGCCACAGTCAGGGCCGTTGGGAAGTGGAAACATTTCTTGTCACTGAGGACGTTTTGCTCTGTGAAGGTGTGTGGGCGGATAGCTACAGGGCTAGGGACTTGGTTGACTCATTACACGAGGTTTTCTCTCCTTTCTTCCCTCCTCCCCCTGAGGAACCTGGGGACAGTGGAGCATTATCAAGTCCCCAGAGCCATGGAGAGCTCTCTCTCTTCCACTTGTGCTAGTACCGTGGTCTTTTCAGCTGTCTCCGAATTCAGCCAACACCAGCTTCCTGGAGCAGGGCAAGTGACTTTGGGGTCCTTCTTGAGATGCCTGTGGGCAGAGTCTCAGACCTCCAGGGTCCAGCTGGACCCACCCTCACCCTCTGCCCCCTCCATCCTCATGCCAGCTCTAAACATCAGTCAGGAAGACTCCAGGAATGGAGACGTTCCCAAGGAAACCTCCGAGGGGGCTCCAGACCCCATTCCACTTAGGGCTGAAGGCTGTCTGCTAACTTGTATTTTCCTTCAAGTATGGGTCCAGCATCCTTTGCTTTAGTGTCAAAGAGGTCTGCCTGCCCTAGTGGGGCTGGACAGGACTGTGAATGATACCCCCGCAGCTCTAGAGACCCATCATGTTGAGCGGCCCAGGAAATGTCTTGCAGTTGAGGGGTCACCTTGCAAATAATAATGTACGAAACTTGGAGTCAAGTAGACCTAAATTCAAAACCTGACTGAGGCATCTACTAGCTGTGTGACCTTGGGCAAGTCACTTGACCTCTTTCTCAGTTTTTCTCACCTGTAGGGGTGATAATAATGGGGATTATATGGGGATAATAATAGCATTTACTTCCCAAGTCTATGGTGAGCACCACATGAGATAGCTTATTAAAGCACTGTGTTGGGGCTAGTTGTAGTATGTGAAGCTTAATGAGGGCTTGTTCCTGCCTCTGGGGAGCGAAGGGCATGGGCTGAAACCAGACTGGGCCTTGGTGTGTGCCTTCTTTCCACCTTTGGGAAGGAGGCTTGTGTCATGGCAGGGAAGGGGATTACCAGGGGTGCCCTGTACCCCCAAGCCCTTTCCCAGATTCCCTGGCCGCCCGATGGGCTTCATGCCAGTGTTTATTTGTAAGTCGGTTTTGGGGAGGAAATAACATGCTCTTTGGAGAGGAACATTATTGAGGCTTGGCATAAGCGCTGTCCAGAGGAGTGATGGGCTGGCTACTTAAGGAGGCCGGGGGCACAGGTTTTCCCCTCACTCTAGACCATGCAAAAGGCTCCTGGAATAAGACTTCTTGCTGCATGGGCCGAGAGGGATTTCTTTTTCAGGCATGGGTGGGTCTAGAGAGATTCCAAGAGCCCAGCTGCCCCTGAGATGCTGTGGATTGGGATATCGTGGTTAACATTTAGTAAGTGCCTGATGTTAATCATGGCGCTAGGTGGCACCATAGTGCACACAGCGCCAGGCCTGGAGTCAGGAATACCTGTGTCTAAGTCGCTTACTTCTGGACCTCAGTAAACTTACCTGTAAAATGGGGCTAATGGGAATGAGAGCCCCTATTTCACCGGGTTCTTGTAAGGATCAAGTGAAGTAATATATGTAAAGGGCTTTGCAAAGCTTGAAGAATTATGAAAATGATGATGATGGTGGTGATATTCACCCATATCCCCAGCACTCTGTTTCTCTCTTCCCCCTCTCTTTTCTTCCCTCTCTTCTCCATCTCTCTTCCTTTCTATCTTCTCTTTCTCTTTTTCCCTCCTCCTTCTCCTCTTCTCTCTCTCTCTTCCTCTCCCTCTCTCTCGCTCCCTCCCTCTTTCTTTCCCTCTCTCCATCTCTTTCCTTCTCTTTCTCTCCCCTCCTTCTCTCACCTCTCCCTCCCCCCATCCAGGCTTTAGAAGTTTCTAGGTAGATTAGAGCTAAATTTACAAGAATGCTCTGCTTCCAAGGAATCACATTTGTCATCTCATAAAATGAATATTGAAAAAATAACACTCCCAGAAGGCATCTGGGGGAGCAAAGATCAGAAGGCTAGGGCGGTCTTTGCCTTCGGAGAGATTTGGGGGCTTGCTGTCCCTCCCATCGGCAGTGGGAGATTCAGGTGCCTCTGTTTCACTGCCCCGCCAAGCAGAGCCAGCCCTCCTGGGAGGTTTTGTTCTAGCTACTAACTCCTGAACTAGGAGCTGCCTTGCCAGTGAGCCAAGCACCCTCTTTTCTTTCACATTAGGAATGCATGCATCATCCCCAGCCATATTTCTGCATTCCACTCCCTGTGTGCATGGGGGGGGGGGTGTCCCACATTCTTTCTGAAGCAGCTGGATTCCCCAAAGCTCTGAATCTATTTTCCAGATGTGGAGTAGGGATGGGGAAAGTCCTCTCCCCTAGGGACTGGACTTTTTAAATTTTAATTTAATTTTATTTCTTTCAGTTAATAGAATTCTATTTTCTTTACCTCTCATTCTGTCCTTTTTTTACAAAAATCATCATAACAGAAATACTCAGACAAGCTAAACAGATTCCTGCATTGACCATGTCCCAAAATACACATCTCATTCTGCACCCTGAGACCTAAAATACTGTATAAGTAGTGATTATGTTACCTCCACTCCAAATACAGATGGGGGGGAGTGATGAGCGTCACTGGGAGGGGAGTACCAGTGGAAAACACTCCCAGGGACTTTTCCAACCAGCTTGACCATTAGGATCATCCTCTCCCCCCGCCCTGTTCCAGATCTGATCATATCTGAGACCCGAAGGCTTGTGAATGTCATTTTCTTCTGTCCTCCGAGTCAAGGGTGAAAGGGCTTCCAATCCCTCCTTCTGGATCTTTGGATCATAGCTTTAGGGTGAGGATCTCTGGTCCAAACCACTTGTCTGAGTGATGAGTAAAACTGAGGCCCTGTGATACCCAGATCCTGTTAATTATCTCTGTTCTACAGTTTGGGAAATGACTCAAACAAGTGCCTTCCCTAGGGTCACACAGCCAGTAAGTGTTGGAGGCTGAATTTGAATTCAGGTCTTTTGACTCTGGACCCAGAGCTCTAGCATTTGTACCTCCTAGAAAACAAATGAAAGGTCAGTCCGAACTTTCAAAAAAATCTAGAATATTGGATTTAGAAACCTTAGAGGTCATGGAGTCATTTTATAGGTGTAGAAACAGAGACCTAAACAGAGTAAGCAGTTGACCCCATATCACACAGGCAGTCAAAAGGGCCAGGATTTGAACCCAGCTCCCTGATTCTCTTCGCCACTTTGTTTCTTAGTTCCTCCAGATGTTCTTCCCTGTTGTTTTTCTGTAGGAATTGTAGTGGGGATATGATATTATATTTTTATGATATATTCTTAGACCATAGCTCCTTGTTAGTATACTCAGTGAATTTTGTAAATTAATGTTGTGTACAATATCACTTATATATAAAATGATAAAGAAATTATTTCTAATTTATGTATTAATAATTTACGTAAGCATAATAATTAATAATGTATATGTTAATAGAGGGCCTGGCTTAGTATGGTACGATTTTTTTTTAACAGCACCTATGTTTTTGGTGGGAGGATAGAGGCCTCTAGTGTGTCAGAAGTGGGGCTCAAACCCAGTTTGGGGCAGTCCATCAGATACTCCCACATATATGTCCTTTTCCTCCTTTTTATCTGTCCTTCCTTTCTTCCTAATCCCAACCCCTTCATCTTCTCTTCTCCAGGTGGAGCATCCTCTTTCTTCACTAAACCCTTATATGGCTGTGGTGGAGTCAATAGATGTTTATCAAGTACCTACTTGCAGCTGAAACCTTCTTACCTGCATGGTCCCCCCATATTAGCAAGTGGGCTTCCAGAGAGCAGGGAGTGTCTTGCCTCTCTGTGTCCCCAGCACTTTGCTTGCCACACAGTGAATGCTTAATGCATGCCTTTTCATTCATTCATTCATACTTCATGCCAGCCACTCTGCTAAATGTTAGTGATACAAGACAAATGTGAAACAGACCCTGACTTCAGGGACCTGGGACATCTTTAAATCAGCCAAGCAGAGCAATAAATGGCAGAACCATGATTTGAAACCAGGTCCTGGGACTCCAAATCCCATGCTTTTCCCACCATGCTAGGCTGCAAAGGTCTGCTGGACTCTGCCATGGTGGATACCCAAATGGTTATGTTAAATTCTGGATTCCACATTTTAGTAAGGACATTGACGAGATAGAATATGGCCAGATCCAACATGGTAAGGGGTCTTCAAGCCATGTCATAGAAGGATCTATTGAAGGAATAGGATTAACTCACAATCTAACAAGAGAGAAGTCATTCATAAAGGTAGGGGACAGAAGTAGAGGACAGTACAGAGCCCCAGGCATTCCATCAGAAATCTCCCACCAGTGTGATTTGTGTCCATGAAGTCAGCACTCTTTGAGCCTTGGCATTTAGGTCCTGGGTCCGCCTTACTGTGTTAACCTCTCCAGCCTTTGTGTCTTGTCTGACCTACCGAGAAATCATGAGAAACTTAGCCAGATACCTTACTGACATCCAGGTAGTTCTGCTGCATTCTCCTGTTCTCCTAACACAGTGGTGACGCTGTCAGAGGAGAAAAAGAAGTTGGTCTGGTACGACTTGTTTTTGATGTGTCCATGTTGGCTTGTAATAGCCACTGTTTCTCAAAGTGCTTGCTAACCATCCCTTTTAATCATACATTCTAAAATGTTGCCACGGAGGGAAGTCAGACTCCTGACCCCTATCATTTAAAGTTTCTCTTTTCCTTCCCTTTTGAGAATGGAGCAAGCTGAAGGCCTGGTTCCAACCTATCACCTCCATCATCTCCAGAATTTTACAAACCTCATGGATGACAGCTGGACAGTCATAGACATTTTCTCGGTGCTTTCAGGTGGAATCACTCCAGCCTTGATGACTCGTCTCTACTAAGGACAGCTGGATGGCCTCAGTCTCCTATTTGTGTTAGGTTTCAAATCCCTATGCCTCAAGGTTTTATGCTTTGCAAGGGAGGGAAGCAGGAGAAAAGTTTAATAGTTGTCTTTTTTCTTAAAAACAAAAAAAGCTTTATTGCAAATAATTTTAAATCGCATTCTCATTTCCCAATACTATGCCCACAGTCGAAAGCTTTTGTCTCCACTCACTCACACGTTCACCCCCCTGGTGCAGGCCCCAGTGTCTCACATCTGGCCTGTTTCAGTAGCCTTCGGTACCAAAGTGATCTTCCTGATCTCACCCTGTCACCACCACCCTTACTCAGTAAACTCCAGTGGCTTCCTCCTCCCTGTAAGATCAATTATCAAGTCGTCCCTTTAGGCTTTGTTCCTGTTCCTCACATGAGAAGTTTCCCAGCTTGGTGCCTTTACACGGACTCTCACCCAACACCCTCAGGGCTCTCCTTCCCCACTGCCACCTCCTGGTTTACCTGGCTTCCTTCAAAATGCTGCTGAACTCCCCCCCCCCCCCCACACACACACTGCATTCTTTCTGAGATTGCCTCCCGTTTTTACTATAGATGTACATAGTCGTGGGCACATTGGCTGCCCCTCCTAGACTGGGAGCTCCTTGAGGGCAGGAACAGTGGTTTTGCTTTTCTTTCTAGTCTAGTGGTCCTGTAACTACCTTGATTATCTTCTTGATTCCCCCCACCCAAACAGATCTTTAAAAAAAAAAAAGGCGCTTTGTTTGTCCTTAGCATTCATAGCAGACTCAGCTCTGTTTGAGATTCAGTGACCTGGAAATGCCCGTTTCTTCCCAGAAAGAGCCTTGGCCCTAAAGTCAGAGGATCTGCTTTCAAATCTGCCTCTGATAGCTACCACCTGCAGAGTTGGTTCCCACCAGCTTCTTTCTCTCCCCCTCCACCTTCCCTTCTCTCCCTGTCCTCCATCCCTTCTTCTTCCTCTTTCTCTTTTCCTCTCTCTGTCTCTTTCTCCCCCTCCTATCCCCCCTCTTTGACTCTCTCTCTTTCCCTCCCTCTCACTCCTCCTCCTTCTCTGCCTCCCTCTCCCTTTCTTCCTCCCTCTCTCCACTTTCCCTTCTCTCTCTCTCCCGTCTCTCTCTCTCTCTCTCTCTCTGTCTCTCTTTCTCCCTCCCTCTTTCTACCCTCCCTTCTCTTTCTCTTCTCCTTCCTCCCTCCCTCTCCTCCCTTCCTTACCCCTTTTCTTTCTCTCCCACTCCTTCCTCTCTCCCTTTCTCCTTCCCTCCCTCCCTCTCTCCACCTTTCCCTCTCCTTTCCTCTGTCTCCTACAAGGGCAGCTGCCTACTTGTATCAGCCACACTTTAACCTTAGAGAATGCAGTTGAAGACCCCAGTTAGGTTGGAATGATTTTGGGGGAGCAGTGTACCCGCAGAATGAGTGGCCTCGAGGCTGGCCCCTGGCTCTCTTGGAGCTGGCAGCTCCTGCCTGGGAGAAGTCAAGGATGCTGATTTGCCGAGGGCTTTGACCTGTTGCTGTCAGGAGCATTTTCCTGGGCCAGCAGGGCAGTAAGCCACTCTGGCTGCTGGTAGCCTCCTCCTTTCTGAGCATCTCTGGATTCCAGAGCTTTGCCCAGACCCCACCCCTAGAATGCTTTTATAATTTCTGGGCACCTCTTGGAACCCCTGGTTTCCTTCAGGGCTCTGCTGAAGCGCGCCTCCTCCCAGGGACCCTCTCCTGATTCTCCCTAGTTACTAGTGTTTCCTGTTGCCCTGAAATCGGTTCATATTTGTTTAATATTTCCTGATCCATCTGCTTGTTTTCCCCAAGAGAACATCAGTTCTTGGAGAGCAGGGACCATTATCTTCATCTTCATCTTCATATCACCAGGGCTGGCACTTGGTTGTTGTTCGGATGTTTTTAGTAACATTTGACTCTTCGTGACCCCATTTTGGGGTTTTCTTGGCAGAGACACTGGAGTGGTTTGCCCTTTTCTTCTGAAGCTCATTTGACAGATGAAGAAACTGAGGTAAACAGGGTAAAGTGACTTGCCCAGGGTCATACAGCTAGTAACTGTCCAGTACCAGATTTGAACTCGGGAATGTCTTCCTGACTCAGCTCTCTGTGCACTATGGCACCACCTAGCTGCCCTGAAGCCTAGTATCTGCATAATAAATGCTTATTCAGCTGAATTTAATTAATTCCCTTAGACTTTTGAGACAAGCCTGGCCCACAGTCTCCCTTGGATGGGCCTTGAAAGTCATTCGTTCCTTTGTGTCTCTTCCCCAGTTTTCTGTCCCACTCAGTGCCATTTTGTTTGGGGGTAATGACCTAATAAGATGCCTTGAACATTGTGTAGGAAAGTGGTTTATAAGAAATACACACTTGTGTCCCAGCTCTTGCCTCCATGGCCAACCAACTCGTCACCAAGGTTTTCTTTGGTTTTTGAGTCCAAGTTTATCATTGGCCTGGCAGCATCCTGTCCATGACCAAGAGAGTTGATGGAGAGAGCCAGAAGCATCACCTTCTGAATGGGCCCCAGTCAGAGTCTGATGAAGCTGAAGGGCCTGGCTGGTGTTGGCCACTTTCCCTTCACCGAGACCTAGTGGATAACTGGCTTCCGTTTTCATTTGGTAGTAGCAGAAATGACACTCGCCTTCTTCTTTTCCTGTAATTTGATTTAGAACAGGAAGGATCCTTGGAGAGCATCCAGGTCCTACTGCTCACTGGGTCCTTGTTTCCACCATTGGGATAGAAGCTCAAGGGAGGTGCTTGTATCCCCAGTGCCCAGCACTGTATCTGCCACCCAGTAGCCAGTTAATAAATAGTATTATTAATTATAAATATTATTAATAAATAATAAATATTATGCAGATATATCAATAAGTACTTGTTGATTGCAAATCACTGAACTTTGAAGTCAAGAAGACCTCCTTCCCACCAAGGTCTCCAAGAAGCTGGAGGTTCAAATTCTGCCTTCACTCTGGATAACCACTTGAACCTGGCAAATCATATACTCTTTTGGGCCTCTGTTTCCTCATCTGTAACATAGGGATGACAATAGCACCTGCTTTACAAAGCTGATTTGAGACCCAGGTGAGATGATAGGGTCATAGCTTTGTAGCTAGAAGGAATCCCAGAGTCCATCTAGTCCAGCACTCCCATTTTTGAGTGCCAGAGTGTCTGAGACAGGATTTGAACTCAGATCTCCCCACCACTAACTGCAAATCCGGTGCTTTTTGCATTGTACTGTGATGCCTGTGACAAAACCCATTCTCCCTCCAGTGCGCCCCTCCTAGCATTCCCTTAAGGCAGGTGTGTTGCCTGTATGACCATTTATACACAGGATTATCAGAGGCCCATGGATCTAATGGCCCCTTGGGTCTCACTCCTCATCCATGCTGTGCCTTTCTCTCTCTCTCTCTCTCTCTCTCTCTCTCTCTCTCTCTCTCTCTCTCTCTCTCTCTCACTCTCTGTGTCCCAGGGCAGTGAGATCCAGGACCCTGCCTACTTGGATAGTGAGAACGCCCTTGGAGAGTCCGACCTTTTTGGTGAGGATGAGGCCATGACACTGGCCCAGCACGAAGTCCTCCAGGAGTCTGACATGGACAGCGCCATTGACAGTGCTCCAAGTCTGGAAGTATCTGATATGAGTCCAGGAGAGGAGAAGGACAGGGTTCTCGGAGACCTCTTTCTTCCGGGTGACAAGTAAGTCCAACATCCGGGCCAGAAGAACAGTCCCTCGGGCTGATGGAGGCCTTTCCAGCTGAGAACGATGCCTCCTTCCCTTTCATGTTGTGAGCTGATGGGCAGAGAGTGGTGCTGGTGCTGGCATGGGAAGGGATGCCCCTTACAGGGGAGGGGAAGGGAACAAGCGTTATCTAGAGAAGTGGTTCTCAACCTTCCTAATGCCACGACCCTTTAATACTTGTATGTGGGTGTATCTGCATGTGGGTGGACCCACCTGGAGACAGATAGAGGAGCCGTGTCTCGGTTCCTAAGGCCATCGGAAATACGGGTTTTCTGATCTAGAGCCAAGTATCTCATTAGATCCTCTCACCACCTGTGAGATAGATGCTATTATCGTCTCTGTTTTACAGCTGAGGAAACTGAGGCAGACACGTCAAGTGACTTGCCCAGGGTCATACAGCCAGTGAGTGTCTGAGGCCAGATTTGCTCTCAGGTCCTCCTGACTCTCCTGTGCCACCACCTTTAGAGGTGGGAAGAGTACCAGGTGGGCTGAATTGCTGAGCTGCTCATTAGTGGACGGCTAATGGTTGTGAAATCAGACCTAGGCTTGAATCCTGACTCTTCTGCTTATTACCCATATGACCTTGAGCAAATTGCTTCCCCTCTATGAGTCTTGTTTTTTGCTTGTGTAAAACAGTGTGACCCCAGACAAAGCAGTGAATTTCCTAGAGTCACACAGCCACATTGGAGTCTGAACTCCATCCAGACTGATACCTCATCCTCTAGCACAGATGGGACAGAGAAGAGGGATCAGGAAAGGCTCCCTGGAAAGTGGTGCTTGAGCTGAGATGCTAAGCAGCAGAAGTGAAGAAACAGGAGGGAGGGCTTTCCAGGCATGCTCGGGGCTGGCAACAAGGGTGGTGTTTATGAGAAGCTGTGAGAGACAGGCCAGCGTGGCTGGACCAGAGGATGCATCAAGGAGTTGCAGTTTCCAACAATGCTTTTCTTGGTCTTCCAGGTCATTTATTCCCAACCCATCCGCAACATCCGATCTCTCCACACACTCTACAGCCTCTCTCATCAGTAACGAAGAGCAATTTGAAGACTATGGGGAAGGGGAAGATGTAGACTTTAACCCCAGCAGCCCATGTCCCGATGATGAAGCTAGAACCAATGTCTACTCTGACCTGGGGTCCTCTGTGTCTTCCAGGTGGCTGCTCTGGGTCTGGAATGGGAAATGGGACTTGATTAGGGCTTGGGGTTCAGAGAAGCAATAGGGGAGCAGCTTGGTGCTTCTGTACCAAGCAAAATAAAACAGAGCTACTCTTGGAGAAGACAGCCTGGTGCCTGGCCTGACGTAAGCTCTTGATAAATGCTTGTTGATGCACTGACCAACCCTCCTGCCTCATTTGAAACCTGCAGCTTGCAGCCTGGGCTGAGGCCAGCTCAAGCCAGCTCTCACTGATTGTCCAGTTTTCAGTGGGAGCATTTCTATCTCAAAAATCAGTAACCCTGCAAATCAGGGCTTGATTTATTAGGGGTTTTTTTTCCCCCATTGTCTAGATTTCAGAAAGTGATGGAGAAGATGTTAATAAGACAGATTAAACGTAGAAGTGTGTCCTGCATACATCCCTCCCACCCTTCCAGACCCAGCTGTTAAACATTTACTAGCATATTCCTGGCTCACAGTCAGGATCTCAGTCTTGGTCACCTCCATAGTATCCTAGCTCATTCTATAGTGGATGCTCCTTCCTGGAATTTGGGAGCAAGAGGAAGACCTGAGTCTGTGTGACAGCTTTTGTGAGCCACTGAGTCTATTTTCCTGTCTCCACCAACCCTTCATCTCATACCTGGGAAAGACATCAATTGAAATTTATCTGGGGAAATTGCTGAGGGACAAGAGTTAGAGCTTGAGTGCCTGCTTAGACCTCAGACTTTGGTCTTCCTAGCCTTTAAATGGGCATCAACCTACTTCACTCCCCTCCATTCTCTACCTCCAGGATATTGTAAGGATTCTAGATCTAACCAGTACCAGGGGTGGTTTCTGTCAATGAATTGCCCCCAGGAGTTCTAGGGAGTTCAGATATTCCTGAAGTGCACTCACTGAATTTGGAGTCAGCAGAGAGCTAGATTCAAATCCTGTCCCAAATATTTGCTAGTTTTGTG
Source organism: Pseudochirops corinnae (assembly GCA_028646515.1). Lineage (NCBI taxonomy): Eukaryota > Metazoa > Chordata > Mammalia > Diprotodontia > Pseudocheiridae > Pseudochirops > Pseudochirops corinnae. The sequence continues at coordinate 30,738,807 of CM053586.1, forward strand.
AGCCTGGGCAAGACATTCAATTTCCTCACGTATAATATGGAGCTTACGATGATAATAATAATAGTACCCGTAGTATACACCCCAGGTGGGCTGTGAGAGTCAAATCAGACTGTGTGTTTGCATTTGTGAACTTTAAAAGTGCTAGTTTCACCGTTGTCATTGATTTTTATCATAGCCGTCTTGTTTATGTTCATCATGGCCATGTGGCCCCCTTGGGACTTCAGCTCAGGAGGATGTTTTAACCAGTTAGATTAGGTAGACTTTAAGTAAAGTTATCTCCTTCCCACCAACCAACAGCGCAGGACAGACCCCTAGAAAAACGAGGCACGCCTACAACAGTGAATTACTGGAAGTCTACTGCTCCCAGTGCTGTAAGAAGATCAGTCTGCTGAATGATTTGGAAGCCAGGCTGAAGAATCTGAAGGCCAACAGGTGAGCAAGCATTGGCCCCAGAGAGGATTTCTGGATTCTCTGGATCCAGCTGTGACCTGAAGGACCACGAATGAGAGGAGTACATTCATTCCATTGGACTCTCTCCCATCGTGGGCCAGCCAGGGGTTGTGTCTGCCCAGCCAGCAGGTCAGCTTGGTGCCTCCGTTGGGTCTGGAGAGGGGACTTTGGTAAGCAGATTACAGGCTCCAAGGTCAGATGGCTTTGATTTGAATTCCAGAATTGCTGTGTGATCTTGGGCAAATCACTTTACTTCCCTAGGATTGGGTTCTTGTATAAAATGAGGGGATTAGATAGGTGCCCTTTAAAGTGCCTTCTAGCACAAAATCTACAGTCCTCTAACCTGTTATCTTAAGATCTAACTTGCTGAGGAGCAGGTTCTTGGGATCTGTAAGTAGCTGAGGGCTTGACCCACTGTGGTTGACCAGGGAGAAAGTTGGGACCTGCCTTTCCTATGCTGGGATGAGAAGGGGATGGCCGGGCAAGGGCCTGGAGGTGGGAAAATACGGGGGAGAGTTCACAGAGCAGCAGATGCAGTCCCTTTTTATGTGGAATAACCGGAGAAGGAACTTCTCCTGCCTCCCTGTGTTGTTTCAAAGAGAATATCTGTGAGGCACCTTCCCCTGCCCCCAAGCCTTTATCTTGAATGTTGGTCTGTTTTGAGTTAAGACCAAGGCTGATCTCAGTCATTTCCTCTTTCCTCTCCTCCAGCCCCAATCGGAAGATCTCTAGCACAGCATTTGGACGGTAAGGCCTTGTCCACCTTTTGTGGATTTCTCTGGGACTGAGTTAACGTTTTATTTCTACTTATCTGTGTGACTTCCAGACAGTCCCTCTTCCCTCCCGACTTCTCTGTCCCACCCTCAGGCAGCACAGTTCCGAACACTTAACTGTTGACAAGTTGACATTAAGTAATGGGACATTCCAAGCATAAATGTCCAACAGAAGGTTTTCTGACTGTAGTACAAAAAAAATAGCCTTGGTTCCATCCCCCCAGACTAACAGAGTTCTGAGTGAGAAAACTCAGCCATGTGAACATTGACACTCAGCCGGAAATATCACAAACTCTTGAGTGAGGCTCTGTGAGGCGGGATATGTAGCTCCTGTCTTCCAAGGGCTTACAGTCTCGTGTTCTCTCTTCTAAAATATGAAGTTTGTTTTGGTTCATTTGCTTAAGTAAATTTTTATCAATTTTTTTTTAAAGTTTAAAATTTTAAAGTTTTCCATTACAACCAGAGAATTTTTTTAAAAAGGAAAAGAGAATGGTGTTCTCTTAATAGCTGATCTCCTTCCATTCCACTTTCACAGACTGGTTTTTTCATCCCATCCATTTGGTCTTTCTGAAAGTCTTTTTTTATTTAAGGCTGATGGTAGGATTATGATATGGGGGAAAGAGCACTCACTGTGTCTGAAACACTGACCACCCATGTGAACTTGTGTCAGCCCAGTACCTTTCTGGCCCTCCATCTCCTATGTAAAAATGAGGACTTTCAGCAAGGTGACCACTAAGGTTCCTGCCACTTCTAAATCTATGAACTTTGATTCAGGGATCCTAAGTTATATTGATGTCTATTTGTGGTACCAAACATGTAGGGTCTTTTGAGGTTCCTTAATCTTACTACGTTTATAAAGTTTTGATTTGTGGGTTTCTCTGAAGAATAACTTTCAGGAATGGGACCATTGAACTGGTCTACTCACTCATTGGACTGATGGTTCTAGACCTCCATGGCCATGTCCATCAAAGCAGTGGGTATATGCCTTGATGCTACCCACCAAGTGGGGTTGGGCTGCTCCATAAGGATGGGAAGCTTTCTGGGCCCATAACAGCAGCCCCTTCTGCCACCATCAATCTCAAGCATGAACTTTAAGCATATACTGTAAGGTGGGTGCAGGGGCATCACGGAGCAGTAGATGGGGAGCCGGTTTCAGGGCCAGGAGGACATGAGTTCAAGGCCTGACTCTGGCATCTTGGACAAGTGCTCTAACAACTCTAAGATCAGGGAGTTTCAGAGGAAGTGCTGTTTGACGTTGATGGAGGGAGTTTCCCCACCAAGTAGCTCCCTAAACTGAGGAAATCGTGCCCAGTCTCTGTTGCCAGCTCTAATTATGCTAAGCACTGGGGAGACACAGAGAAAACCAAACTAGTTCCTGCCCTCAAGAAGTGTCCATTTTGACATTCACAGACAACTCATGCACAACAGCAATTTCAGCAGTAGTAATGGCAGCACTGAGGACCTGTTCCGGGACAGCATTGACTCCTGTGAAAATGACCTCACAGAGAAGGTGAGGGCAGGCTGGGGTTTCCATCTGCACCCTTGTTTCTCATGGGGAATTGGGGGCTTATGAGGAGAATCTGAATTGTTTACATTGAGGGATGATATGGGACATGGAAGGAGCAACAGATGCTATAACAGTGGTATCCCAAGCCACTGGAAACCTCAGGGCACTGTTAGGAGTCCATGAGGAAGACAATTCAGCAGGAATTTATTAAGTACCAGCTGTGTATTTGACTGGGAAGGGGCAGCGGGGATGAATGTATCACCTGCACAATCCTGCCATGGGGTCCTGTGTCCGTCCTGCATTTTTTAGCCACACATAAGCCTGAGATGCTCTGTCCCCTCTGTCCACCCACTCCAACTCCTTCTTATTGTACATAGGTGAGCTTCCTGGAGAAAAAGGTGACTGAGCTAGAGAACGACAGCCTGACCAATGGAGACCTGAAGAGCAAATTGAAACAAGAAAACACACAGCTTGTCCACAGGTATTGACACTTCCACCCTTCCTGGGAAAGGGGCAGGCTAGAAGCTGTGCCACTGGGGAAGGGGTTAGGGCTGAAGAAGGGAGGATCTGGGCTGCTGGGGAAATCAAGGTCCAGACAGTATGCCCCACCTCCTCACCCCTTCTCCAGTCACCGAGGGATTATAACAAGAGCAGTGGATAGAACACTGAGGGCAAAAGACCCTTCTCACCCCAGAGGCTGCTTCTCCACAGGGTACATGAGCTAGAAGAGATCATGAAGGACCAGGAGACGACGGCGGAGCAGGCCCTGGAGGAGGAGATCAGACGGCATCGGGAGTTGTTCAGCAAACTCGAGAAGGAGAAGGGCACTGAGATCGAGCTGCTAAACACAAGGTGTGTGTCTCGCTTGCTCCACAGACAGTATTTGGAATACTGGAATATTAGACTAAATATTGGATTGATGCAATGATTAAAGATTTGTAAAGTACTTTCCGTCCATTGACCCTCACAGTGACGTGGTGAGGTAGGTACCCTGTGTGTTAGCTTCATTGAACAGATCAGAAGACCCAGACTTCTGTTTGTGATAAGAATGCTCAGAAGAGCTAAAAGCCCTTTTACACTGATAATCTAATGAATCCTGGCCTTGTCCCTCTAAGTGATGAAGAAACAGGCTAATATCCACACTTTAGAGCTTGGGAAATGACTTTCTCAAAGGCTCCCAGGCAGATGAGGGGCAAAGTCCCTGTGATACTCTCCTCATTCCCAGCCCAGGGCTTTCTCTGCTGTTGAGTTTGGTTGTATAGAAGAAACTAGAGGCTGATTTAAATCAGGAAGATGTGTCTGCAGGGCTGGTGGAGCATCTTTTACCCTCCCCTTCCTCCTGACCCATTCTCTCTGCTCCAGTGACATCGGCCTACTGGCTCTTCCACCAACAAGACCCGCCATCTTTTGGCTCGGGGCATTTTCCCTGTCTGTCCCTTGTACCCGGAACTCACTCCTTCTTCCATACTACTGCTGACCTCCCTGGCCTTTTGAAGGTCCTAACCCCCTCCAGGAAGCCTTCCCCAACCCCTTAATTCCAGTGACTTTCCTCTGTTACTTATCTCCTATTTATCCTGTGAATTTATCCTTGCTTTTGTATCTTGGTTTTCATGTTGTCTTTGCCATCAGATTATAAGCCCCTTGAGGTCAGAGACTGACTTTTGCCAGAGCCTGGCATGTAGTAGGTGCCTAATAAATGTTTGTGAAATTGAGAATGGCCTGGGGTGATAGACTTAAACCTATACAGGACCTTGGAGGCCACTTAGGCTGATTCCCTTGTTTTCCAGATGAGGAGAGTGAGGCCTGGGAGGGCCTGGTGACTTTGCCCCAGGTCACATAGCTAATAAGCATGTGGGATTTGAACTTGGGTCTTCCTAGCACAAAGTCCAGCACCATCCACCAAGGCTTGCTGATTATCAGGTCCATGGCACTGTCACTGGGGAATGGGTGTGGTTGGGAAGGGAGTTGAGAGCACTAGACCTGTGTTCAAATCCTGACTCAGACACTCTTTAGTTGAGTGGCCCTGAGCAAGTCACGTAACCCCTCTGCCTGCCTTGATTTCCTTATCTGTAAAAAAAAGGACAGTAATCTTTATATTCTTTTCCTTTATGGCTTGGTTTGAGGACAGGCCTTCTTGGAGTGAGTCTCTTCCATTCTCTGGGCTTTCATTCCTCCACATTTCAAACGCGGGGGCTGGATCCAGATGGTTCCCGGTGGTAATGCTCTCTGGTTCCCCGAGGTGAGATATTAGGAGAGCAGACCTTCTGAAGAGGGCTAGAAGTCACCTGGGGTGCCAGCTCTGCGGGGTGCCTTTGATGCTGAAAAGAGCAGCTTTGGTCCTCTGCGCAAAGGACAGTCTGGAGGCTTTCTTCTATCCCCCCAGGCTCAGGCCTCCAAAGCTTGTCCCGTCCCTGGGTGGTCTGATCGATGCACCAATGCCTGCGTTAGGGATGCCAGGCAGAGTGGCCAGGGCCCTAGCTGCTTCCTCATTACTCGTTAGAGTATATTTCATATACATTACTCATTACATTTGAGTACATCTGAGTATTCTTTACAAGTATATATTACATTAAGTGTACATTACAAGTTAAGTGTGTGTGTGTATGTATACATACATACACACACACACACACACACACACACACACACACACACACACACACACACACACACACACATATATATATTTGAATATACATTACTTTGTTACAGTACAGAATGCTCCCCATTTAGACTCCCAAGGCTTTGCTTCAAACTGTGGCCCTGAGCAAGGATCCTGCTGCAGAAATCATTTAAATGTCCTTTCCTTTTAGAAATTATTATGGTGCTTTGAACAGCATGGCAATGTGGACTTCACTTAAAAGCAGCCATAGTCCAAAGAGTGCCCCCCAAAAAACCTTGAAAAATTTAATATTTTTTTCCTTGAAAAGTATTTTCTTTCACTATCACCCCAGCCTCTCCTCCCTTGAAAAAGAAAAACAAAACCCTTGTAAACAAATAAATCTTCATAGTTGAGCAAAACAAATTCCGTTCCCTCTCTGTTGGGAGATGGGAAATGTGTTTTACAAGGAGTCGTGGTGGACTCATTTCATTGGTCAGAGGAAATCAGGCTTTCAAAATGGTTGTAGTTCAAAAGAACTTTGAAGTAGTTGTGGTCACATTTAATCCTGACTATGCCAAGAGTTAAAAACAACAGACGTATTCTTTTAAGATGATATGGTTATATCATGTGCAAAGTTAAATGTTTGGGGTTTTTAAGTCAAGTTTCTTTTGCAGACAAGGAAATACAGTTGAGTATTCATACATACATACATACATGTACATACATGCATATATTTGAGTCTGCAAATAGAAAAAAATTAATGCTTTTTAAAAAACTTTTCTCAGTTACATGTAAACAATAATTTTTAACCTTTAAAAATTTTTTTTGAGTTCCAGACTTTCTCTCTCTCTCCCTTTCCTTACCCGCTCCTGGAGAAGGCAAGCAATTTAAAAATTTTTTAATTTTTTTTTTTATTTTTTATTCATTTGTTTGTTTACTTTTAGTTTACAAGATTCAGTTCCACAATCCCTTGAGTTTCAAATTTTATTCCATCCCTCCCCTTCCCCCGCCATGGCAGCGTGCAATCAAGTATAGGATCTGCAAATACTTGCACACTGGGCATTTGTCTGGTTGTATAGAAGAGTTGTAACCAATGGAGTGAACAATGGGAAAGAGAAAACAAAACCAAACATGGAGAAGAATGAGAGCATGTCATTTGCTTCAGTCTCCATTTAAACTCTGTTCTTTCTAGATCTTTCTCTGAATGTAGATATCTCCCCCCATCATGAGTCTTTTGGAGTTGTCTTATACCCTTGCGTTGCTGAGAAGAGTCCAGTTTATCAAAGTTGGTCGTCACACATACGTTGAATCTGTCATTGTGTACAAATTTCTCCTGGCTCAGAAGGCAAGCAATTTGATATAGGTTACACATGTGCATATGAACCATGTTGCAGACCAGAAAATCCCAAGAATAATAAGGTAAAAAAAGAGTCAATACATTTTTGATAAAAAGCCATGTGACCATGGCATGGTAGAGTGGAACACACGTTTTCTTTAGAGTCAGAGGATGTGAATTTAAACCCCAACTCTGAGGAGTCCTCCTCGGTAAAACTCCATGAGTCACTGGTTAAATAACTCCCTCAGTTAGAAAGGAGTGCCAAACCTGGGACTTCCTGAGTAAGCCCATCCCCTGGGTCCTGCCATAGCACCTCTGGGAAACTGTTATGCCAGACCAGGACTTCACATTAGAGAGCATGTTCCCCTAGGCACCTGGTGCAAATTGTCCCCCTGGGGAGTAGTGGATTTGTTTGTTTACTTTGACACCCCAGATCCTATTTTTAATTTCCACTCTGGAGGCTGGGTTCCAAGAGTTCCCCTTACATTAATCCCAGCAGTGGGCCCCCTCACAGCTGACTGCTCCCTCCTTTCCTCCTGGTAGAAGGCATTGATGCCCAGGAGATCTCAGAACTGAAAACAGGGAGGCCATGGCTCTGGTCCCGGCATGGCCACTGACCCACTGTGTGGCTATGGGCAAAAACCTTTCCCTTTCTGGGCTGCGGCTGCTGCTTTTACCAAACGAGTAGGAACTCCAGTGATATCTTGTCCACATTCTAGGGTTTGATGATATGGAGATCTGTTGTCAGACGCAGTTCCTATCCTTGCTGGAGTTGAATAACCTATATAATTCCTTTAATACCTCCAGGATCAGAGTCTGTGTACACACTTCACTAGGGCAGCTTGTACCTCCTTTTGACAAAAACCGTAGTTTAATAAATGGTTGCCCTGAGTTACTGGGGCTTTAAAAAATCAATCTCCCTTGGCCACCTGGGTAATAAACCAGTTAGAATTTAGTGAGGCTGATCCTCTGACCTTCCCCGCCTGATTCATTGATACCTGCCAGAGTTGGCATTGCTTTTGAGATGCACCAGTGATGCATCAGAGAAGAAACCCAAGGAAGGGGCATATTAGGTGGATGGGGGTGATGTAAAGTAACTCATGAAGAATGCTCCAAGTTCAGGGCAAGGGCTGAGGCAGGAGAGGGCATTTTCTAGTGGGGGGGATGGAATCAGAGACAACTTCCTGGAAGAGGTGATTTATTGTAGAAACTGAAAGCAGATGCAGCATTGAAAAAGGGTGGTTTTGATTCTGAGAGCCAGATCTATTAAACCTAAAGCCATGTATTTGTTGTTTTAGACATTTGGTCTCTTTTCAGGGAAGAAGTTATGTTTTGGATCTAAATTCTGAAGTTGTGAGTCCATGAGTGAACCTGACATTGGTTTCTCTGCCCTGTCCCCTTGTCCCCCACTTCCCACAGGGTACAACAATTAGAAGAAGAGAACACAGAATTAAGAACCACAGTGACCCGTCTAAAGTCCCAGACAGAGAAATTAGATGAGGTAATATTTCTTTTTAATTAATATTTTTTTTTTGTTTTTATATTACTTTTATTTCCAGATATTCCCCCTGGCATTGGTGTTTTGGAAACTGTCAGTTGGTTTGTGGCACAAACAAGGCAGGATCTGGTGTGTAGGTGGGCTGGGCTGGTTGGAAGGGTCACTGATTTGGGATTTCTTCAGGGATGGTGGACAGGTTTCCTTGGATGTCAGCTGACTCTCTCCCAGCTCCCTTCAGACATCAGTCCCCATCTCCTTTGGCAACAGTGTCCTATCTCTGAATGGATGGGGTGACGGGTGTCTTGATCATTTCAGGAGCGGCAACGGATGTCTGACCGGCTAGAAGACACCAGCCTCCGGCTCAAGGACGAAATGGACTTGTACAAGCGAATGATGGACAAGCTTCGGCAGAATCGGATAGAGTACCACAAGGAGCGAGAGGCCACTCAGGAGGTGGGTCACCTGCATTCAGGATCACCAAATGCTGGGGTCCAGTTAGTAAAGCATTGTGACTTGGCCATCTGGGTTGGAGGTCTGGGCTCCCCAAGAAGCCCATTTAGTAGAGATGTTGTGGTGTAGGGGACTTGGAGTCAGGAAAACCTAAGTTAGAATTTCTCCTTAGACACTCACTAGCTACACGAGGCAGCCTGAACAAGTCACTGAACCTCTGTTTGCCTCAGTTTCCTCATCTGTAAAATGAGAGGCTGAACTAGAGGTCTCTTCCAGTTCTACATCTGTCATTCAGCCCTGGGAGGTAAGTAGTGTAAGTATTGTGATTGCTATTTTTTCATGTGAGAGAAGAAATGCAGGCTCCATCCATCTCCGAATCTATGAGCCTCATGATACTGTTACCCATGTTTTGTGGAACATAAAGTCCTAAGTAGGTAGGGACTTGTTTTTTGTCTTATGCCCATAGCTTTGTGGAGTGGAACACAATAGGTGCATAATAAGTGCTTGTTACATTGAAATGAAGGTAACCTATTTGGGCCCTCATTCCTACAGCTCATTGAGGACCTGAGGAAAGAGCTGGAGCACCTCCAGCTTTACAAACTGGACTGTGAGCGGCCTGGCCGGGGACGGAGCTCCTCTTCTAGCATGAGCGAATTCAATGCCAGGGCCCGGGAAATTGAACTGGAACATGAGATCAAGCGGCTCAAGCAGGTGAGTCAGGGATGGATGGACTCCGTTGGGGTTGGGGCATGAGTTCATCCACTGCGTAACCTTTCCTTCCAAGATGGAGCAGAGAGAGGAAGCAGCAACCACACACAGGGGCAGCCAGGTTACTTTCAGGAGCATGTCTCAAGCCCCCACCAGAGCCTCACCCCAGGCAAAGTGACAGGAAACTAAATGGATAGATGGAGAGGTCGGCAGATGGATGGATGGAGAAATAGCTGGATAGATGGAGAGGTTGGCAGATGGATGGAGAAATAGCTAGATAGATGGAGAGGTCGGCAGATGGATGGAGAAATAGCTAGATAGATGGAGAGGTCGGCAGATGGATGGAGAAATAGCTGGATAGATGGAGAGGTTGGCAGATGGATGGAGAAATAGCTGGATAGATGGAGAGGTTGGCAGATGGATGGAGAAATAGCTGGATAGTTGGACAGGTCAGAAGATGGATGGAAAGGTGGAGAAGTAGATGAAGAGAAGGATGGATGAATGGATAGATGATACGTTTATCCAATCAGGAGGCTCAAGGGCAGAGACATCCTTAGAGTGGGCAAGGCTGCTGGTGAAGAGGGGGAGAACTGGGAGTCACTATAATATAAAAGAAAAAAATATATAAAAGGAAAAAAAGTCCCTCCTTGACCCTAGGAGTTACATTTTTTTTAAAAGCAGACTTAAAAGCATTGTAAACTTTCTTATAGTAGAGGAAATTAAGAAAAAGGCAAACTGAGTGCCAAGAAGCTAGGTGAAAATAAGAACCAGCAACCACTCACCTTATTTCTGTATAACTTTAAGGTTTCCAAAGTGCTCTAAAGAAAGAAAGTAGAAAAAATAGAAGATTTGGAATTCCAAGTCTTGAGTTTGAATCCTGGCTCTTTCACTTAATGTCCAAGTGACCCTGGGCAAGTCACTTCCTCTTTTGGGTTACTGTTTCCTCCTTTGGCATTGCTGTGACCTCTCAGGCCCCATGAGATAGAGAGTTAAGTCTTCTTCTCCCCATTTTTCAGGTAAGCAAACGGAGGCTGAGGGAGATTTTCATTTGTCCTAGAGCTAGTAAGTAGCTGAGCTGGGGGTTCAGACCTGTCTCTTGACTTCTTGTCTGTCACCGTCTACTGCCCTGAAAGTCTCTCTAGAATTATAGAATGTGCTTTTCACTGTTCCACTCCAGCATCTTCAGTAGCCTCTCCAAGACTACAAGTTAGTTGCACAGGAGGTGCCAATCTGCCCTGGTAAATGGAGTTTCCTCACCTGGGACATCTTTATAACAATGTCCCAAGTTCAATTCCTAACTCTATCCCTGTATGCGGTAATAGAGGGCAGAATAAGATCATACAGAGTTTGAATCTCAGTCACTTTCTAGCTGTGTGATTCTGAGAAGGCAGCCTCTCTCAGTCTCAGTCTTTTCATCTGTATAATAGGAGGAATTATAGTGGCTAAGCCTCATAGGGCAGCTGTCAGGGTCGAGTTAGGTCGTGTATGTAAAATGCTTGGTGAACTTTAAAGTTCGGTATCAAAATTAAAGGATGTTATATGGTGGTGGTGGTCTTAGTGATCACATACAGTATTAGGTGACTTAAAAAAGAAATAACATGGTGGTATGGTAGGTAGGGGACTTGGCTCAAGTTAGAAATATCTGGGTTCAGATTCTGCCTGTGACATGTACTGATTTCGTGCCCCAGGTGAGATGCTGTCTCTGAGCTCGGTTCCTCATCTGTAAAATGAAGGGGTTGGATTAGTTGGGGTCTGAGTTATTAAGAGCCAGGGCTGGGCCTGGAGGATGCAGGAGACATCTGCCTGAGAATCCCACCTCTGACACTTATTAGCTGTGTGACCACCGTGGGCAAATCACCTCCCTCCCTGATCCTCAGTTTCCCCATCTGTAAAATGCAGTGCCGTGATTGTGGGGATCAGATGAGATGAAATACACTGACGTCCTTGTAAACGGTGGAGAGCTGGATAAATTGGAGCGGCAGGTTCTGTGGACTGGCTCGTTCTTTCTAGTGGAGGGATTCTTAACCTGGAGTCAGTGACTTTGCATGGGAAAACAGCAGCGTCTTTATTTGCACTAACCTCTAACTGAAGTCTGTATTTTCTTCATCACGAATGTGGGCAGCAAACATGGTTCTGAGAAGGGCTCCGCTGGCTTCGCCAGGCTGCCGCAGGGGTCCAGGACACATTAACAACAAAGAGCCCCTGTCCTGGAGAGAGCCTGGCCGGGAGGCCCTAAACCCAACACCATGAATCTCCTGTCTTTGCACAGATGGGGTTTTCAGATGACTTCCCTAGAGCACAGCTGGTCACATTTCCATGGTGTGCTGGGCACGTTCCTTGGCTCCAGCCTCTCCTCTCTGCCTCTGGACACAATGCCCCACCCCACCCCTTCCCTTCCCACTCCATCACATTACACTAAGCCAGGCAGAGCCCCTGGATCCAAAACTCACTCCACCCATGCTGAGTTGCCTGGAGTGAGGAGAGACGCCGATAGTAGCCACTGTGTATCAGAAGCAAGATTCAAACTCTAGACTTCTTGACTCTGAGGCTGGTGTTCTAGCCATATATTTTCACTTCCCAGACAAGTGCTTCAACCCTACTTGGAACCTAATATGCCCATTCCCTTGGAAGGAAGTGAGGGGACCTGAGCTAAGGACTTAATTTTAGTTGAACCCAATTATTTCTTCTAGGAACTCTTTCCTCTCTGCCTCATGAATTTCTCCTCCTCCTACAAGAAGCATCCCAAGCACCACCTTGTACGGGAAGCCTTCCCTGGTTCCCTGAAGGGCTAATGATCTCCCTCACTAGGTTACCTCGCTGTATTTATTCCTCCTATATTTATGTGTATGCACACTGTCTCCCCAGGAGAAGAGAAGCTCCCTTGTGTCTGTATAATCAGTGCCTAGCACAGGGCTAGACACACAGTAGGTACTTTATGAAATAGTTTGGTTGATTGATTGGAAATTACCTCCCTCTCAGTAGACTATAAACTCCTTGAGGGCAGGGACTGTTTCCCTTTTGTCTCTGTATTATTAGTGCCTAGTTCAGTGTCTGACACATAGTAGGCATTTTATGGTTGATTGAGGGCAGGGACTTTCATTTCAGGGGTTGAATCTCAAGCTCCAGCTCAGTGCCTGGTGTATAGTAAGTGCTCAGCACTTGTTGACTGATTGATTGATTGACTGATTGATTGATTGACTGATTGATGATCTCTAACTCTTCTCTTTCCCTTATGTTTTTGACAGGAAAACCAGAAGCTCCGAGATCAGAACGATGACCTGAACGGGCAGATTTTAAGTCTCAGTCTTTACGAAGCGAAGAATCTCTTTGCCACTCAGACCAAGGCCCAGTCTCTGGCTGCAGAGATCGACTCGGCCTCCCGGGATGAGGTGAGGACAGGCTTGGTCCCTGAGTAGCTCCAGTGCTTCCCACTGGATCCTTAAGAAAGGCATTTCTTCAGAAAGAAAAGAAAAAAGCACATCATGCCATGGACATGTGTTAGTGCTCTGATTCTGGTCTCAGAAACTTTCTTGTTCCTGCAAGGGACAAGGGGTCAGCACTGGCAGATACCACACTGTGCCAATAAAATTCAAGTTAAAGTGATTCTGAGTCACAGATGCATAGATTTTGAGCTAGAAGAGACTGAACCCCTTCATTGTACAGATGAGGAAACTGAGCCCTAGCATAGGACAATAGACTTCGAGCTCAGAGGGACCTTGGAGGTCTTCTTGTCCAAATCCTTCATTTTCAGAGAAGGGGCAACAGGCTGGGTCATGAAGTTAGAAAGTGTCAGAGGTGGGATTTAAACCCAGGGGCTCCTGTCTTCAAGTCAGCACCACAGTATATTTAACCTGAATTCTGATAAATGACCACAGGAATTCTCCTTCAATCTGCTCTATAGCCCAGGAAGTTACTGCCTCCTCTAAATGCGGTTCTCTTCCTCTTTACCCTCCCCCTCATCCCCCAGGGTCTTATAAATGCATTCTCTTTTTTGTAACGTTGATTCAGAATTGGTTTTCCTTTTTACCCTTTGACTGGGGAGGGGATGAAACTACCATCCTCATAGGTTTTGGATCTGAATAATAATAATTTATTAAAATAATAATTTAATGATTGCAACAGTTTTAAAATAAATTTTTATTTACAGATACCTTTTTTTTTTTTGCATCACTTTCCAGGGATCATTTTACTAAAATATCTTTTTCTTCCCCTGCCCTTAAACTGAAAAACAAGAGGCAGGCATCTCCCTACTGGACTAGGCTACTAAACTTGCCATGTCCTGTGGCCTTGGACAAGTCACCTAGTCTCACTGATTCTTAGATTCCTCAGCTGTAAAATGAAGGGATTGGGCCAGATGGCCTCGAAGGTGCTTCCTAGCTCCAGATTTACTTCCTCAGGCCCCTGTAGCCCCAGAAATACTGCTTGATGTCACAGCAACTATCCATTTCAGGGTTAGGAATCATTTTAGGTTCCTGACGTAAGATTCTTACCCAAAACCATGTGTTTCAGTTTTGTTTTGTTTTGTTTTTTAACATAGGAAGACTTTTGACTCCTTTCCCCAGGTTAAAAGGAAAACTTATCCCATCCGATCAGTCCACTGTGACTCATACCTGGCTTAGCTTTTTTGGAGACCTAGTTTGCTTCAGCTGAGGTCTGTGAGCTTGTGCCACTCAAAACAGGGGAAGATCCTTGGCTTTGCTTGCAGAAGGCTGGTTTTTCATTGGGCATCTCTTATCTGTCCCTATCAGCTTATGGAAGCCCTCAAAGAACAAGAGGAGATCAACTACCGACTGAGACAGTATATGGACAAGATCATTCTCGCCATCCTGGACCACAACCCGTCAATCCTGGAGATCAAAAACTGAAAGGAGATGTAGGGGTCGAGGTGGGAGTGGGACCAATCAAGAGCTTGGGAGAGCAGCAGCCACCCGACACCTTCTGCACACGTCACTGGATTTAAGAGTCACTAATACTGTAAATGTCTATACATACAGCCGTGTGTGTATGTGTGTATATAATTGGGTATGAAAGAAAATGAATGTGTGTGAATGTTGATATTAAGGATGGTATGCAGTTGATCCTTTAGTTGCAAAGGCCTGCTTTGGTTAGCTTTTCATGCACTTTGTTGTACCTTTGCAGGAAAGAGGGTTGGCAGAGGGAATAGGAGATTATTATTGTAATAACAATATAACTGGAAACTTGTGTTTTAGATATTGGGTGAAATGACTACCTCTGGTTGTAAGGATTTTTTAAAGATCTATCTCTATTGTTGGAGGTGCCCCCTTACCTCCTACAGGATAGAGAACAAAACAATGACTTTTCCAGTAACTTGAATACCTAGCAGCCTTGTGATTAGGATTAGCTTGATATCATTCTCCCTTTGCCTTCACCAGTGGCACATCCTGCCAGGACGCAGATATTTGGGCCAGGAAAGAGAAGTTGGTATTTTAGTAGGAAATTATGGAGGACAAAGTGACTGCTTCTGTTCTTTGGTGTGTTTGGGGGTAGAGGGTTTATGACTACCATAATCACTTGCTGGCAAAGAGTGGTTTGTCACTTAATGTCTACCTCTCCATTTCACACACCATTCATAATGACTAGTGGCTGGTTCTGGGTTGGTGTCTGAATGGCTTTGAGTCTCATGAGCATTAAGCAGCTGTTTCTACAACTTAACCCCAGTTTTCAGGGGATTTAGAATTCAAGCTGTTTAATTTCTTTTTGGGTGGTCTCTTGGCCTTTATTTTTTAAGGTTTCTCTTGCACTCTTACATTCCTACTACCTCCCCCTTTGTTTCTGTATGTGTGTGTGTGTTGTGTATATGTGAGAGCGTGTATGTTGTTTATTTAAGAAAATGATGATGCTTAATTTTGTGTTTGGTAGGGAATAGATGTTTGGAAAGAGTAGGGGATGGTGAAGGTGTAAGTCACTCATAGTGGAACTGAAGGGTCATTTTGGGGTAAGAAGGGTTTTATTCCCAGCAGCTTTCATCCCAAACCATCACCTTCTATCCCCGAACATCTGAATGGCTGGCATCTAGATCTGGACATCTATGGGCCATGTCTGTGTAGGGGTTGAAACTAACATCCTCAGAGATTTTGGATCTAAGCAAGGGGGGCTTGCTTACCCATATTTTTAAGTCCCAACGTGACCTAATATGGTGGTGTCTATGTTTGTAGTCTGTGAGGCAGAGACTGGCATATCTCTTGAGATGGGGAGTTCTGAGCAGCAGGGTGCTAAATCAGAGGGCATCATTCTTGGCATAAATATTGTGAGCCTCTAGGGGCCGGGCCCACTAGGCTTCCTAAGGAAGGGCAAACTGGCCCAAAGGAGAAACAGAGTTGGTTGTTGATTAACAATAGGACTGGGAGTATGAGTAGCCCCTGCCCTTCCTACCCAGGCTAGATAGAAAAGACCCATTTTTTTCAAGCCTTACTAGATGTCCCCAGCACAATCCTGAAGCCAGGCTGACTCCTCTTGGGATATGGGGTTTTACCATCAAAAGAATTGGATACAAAATCAGGGTCCTGCTCTCTTCTAGGATGTGAAGCTCTTTTGTTCTGAATATTCAAACAGCCCTTTGTTACCTGCACTGAAGAGAAAGAGTGAGGTTGTCTGTGGGACATGACTGGAGTAGCCCAAGAGAACTGGGATTGACTTTCATCATTCTCCCGACACTTGGTGGGGGATTCACACTAAGAGTCTTTTATCTGTACTCACATAGAAACTGAGCTCTTTGGCAGTTGGCAACGTCTTCCTCCCCCCACCCCTGAAATTTTCACATTCATCTTGAGTTTTTATATTCCTTTGTAATACATTTCTCCATTTCCCTTAATCTAAGATATATATAGATATAGATATAGATATATATCTAAATATCTGTATGTGATGTATCTTCATTTTTTCCCTTCAGTTTCTTGTTTTCTTCAGCACTGTCATGTGAAAAAGAATGTCTGGGCATGTTGGAGAAGGGCATGTGGAGGGAGCATAATGAGACTGAGGGGGAGCCATCATGGAAGCAAAAAAAATGAAGTGGGGATGTTTGTTTGGTTTTTCTCCCCTAATTTAAAAATCTGTGAGAGCAGCTACAGGAGCTGGACTTTCCCCTAACACGAGATCTTGGCAATTTTGTAAGCTGAGTTTTCTCCTAACAGGGAAGATTGACAAAAAGCAATTGTTGTTTTATGTAGGGAATAATGAATTAGCCTCCAGCACATGTAGGCCATCTGACCCTGGGCAAATCCCCAGGAGACTCTCAAAGACTAAAGCTACTGAGTGGACACCTTTTTGCATTGGTGGAGGGAATTTTCTCACCTGAGTTCCCTATAGCTATGACATCACAGATCCATTCAAAAAAGAATTAGCAGGGCAAGGTAGGTGGCACACCGGCTCTGGAGTCAGGAAGACTTGAGTTCAAATGTGACTTCAGACACTGGACTTACTAGCTGTGTGATGCTGGGCATGTCACTTAACCCTAATTGCCTCACCAAAAATAAATACATTAAGAGGAATAACCACTCAAATCATATTGAGCTGTTAACAGTCCACGGGTGATTCGTCTTCTGAGGATTCTCCAAGTCCTCAGCAGAGTCATTTCCATGAACCTACTTGAGTATGAGGTATTTCATGGGAAATCCAGTAATGGAATGGGTGTGAAGAGAAGGTTAGAGGTTAAGGAGAGAGGATCTAGGAAAAGGAAAATGGAATGAATGGACTGGGAGAGGGAAGGGAAAAATCAGAAAGCAAGTGGGTGGGAGGAGGCAGAAATTCAAAAAAACAAAACTCTGGGGATGGCAATCATATCTGAATTCAGCAGCTAAAGAGAATTAAGGATGTTTTGAGGAAATGAGAGAAAAAGAAGCCAAGAGTCCTAGCACGTTCAGGCCTTCCTAGTGATCATCCATAGAGAGAGGTTGAGAAGAGGCTTCAAAAAATGTCAGTTGATGTATTTTTTTTCTTTTTGTGTTTGTTTTGATTGTACCAAGTACAGTGTGTTGTGCCCCCCGCCCCCCCCATAGAGGTCTGCCTCAGTGGGGACACCTAGAAAAATTGTCAGGTGCTTGAGTTGCCGCAGATACATGGAGGAATTTGTGCGTGGTCCCTTGTTAACAAACAGAAGCAAACAAGGAGTCCTGGAAACTTTCTTGGCCCCAGTCCCTCTTCTAGGAGGCACCTGGGCAGGTCTGGTGGCTTTGCTTTGTTTCTTTACTCTTGGCAGGGCGCATCAGGTGCTGCTTTCTCTGGTTCAGTGGCTGTTTGCCCAGCTGTTCAAAGGAGAAAGAGATGTTCTGAGACCAGAAAGGCCAGGCACTAGTGTGTGTGCGCTCGCGTTCTCTCTCCCCTCCCTCCCTCCCTCCCTCTCTCTCTCTCTCCCCTCCCTCCCTCCCTCCCTCTCTCTCTCTTTCTTTCTCTCTCTCTCTCTTTCTTTCTCTCTCTCTCTCTCCCTTCTCTGTCTCTCTTCCTTCTCTTCTCCCTTCTCTTCTCTTCTCCCCTCTCTCTCTCCCCTCTCATCTCTTTCATATTCTCTCTCTCAACACCTGATTTAAAGGATCAGGTCTTATGTAACACTTACTTAAAGTTAAGTTCAGTGTAGGTGTTTTAATAATTTTTTAATTTTTAAAATCAGTTATTGAAGTCTTTTAAAAATACCTTTAAAAGTTGTCAGAATCAATGGTAATTAAGCCAACCTGCTTCATTCAGCCCAGTGGACCAGTCTCATTGTCCAAACACTGA
This sequence comes from Pseudochirops corinnae, assembly GCA_028646515.1. Taxonomy (NCBI): domain Eukaryota; kingdom Metazoa; phylum Chordata; class Mammalia; order Diprotodontia; family Pseudocheiridae; genus Pseudochirops; species Pseudochirops corinnae. The sequence goes on from CM053586.1 coordinate 30,756,861, forward strand.
ACCTTGAGGCAACTGTGGAAGGTGTGTGTGTGTGTGTGTGTGTGTGTGAGAGAGAGAGAGAGAGAGAGAGAGAGAGAGAGAGAAGGGAGGAGGAAAATGAAAGAGAAACCAGCTGCCATTTTATTTGTGATTTTGCATCTTTTTCTTCTCCTTTTGGGTCAAGAGGTATAATCTTTTTGTTCAGTAGGGACTTGTTACCTCCATATCTACCTGAAGACCTTCCTTCCCACTCCTGCATCCTCCAGTTTTATTTCGTTTAGATCAGTGGTTCTCAACCTTCCTAATGCTGCGACCCTTTAATACAGTTCCTCATGGATGGTGACCATGGGGTGGTGACCATATGGGTGGTGACCCCCAACCATAAAATTATTTTCGTTGCTACTTCTTAACTGTAATTTTGCTACTGTTATGAATCGTAATGTAAATGTCTGATATGCAGGATGTATTTTCATTGTTACAAATTGAACATAACCCACAGGTTGAGAACTGCTGGTTTAGATGAAGTTTTTGGGCAAAGACTAAAGGTTGCCATCCCAGATGGAAGTGCCTAGGATCGTAGTTTTAGAACTGGGAGGGACCTTTGGAAGGCCGTCCAGTCCAACCCCCTCTTTTTACATATATGGAAACTGAGGCACTAAAGAGAGGAAATGACTTGTCTAGGGTCAGGCAACTAGTATGTGTTAAAGGCAGGCTATGAGAAATTTCCCTGGTATCAGCCCTACAGTTTGATTGGCTTTTGTATGGAACCTGATAGAAAGCAAGCATTAAGAGAGGGGAGTGAAGGCACGGAAAGAAGTCAACTTCTGTTGTTATTGTCTGGCTCCTATTTTTTTCATTAGAACTAGAAAGTTCTGGGGAAAACAAATGGACTTTACAATTTCCTGATGGTAAAGGTTGAAAGGGAAGGTTTCAGCTTCAGGTGTACGATTCTGTGATTCTGTTCCTTGCATGCTGGAGCCAGGTGGGGATGTGAGAAGGCAGGAAGAAGTATCCTGCACCTAAAAGTGCTTTATGTATATTATCAAATTTGACCCTCACAAAAACACCCTGTGGGGCAGATGCTATTATCAATCCCATTTTACAGATGAGGACACTGAGGCCCAGAGAAGTTAAGAAATGTCATAGAGGTCACAAAGCTAGTTAGGTATCCAAGGCAGTACTTGAACCCAGATTTTCCTAATTCCAAGTTCACACTCTAGCCACAAGCGGCTCAACCACTCATCTCGATGAGTGATTCAACAAAGTCATTTCTCTGGGCGAGTAACTTTCTTCCTCATGGAAGAAGTGGGAGGGGGTTAGACTAGATCAACAAATCAACAAGCCTTTGTGCCGAGCACAATGTAAGAGGCTGGTAATGGATACAAAGACAAAAGTGAAACTGTTTCTGCTCTTAAGCAGTTTGCATTCTCAGGGGAGAGGCTTATGTCAGTTTCTTACTGAGAGTTCCCTTTCCTCCCTTACTTCAGCATAAAAGCACCATTAGGGCTCAGGGTAGATGGGGTCCACGTGAAGTCCTTTTGCCAGACTGGGACCTCCCCCTGGTGGTTATAGAGTGAGTTGTTCATGGGCACCACTGCTAGTCTCTCTTTCATATGCCAGCAACCCCATCACTGAGCCCAGACGTGGGCTGATGGCCCTGATTTTTGCCAGAGGTGGAATTAAGCCTGATAGAACAAGTAAAGGCACTCTTTTTTTTTTCTGTAGACACAGATCCTGAGGGATCAGCAGGAAGCCTCGACAAAGTCCATAGTTGCTTTCACCTTCACTGAAGGAAATGTATATCCAGTCTGGCTCTTTCAGGCTGTAGGAGATGAGTGATGGGGGTCCTCTGCATGACCTCCTTCCCCTTCCAGTGCCAATCCCAGATGATCTTTGGGTCCTGTTCCGTTCTAACAGAGGCACTGTAGTATAGAGCAGGGCTTCATAGTCTGGAGTCTAGGGACTGCTCACCCCACTCCCCCTCAATGGTGTCAAGTCCATGAACTTGGATGGGAAAAAATTTACATATTTCCATTTTCTTCTAACTGAAGTTTCCTTCAGTTATGAATGTAGGCAACAGATGATATTCTGAGGTCTGTGGGCTTCACCAGACTGCCATTGGCATCCAGGACAAATAGGTTAAGAACCTGGACAGAGAGCTGGCCTCAAATCCAGGGAGACTTGAGTTCAGATCCTACCTCTGACACTGTGTGGTCCTGGGTAAGTCATTTAACCTTATCAGTGCTATAGGCTTGTGGTGTGAGACTTGAATAGAAACAGGAGCCACCAATTCATACATAAGGATCCCTTGCAGGCAGCGGTTTTAAAATATTATATATATATAATTTTTATTTTGTGAAATATTTTCCAGTTACATTTTAATCTGGTTTGAGCCACACTTGGGAGTGTTGTGGGCCATGGGCTTTGTGATTGACACCTCTGCTCTGGGCAGCAATCTTAGACTGTTCTGAGAAGATGCTGAACCTGCATTGGGGGAGGGAATTTCCTCACCTGGAAGTTCTTTATATCAATGCAGCTAAAATCAGAGGTCCAGTCCCTATCCTTATCTGAACCAGTTCTAACAATTTTATGTGATTTTATAATTTCCTTTTCTTTTTTACGCCCAGCCAAAGAGAGACTTAAGTCACTTTGATATCAGTTACCTTGGAAACAACATGAATCACAGGCAAGTCTGTTTTTTTTTCCACAGATTGTGCATGTGTGACTTTTTTATAGCTTTAGAAGAAATTGGCACAGCTCTCTAAGGAATTAACGAAATTCTAGAGCATTTCGGGTTGTGGCATATTGTGTATGCTAATGGACAGTGTTTTAACTTTGGCAGTCACCATGCTGGGGTAAGCTAAGCCTTAAGGATTCCCAGGAGACTGATCATTGCTCCTTTTAACGATGGCACAAGTTAAATGAGCTGTTAACCAAGAATTAGTCAAAGTCTCCTACACTGCCTCACACCCTGGAGGCTTTTCCCCTGGCATGTGGTTTCATTGGCCCAATGAGTCAGGAACCTCCTTGGAAAATGATAGGACTTCCTCCCAGAAGCCTTGAGGATGAATAGTTGGTACCCATGAAGGGTCTTTTGAAGAGCTTGTCAAGGAAGAAACAAAGGTAAAACTGAGTCAGTAGTCAAAGAGAAGACAGGAAGGCAGAGAACTTGGGTTTATGTATGGGGCAGCTAGGTGGTGCCATTAGTGCAAAGTGTCAGGTTCCTGAGTTCAAATCTGGCCTCAGACACTAGCTGGGTGACCATGGGCAAGTCACCTGTTTGCCTCAGTTTCCTCATCTGTCATATGAGCTGGAGAAGGAGATGGTAAACCACTTAAGTCTCTTTGCCAAGAAAACCCCAAATGGGATTATAAAGAGTCAGACATGATTGAAGAACAACAACCTGGGTTTATAGGATGGTGTATTCAGAGCTAGAAGGGACCTTAGGGGCCAGCTAAGTCTAAACCCCTCATTTTGCACAAGGTCACACACATAGTAAGCTCCAAAGACAGGATTTACACTCAGGTCCTCTGATTCCATCTCAATACTCTTTCCACTGGCTTTGTAAACATTGGATTAGTCACTTCCTCTCTCTTATCCTTTGGACTTGCTGACTTCTAAGGTCCCTTCCCACTCCAAATCCTATGATTTTAAATTGAGTTCAGTTCTTCATTGGCTTACATAAATGTGTGTTCCCAAAGCTAGCTTGGATTCAGAGGGAGGAGAAGGCTTTTTCCTTAAAACATACTTGGGAATTGTACTTTCTTCTGCCTTGCTGAGTAGAAAAGTGGTGGTTTCATTTCCTCTGCTACTGAGATTTTCTGGGGGGAGGGTAGACCAAGGGAAACTTTCATGAGAGTTGCCTTAAAGTCAATTCAGCTCCTTTCCCGTTCCCATTAGACCTCCTTATATACCTCCTGCATCCCCAAAAAACCAACAACTGTGCTACCATTTTCCCCTAAATAAGCTCATTTCCATTGCCATCACTAACACATAGTCAGGCCAATTGGTTGAAACCAGTGGTAGGAACAGCAAGAGGCAGGATTGTAGTGAGTTTTCCCCCCAAGATGGCATCAATACATCTACGAGTTGTTAAAAGAGTACAGATACAAATGATGATTGAATTTGGAGAGAGAATTCTGGTGTTGTGGGATTGCATTTTGGGGGGATATTTTTAGGTACAGCAAACTCATCAAATAATGAGGTCTAAGTGGGTCATGAGTCATAGAACTAGGAAAGATTGAGGGGATACTCTGTGTCAGGGTTGTCTGGTATAATTGTGTCAAGGGTGAGAGTTTGGTTACTTCTAAAATTTACAATAACTACCTGTTTTGGAGCAGTAGGGACAGTGTAAATGAGTTAACAATTCAAGGAATGCCCATCGACTGGGTTTTGGTGCTACGTATCTCTTCCTTTCTCTGCCTTTTCTCCTCAACCCTTGACATCTCTTTGGGAATCAGGATGCCTTCTGGGTAACTACTGTTGGTATTTCACTTTGGGATGCGTGAGTTTTGATTCTGGTATCCAGCTGGGAGGCCAGAGTAGTAGATAGTAGCACTGAGAACAGCACTATTTTAGAATTGTTCCTGCCTTTTCCAAGCTTGAGAAAGCTTGGGGCCAACTAGACAGAGGTCCTAATGGAGGTTATCAATATTCATGATCTTCCATCAGTAGATGGGTACACCAGTGGCCTGAGTCCTTAACCATGATACCCAGTAATAGCCTGTCCTGATGGACTTGTGGCTGAACCACATCAGATTCCTGGAAAGCAAGAGAATAGAACAGAAGGATGCTACTGGTTGGATAGCCATTCTCCTATTTCCCAGCACTAATTGGCTTTGGGACACCCACTTCCTGAAATCAAACATTAACAATTCACTGTGTGACCTCAGACAAGTCACTTGTCTTTTCTGGGCTTCAGCTGCCATTTCTGAAGAATGACCAGAGTGAATTACAGGAACCTTCCCACTCTGATGTTTCAGTGGTCACATGATTCACACAGATTAGCTGAGTGATGAAAATCCAGGCTTTAGATAAATGGACAACGTGGTGGGGAAGGGACCAAACACTCATCATACTTTTCCTTTGCCATCTTTCAGACCCAGGGGTGACTGGCTGCTGCTTAAATGAGGAAGGTAGGGAGATGAGGAATATTTAAAGCAACTTTTGAGAGAAGCTTGTTTCTACAAAGCTGAGACCTTTCATGGAATGTGTCCACACTGTACACACACAACTTGGTTTCCTACACCAAGGCCACTCTCCTATGTGAAACCTGTATGGTTTGTTTCCCTTCAAAACTTACATGTTCCTGATACGGCTGTAAGCCTTCAAATCTCTCTCCAGCTCTGATTTTCCAGGGAGCAGGAAGTTACATTCCGAAGCTATCCGTGTTGTACTCACGGTATGCTTGAAACACTGTTTGCACTTGAATGAATTTTCCTAGAAACTGCATTGTGGGACCATTTAGGGGTTTTTGTTTGTTTTTTGGTTTTTGGTTGTGTTGCCCAGGCCATATGGATCTCTTGTTTGCATGTGTTAGGGGTCTTCTGGACGTGTGCCTTTCCTTCACTGTCTTGACTGTACAGAATTTTTCATGTTTACCTGTAATTTGGGGTACTTTTTTAAAACTCATTTGTCCTATGTAACCTGGCCCTGGCTTCCCCCTCCCATGACCTGTAAATGTATAAATACAATGAACTGTATTTGAATTTCATGGACTGTGAGGAGAGGTAAAGAAAACAAATATTCGTGGACAGGTCTACACACTCATACTTCTCCAAAAGATTCAGGCCCTTAAATGACCTTCCACTTGACAATGAACACTTGATCATTTTGTACAGATTATTATTATTCTTGTTATTTTGGAAAGATTAGGGGAACACAGAACTATCTAGCCCTTCTTTGACTGTCCTGCACATTTGATTTTAGAAGCATTGTATCTGAGAAAACAGTTACTCTTGTAAAACTACTGCCCATGGTATCCCAGTAACACACTTGTGGAAGGAACGGGGTTTGCAAATACTGCTGTCACATTACAGATTCCTGACTGGTTTGTTGGGTTAGCTTCAAACAACTGCACAGGATTATTGGAAGAGGAACAGCTTCCAGTCTTGTTATTACCCTTGAAAACTAGGGATAAAGCAAGGGTAGCTGCCTGAGTATCACTAAGCAGGAGTCTAGCTTCTGTGAAGGTGGTGGTTTGGGCCACTAAGTAAAACAGAGTTTAATAGATCCTGTTCCATGCAGAAGGGATTTATCGTGTGCAGTTTTAAACTTTTGATCAATTTTGATCAAGTAATTCTTCAAACCATGTGATTTTTAGGTAATTTGATGAAGAGACCCTCCCTGACAAACAGATGATCTTTTGTTCTAAGATGTGGCAGCTAATAACCACCTTTCCTCTGAGCCCAGTTTTCTCCTGTTCCCTCCTCCTGGAGCCCAGGAAAAGGGAAGAGATTTGGCCACCTATTGCAATGCAAAATTTACATATGTAGTCATCTAAAAAAGGTTACAGTTAAAATTCTGTCTTGAGCAAAATGGAGTTGACTGCAATGACCTTAATCTGGAAATTTGTCTCAAGCCATTGGGGGTCGGGATGATGCTGGGACTTCACAGTAAGACACCCCTGGGGCAGAGAGCCAGCTATACACTCTCCTTCTATCCTTGGGTTCCTCTGACAAGATCATGTAACCCAGAGGGGGAGGCGGGCAGGAATGGTGCTTCCTTCTCTCTGTGTCCCAGAATCTCTAGAACCTCTGGCTGGATTTTACTCTGAAAGGAAAAGGCTCTCGCTGATGTTGGGTGGGCCCCATCCAGGGAACTGTAATGTTGTATAGACAAGGGTGTAAATAAATGATTTGCTTTTCTTGCCTGACTCAGAGTGTCTCTTTAATTTGGTGGTGGTGGGGTGTTGTCTACAGCAAGAGGAGAGGGAAACCTCTAGCGTGAACCACTATCTTTCAAAAGAGAAAACAGCTGAAAAAAATACTCAAACTCATTAATAACCAGAGATGCAAATAAAAACAAATTTGAGGTACTGCCCTGCTTCTCAGATTGGTAAAAAATCATTAAATGCATGGGAACTCAATAGTGGTGGAGAACTGATTGCTGACCTCCATTGCTCATGGAATCTTTTTAGGTGACAGTCTAGCAGTTCACAGTAAAAGTTATGAAAAGGATTACAGTCTTCGAACCAATGATTGCTTTGTTGGGACTATAGAAGACAAGCCAAAAAAAAGCTGTCAGTTCTAAGATTTTTATGTCCCCTCCCCTCTTAAAACAACGACAAAGGAAAAAACCCTAGAAGCAATCTGATCATCCTGCATTAAAGAGAATGGCTAATAAATGGTGGTACATTCGTGCTCCAAGATTTTCATAACATCATCCATCACTCCTAACTACAATACATATATAAACAAATGAAGCAGTTTTAATGTCCTTCAGTAGAGAAATAATTAAATAAATTGTGGCGTGTTGGTGGTCAAAGGGTTTGTTTTTTTAAGCATCATTCTGAATTCTTAAAAAAAAAACCAGAAACCAGAAGCAATCCAATTGTCCTTCAGTAGAGGAATTATTAAATTAATTGTGGTACATAAATGTTTTGGTACTATAATGCAATTAATATAATAAGGAATGAGGACTATATTATGAAAAGTGCAAAGTAAAAATAAGCTGGAGACTTACACTATGTATACACTATGGCCTTTATGAGTGGAAAAGGAAATGAGAATGAATGGGTGAAGAAAGGATTCTTTTTCTTTTTTTTTTACTTTTTGGAGGGTGGAGGGCAGGGCAATCGGGGTTAAGTGACTTGCCCAAGGTCACACAGGTGGTAAGTGGTAAGTGTCTATGATCACATTTGAATTCAGGTCCTCCTGACTCATTCACTGCGCCACCTAGCTGCCCCAGAATAGAGAATTCTGATGGAGATTTAGAGAGGTTGACAATGTTAGGACATTTCATGTGCTGAAATAGGGATTTATTTGAATCTAAGGATCTGCAGTACAACGCTGATGGGTTGTATGAGTTTTTTCATATTGCTTATGGGGATTAATCAACCTGTTCTTCCTACTTCTGTTTTTTTTTTAATATTTTTAGTTTTCAACATTCACTTCCACAAGATTTTGAGTTGCAAATTTTCTCTCCCTCCCTTCCCTCCCCCCACCCCAAGATGGCATGCAATCTGATATAGACTCTACATATACATTCATATGTCACATTAGTCATGCTATAAATAATAATTAGAACCAATGGGAAGAACCATGAGACATAAGAACCAAAACAAAAAGAGCAAATAGTACGCTTCCATCTGCATTGAGACTCCATAGTTCTTTCTCTGGACGTGGACAACATTTTCCCACTTCTGTTGTTGAAGTGACGATTCCACACCCTTTTGGGCCAGGGAGCTCAACCCAACCAGTCTTATGCCTTTGGGTAGCATGTCCAGTCCTGTTGGGACTACTGACAGTGATGGGTATAGATTCTTTCCAGGGTCATGGTAATCATACCCATCATTTAAGGTTTTATAATCATAGTAATATGTTTCTACAGCTGTTTTAAGGTTTTTTACAAAAGGTTTTGCAAAATGTTTCCCTTGCAACAACTCTGAGCTTGGTAGTTACACATATTATAATACACAGAGAGCTGGACTTTGAGAGGTATTGGAACTTGCCTAGGGTCAAATAATTAGTATTCGTAAATAATTAGTAGTAAATAATTAGACTTGTGGCAGTTTGGTGGCCCATAAGGGAGAGAGCTGGATTTGGAGTCAGGAAGACATGAGTCAGCTACTTCCCTGGGTAAATCAGTTTCCTCATTTGTAAAAAGGACTTGGATTTGATAGGCTTTCAAGGTCCTCTCTAGCTCTAAATCTACAGTCTCAGTAATGCCTTTCCTACTATATCAAGTCACTGTCCAGTTGAGCATAGCACAGGACGTTTTTTGGACCAGATAATCTAGTCTTGGCTCCACAGTTAGATTGAATAAACATGTTTATTGTGAGAGGCAACTTGGGGAATGCATTGAGAACTCATCTCAGAGTCAGGAAAGACCTTGGCTCTAGTTCTGTCTCTTGATATCAGCTGCCTGCATGGTCCCCCACCTCACCCCCACCACCCCCACCCCTACCCCCACCCCCCACAAATCCCTGCTGCCTGAGTCTACTCACTCTCTAAGACTATAAGCTGGAGAGAAGGTTCTGACCTACATTGGTAGAGGGGCTTTCTTCCTTGGGAGGATTCTGTGCTGATGAAATCACAGGCCTGGCCTAAAACAAAAGACTAAAAGAGTTTTATTCTTTGAAATGGAAGGTGAGTTTTATTATTGGTATTATTTATTATAACTAGACCTTTTACTTAACCTTAGGCTTGTCCTCAGGAGCATTCAAATACGTATTTTTCTATCTACATCCAGTTTTCTCTTTCCCTATTGGCCCCACATAGGACAGGGACCCATTTAGGATGCCCACTGGGAAGATCTGGGTGCTAGGCTTATATTGAAAAGAATTCCACCCTTGATTCAATGACATAATGATATAATCCAGTGAATAATTTAATTAAATTTATTTCCACTATTAGCAATGCTACTTACTATCTGTGTGGTCCCTGTGTGACCTGAAGCCCCTTGGCCTTCAGTTTTCTCCTCTGTAAATTGAAGAGCATCTAGATAGCACCATAATGCATAGAAGGCTGGGCTTGGAGTCAGGAAGACTCAGCTTCCTGAGTCCAAATCTGGCCTCAGACTCTTACTAGCTGTGTGACCCTGGGCAAGTCACTTAACACTGTTTACCTTAGTTTTCTCTTCTGTAAAATAAGCTGGAGAAGGACATGGCAAACCACCCCAGCATCTTTGCCAAGAAAACCTCAAATGGAGTCATGAAGAGTTGGACCTGACTGAACAATAAAATGAAGGGGTTGGAGTAGTTGGTCTATAAAGATTCATTCCAGCTCTAACTTGTGATCATATAGCATCCTTTGGCTATTCCCAGGTCCAGCCTATTTGTTTGGGTAATTTTTCTATTTGTAACTGTAATAGTAATTGGTTTAGCATGATACTTAGCACTTAGTACTAAGTGGATGGACAGTACTAAGTGCTAAGTGTGGAAGGTGCAAACTCTGTCCCATTGTTGAGAAGGCATGAACTCCCCTGTTGATGTAGAAGAAGGGGATTGGCTGAGCCCCTGTTGA
>CM053586.1:30767523-30788110 GCA_028646515.1 Pseudochirops corinnae
AGGAGAGAATAGATTGGGGGAGGGGGACTACACTGGGATGGCTGTTTTGGGGCGGTGGGTAGGGGAAAGATGGGGAGAAAATTTGTAACTCAAAATCTTGTGGAAATGAATGATGTAAACTAAAATAAATAAAAGTTAAAAAAAATACTCCATGTACACCTTTAGAACCCTGAGAGTGAGTTGTATCCACATGGCCACCCCTATGGGGAGAACCCCCTCCTGAAGTCAGGGCAGGTATAAAGAGAAAGCCAACCATGGTATAAAGATAAAAAGTGCCAGGAAAAAGTTGGAGGTCTATATCACAGCTGTATTACATGTTGGGGAAAAAAACTATTGAGATCTAACTGTATAGCTGTCCTTAAGGTAGAGCAAATTGGGAATATTGACACCTTCTCCTGCACTCTGGGGTGAAGGAATAAGAGGGAAGGAACAAGATCCCTAAAACTACACAGTGAGGAGCAGTTAGGTGGTGCAGTGGATAGAGCACTGACCCAGGAGTCAGGAGGACCTGAGTTTAAATGCAACCTCAGACGCTTGACATTTACTAGCTGTGTGATTTGGACAAGTCACTTAAGCCTGATTGCCCTCTGCTACGCTCAAAATAAAAAACTACACAGTGACTACAAGATGGTAGCAAATGGGGAGCTCCCAGATGCCAACACCAGGAATTAGAAAAGATTATCTAGTCTACCTTTCTCATCTTACAGATAAGGAAACCAAGGCAAAAGCAGCAGTGCCCCCAGTTCCTAGAAGCTGGCACTGGTAGGGAGAGGAAAACAAATGGGCCGCAGAAAGGAAGTCATATAGAAAAAGAAGATGGTGGGTAGAAAGACTCTCAGACTCTCCCAGCTCCCTTAATAGCTACCTAATGAAGCCAGCAGCCCTCCCATTGCCCAACTTTGACTCAGTGCAGCTGTCAGAGGAAAGAGAGTATCCCAGAGCACACAGAGAATCAGATAACAGATCTAAATCAAAAAGCTGTGATTCTGCATATTTCCATTCCAGCCTTCTCATTTTTTGGTTAGAAATCTCAGCACAGGCTGGGAAATATAATTTCACCAGTTAATCCATTTCAAATAATAATAATAATAATAAAAGAACCAAACCTAAGCCCAAACAAACAAACCCACCCTACTGTTTCTAACACATTTACTTCCCTGGGTAGAAGTGGGAGGGCCCCTTGTCCTCCAGCACTTTTTTGTTTCTCTGGGCCAAGAGCATGTGTTATAATGTTGTTTGGTTTGGGGTTTGAGGTTATGTTTTTCCCCCTCTTATCTGCTTCTCAACCCAATCACTGGGATAGCTTAAGGGCCAAGTTTGCTGCATGGTCCAGGACTTCAATGTCTTGGGCAGCTTCCCACCAGCTCATTGATTTGGCCTCTTTTGCCTTGTCCCAGGCCAAAGACACTGAAATGACTGATGTCTAAGTTTTAGCCAATTAGGATCTTTTTAGTGTGCTTGGCAGAACTTGCCAGCTCATTTTATGCCTGTTTCACTAAAAGAAATAATAATAATAAGCTGGAATGCAGGTCTATCCATCTCTGCAATAAACCCAGAGGAGACCAGAGGCCATGGGACATATTTACATAGAAACATCAACCTATGGAATGTGCCGGAGTCTTTTGCTTCCCCATCTTCCCCCTTTGGCTGCCTGGGATCTTTTGGGGCAGGGCGGGAGCGCGGGGATTTTAAGGCAAGGATGGGAATGCAGCAGGGATTCTTAACCATTTCTGTGCCATAGACTCCTTTGTCAGTCTGGTAAAGCCTATGGCCCTCCTCCCCGGAGATGGTTTCTTCAATGCATATTGCTATAAGAAACAATGAGGGGGTGGTTTCAGAAAAACCTAGGAAGATCCATATGAACTGATGCATAGTAAAGTAAGAAGAACCAAGAGATTATTGTACACAGCAACAGCAATATTGTAATGATTGACTATGAAAGACTTGGCTATTCTGATCAATTCAACGATGCAAGACAATTTGGAAGGACTCGTGATGATATTGCTGTCCATCTCCAGAGAGAGAACCAATGAACTCAGAGTGCAACTGAAGTATAATTTTTTTCACTTTCTTTATTTTCCTTGCTTGGTTTTTTTTGCAACATAGTTAAGATGGAAATACATTTTGCATGATTTCACATGTATAATGGGGATCATGTGGCTTGCCTTCAAAGTAGGTAGGAGAGGAGCTGGAGAAAGGGAGAGAATTTGGAACTAAAAAAATTTTAATGTTAAAAAATAAATACATAGGATTACAAAGGAAACCAATTATATTTAAATAAAATACTTTTTGAATGAGCAGAAGTTACAATAAATGAAAGAATGATAAAGTAATAAATGAATAAAAATTGCTAGAATGATAAAATAAAAATAATTTTAAGGAAAAGAAAAATTTTAAATAAATGTATTTACATAAATGAATATTTACATTATTTTCACTACCAAGTTCATAGCACCCCAAAATCTATGCATAGGCCCTTAGTTCAGAATTCCTGGACTATGTCCTGATGTAGCCTTAGCCATATGTCCCCTCTTTGGTATTCAGAGGCCTGGAATTAGGAGGATGAACCCAAGAAAAAAGGGAGGTGATATAGCTTAGCAGAGCTGGAGTCAAAGGTACTGGGTTGGAATTCCAGCTTTGTTACTTACTACCTGGACACCTGGGCAATCCACTCGCCCTCGCTTTTCTCCTCTGGGGGAGGAGGGAGTTGGACAAGATGACTTCTAAGCCTCATTTTATGATTTTCTTCCAAGTCTCTAGAAATGAGAAGTTTTTAAGTCCCTTCTAGCTCTGAATCTCTAATGCTATGCTTGGGGAAAGGGGGTGATAAGAGGAAACTAGCAAACGAACCCCAAAGGGACAATAGATCCCATTCTTTTCATGTCCCTTGTTACACACTTTTTAGTCAGAGTAGAGTTGTTGGTCAGTGGCGTAGCTACCCAGATCTCTTTGTGCCAGCCAGTTCACAGGGATGATTTTGTTTGGAATAGATCCCTACAGTCATAGCCCCATTCTCTGGATCCACAGCACCCCCTCTCATCCCACCCTCCATCAACTCAAAGAACATATTATTGGTTTTTAAACCAGTGGAGTCCTGAAGATTATCAGAGGTAAACAGGATTCCTCTTAGCCTATTTACAAATCACAAAGCACCAGACACAGAGGCACAGATGTGTAAACCTAGCTCCCAGAGAGGTGAGGTCAACAGAACTCCGGAGCTCAGGAGTTCTGAGCTGCAGTAGGAGATGCCGATTAAGCATTCTCACTAAGCTTGTCATCAATATAGTAAGTCACTGGGAGCAGAGGACCACCAGGATGATTAAAGAGAAACAAACTAGCCCAGATCAGAAATGGAGCAGGTCAAAACTCTTTGGTTGATCAACAGTGAGATCAGGACTATAAGTAGCTCCTAAATTTCCAGGCTGGGTGAAAAAGGGAAATGAAGAAATGAAGAGAGAGAGAGAGAGAGAGAGAGAGAGAGAGAGAGAGAGAGAGAGAGAGAGAGAGAGAGAGAGAGAGAGAGAGAGAGAGAGAGAGAGAGAGGAAGAGAGAGAAGGAAGAGAGAGAAGGAAGGAAGGAAGGAAGGAAGGAAGGAAGGAAGAAGAGGGAAGAAGAGATCATATTTGGGAAAAGAGGTTCACAGATCTAAGACTATAGTTCAAAAGAGACCTCAGGGACCATATAGTCTAACCCCCTAATTTTACAGGTAAAGAATTAAGAGAAAAAGGAAGAAAAGAAACTGAGGCCCAGGAAGTTTTCCTCCTATCAAATCTAAATTTGCTTCCTCCAACTTTCTATCCATTGTTCCTAGTTCTATCCTCTGAAGCCAAAGAGAATAAATCTAGTCATTCTGCCATATGATAGTTTTTCAACCACTTGAAGACCTTGTCTGCCCAACATCTTCTCTTCTCTATGACAAATATTCCCAGTTTCTTCAACTAATCCTCATGTGACATGGTCTCCAGGGCCCTGGTCCCCTGGTCCACTAGTCTTCCTAGCCCAAGATCAAATTCAACATGTCAGATATGGCCTACATTTCCAGACTTTTTTCTTTTTACTCTTCTCTATGCCTTCTAAGTTTCAGGCAAACTTTCTGTTCCCCAAATTGGCCTTCCATGCTAAAAAGCATGGGAGCTAGTACACAGCCCTGCTTCATTCCTTTGGTGACTTGGGAAGTGTAGGAGCATTGTCCATTATTCATAACTTGTGCAAGCATATCATTGTAAAACTGGCCTACAATACTGATGTAATCTGGCTACAACTTGCCCAAGATGTAGCTCTAAGTAGAAAAAGGTCCATCATCCGATGGTTGTCCAAGGCCTTTGAAGCCCACAAAGTTATCTTCCAAGACATGGAGGAGCTGCTATTTGCTTCAGAGGAGGGAATACCCAATTATTAAAATCATAGATCACTGATGTTTTGAGAAAGAACACTTGGAAGTGGCATAAAAAAAAGATAAGTTGTCCATGAATAAAAGAAGTATTGAGGGGGTCATAGAGAACAGGGTGGAGTGAAACTTATCAGCTAAGGGATAGAGTTACCTTCCTAAAGGAGGTAATTTTGAAAGTAGAAAAGGTGCCTGAAAAGGAGAGTAAATGGCACAGTCTCTATGTCGATGCCATGGTGACACAGGGTTGGGGTTTAGGGTTGGTATTTATCCATTGCCACCACCTCGACCACCATCCACCCCAGACCCTCACTGGAAATAGTCCAGGACCCTGAGCAAAAGAACCCAGGGATAGTGGTGTCCCCCAAATCACTGACCCTGCTTCCAGCTCAGCTCCCACAGCCCTCATCTAAGGAATCTACCTGAGTGGAGACAATCTGTTTCTCTAAGCATACAGGCCCTACCTTCTCAATAGCCACAGACATGGAAGACCTGGAAAAGAAGGGTCTCATCACCCAAGTCCTTGACACTCATTGTCAAATGGTTCAACATTAGACATGGATATAATTTGATCAGTGTAAATAACATTAAAGAAGATATATTACCATAAGCTCCACCACTCTACACTATGGACCACGAGGGCCTTTTCATCTGATGTGCATCTGAAATTTCCTATACGTTTAGTCTCCATAAGAATGTCAGTGCCTTGCAAGTACGGGATTGTTTGAATCTCTGTACTTTTATCTCCAGGGCCTAGCACATAGTAGGGAGGGGGAGGCAATAAACATTTATTAACTAACTACTATGTGCCAGACACTTTATAAATATGACTTCACTGGATCCTCACAACAACCCTGGGAAGTAGGTGCTGTTATAATCTCGTTTTATGGCTGAGAGAATGAAGTGTCTGGTCTCAGGAACTCACAGCTAGTAAGTGTCTGAGGCTGAGGCCAGGTCTTCCTGACTGGTACCAGCTCTCTGTTCACTGTGTGACCCAACAGTCACTAAATAATCTGTGCTGATCAACTGCTTGTTCTATTTGTATCCCAGCACTTAAAACTGCGCTTTGTGCACAATCAATGTTTGATAGATGTCCTTTAATTCCATCAGTCAGCCAGAGATATTCACGTTATGTAAGGCATTGCATATCATCTATGTCTCTGTTTCGTCGCATTGAATTCTAATGGAGATTTTTCATACTATCTGCCAACATATGTGTATTTGGGACAACAACCTGCTATATTCTGATTAATGAATTCTGACGGTGCATAAATATAACTATACCTATATATTCAATATGATTTGCAGGGACTGATTTTTTTTTCACTCAAGGGAGGTTTTAAGGGGCTATATCTATGTAAATTAACTTCACTTTCCCATAATACTTGGGGTAAACTGCATTGCTTAGTGGGGAAAATATGAGTGTTAGGCGGTAAAGGAGAAGACTCTAAAACCCTTCTGTGAGTAAACAGATATTAACATCTCCTGCTGCCTTGGTGAGACAGGAAGGGACATCAGATGCCAAGAACATTTAATACCTTTGCCAATCTGTCATTTACTTGGCTATACTGTTTTGTTAAATACCTTTTGCTCTGATTTCAGACAAGGAGGGAAAAACAAGGGAGGGCCATCCAACTCCAAGATGAATAAAGCCTGCAGAGAGATTCATGCACATCCAGCATGAATGGTCAGATTATTTTGTCTATTTTGATTTCTGGTTGTTTTTTTTTATTCAAACAGAAGAGAGAAATGGAAGAAAATAATAATGAGGATGATACAATAATTTCTAAATAGAATACTGAGCTGTCTTACCAAAGAACAGAGCCTGGTAGTAAGACAGACACTACTGTAGCCTTGAAAATTACTTTCTGGGTGACGAGGGAGGAAGGGAAAGAATTTAGAATTTAAAGATCTAAAATCAAATGTTAAAAATATATATGTATATATTGTTATTATTATCATTATTATTTACATGCACCTGGGAAATAAGATATACAGGCGCTGGGGTAGGGAGATTCATCTTGCCCTACTGGAAAGTCAGAGGGGCGATGGGGGAGGACATAGGAGAGAGCAGATTGGGAGAGGGAGTATACGGTGGGATTGCTGTTTTGGGGTGGGGGTTAGGGAAAAGACGGGCAGAAAATTTGTAACTCAAAATCTCATGGAAATGAATGATGTAAACTAAAAATAAACAAAAGTTAATTCAAAAAAAAATTACTTTCTGAAATCAGTAAGCAAGAGGCATCCTCCAAGATTTCTAAAACTGGCATTAAGTTCACTCTCTTTTCCAGTGCTACCCCATGTGCCTCCTTCTCCTTCTCACAAAGATGAGGAGTGTTTTATATTGTTTTTACCCCAGACTTCTAATTCCATTTATAAAGGAAGCTCCCAATAAGGAAACTTAGCCATGCAGACTTTAGAATCACAGACCTAAAGCTGAAGGAACATCAACACCCTTTAGCCCAATGCCCTTATTCCATCAAGGAGGGGGGAGGAAAGGGAATAAGCCTGTATTAAATACTTACTGTGTACCACACACTATGCTAAGCACTTTTAGAAATATTATCTCCAATATTTATTCAATTTCTTTGCTATCCCCCCTCCTTCAGATACCGTATGAATCTATCCCTCAACACCCTCACAATCCAAGTTCCTTTATGTACACTTGAGATAATCCAATTAATTGTCTTGACCTTCTTTGCCAGGGCCTGCCTGACAACTTGAACTCATCAAGGGCAGGGATGTGATTTCTTAACTATCTCCTGACTTACTTTGGTTTTCCCATCTCTATTGGTCATTTTGTTTTGTCTTTCCCAGAGTAAAAATTATTCTCCTTGGCAGAGAAAATGGAAACAAAATGTGTTCCCTATTATCCATTAACATTGTCCTATGCACTCTAATCATTCGGCTAGGTGGCACAGTGGATAGAGTGCCAGGCCTAGAGTCAGGAAGACCTGAGTTCAAATCCAGCCTCAGACACTTACTAGATGTGTGACCCTGAGCAAGTCACTTAACTGTTTATTTCAGTGTCCTCAACTGTAAAATGAACTGGAGAAGAAAATGGCAGACCACTCTAGGATCTTTGCCAAGAAAGCTCCAAATGGGATCACAACAAGTTAGAAATGACTAAAGAATAAAAATCCATCCTAATCAACTATCCTATCCTTTCTTTGATCTTTGTTTTTTCCTCACTTTAATTTTAAAAAAATTATTTATTGCTCTCAGTCCATTCCAGACTTCAGCAGTCCTTCCACTAGGCACCACACAGGACTATGTCTCCCTTTGTATTCGTCGTCTGATACTTTACATCCCTTCTATCTTTTGGACACGTCTTTTTAAAGTCTAAGCTGTGAGATGAGTTCCATGTGCATCCGTAGAGATCTCTTTAGAGAACTCTCCTTTTCCCTCATAAGAATCGCTTCTCTCTGTGTTTTCAGAATTTCGTTATTGAGAGTTCCCTGGACTGATCTCTCCAACAGAATTTTAATCCATTGGGTCCTTTCTCCTTGGCCTGTGAAATCTGCTTTCTTCAAATCTAAGGTGCAGGTCAGGCTATGCCTAGCTTTCCTTTCCATCCCAATCACAAATTCATATGCAATTATACTATCTCTCTGTATGTATCTGTCTATAAGTATTTATACGTATTATGTGGGTAGAAGTATGTATGTGTATATGGACATAAATGTACATGTGTGTATACAGATACACATTTGGAGAGAAGTTTTTCCCTCCTCCCTAATTTTGGGTATAAGACCTTTTCCATTAATATTTCAAGGCTCAGGCAATTTTGTTTACCAGACCTTTTTTAGCAGCACACCATCCTTGACTAAAACCACCACCACGAGCAGCAACAATTAATAACAACAACGAGCACTAATATAGTGCCTACTGTATACCAGGCACTATGCTAAGCTACAAATATTATCTCATTTGATCTTCACAACTACCTTGGGAGGTAGGTGCTCATTTTACAGATAAGGAAACTGAGGCAGACAGTGGTTAGGTGACTTGCCCAGGGTCACATAGCTAGTGCGTGTCTGAGGATGGATTTGAACTTGGATCTTCCTGATTCCAGGTCCAGGGTTCTGTGCACTGTCCAATCTAACTTCCATAAGAAACCATCATTCCTGTATTTTAAGCCATGGTACAAAAATCCAAAGCCCATTTTTAGACATCATCTTTTTTAACAGGTTGATAATTTCCCAAACCTGCATTTGTCTGCTAATACCGTGGTCTTCAACAGACAGTAGTGATGTGTGCTTAAAACCTGTTTCTTTCAAATAATCAGGGAAGACTACTCAAGATGGTGGCATTTGAGTGATGTTGCACAAGATAGGTGGAAAGCCAAAGACTGAAGACAGGGAGGAAGACATTTGAGGCACAGCTTAAACAGATTTCTGTTCACCCTTCATTCTGAACAAGCACCGAGAGCCATAGGTGCAGGGCATGAGAGCAATGTAAAGCAGCCCAGGCCCCTAAACACGAGGAAGAACAAACAAGGGCAAGAGACAGAGAATCCTAAATGTACTTCATGTCACTGCCTGACTGCCTGTTTACTCTGGGCTGGTATCTGCCTGCATGTCTGTGCTCAGCATCCTCTCACTACCCTAAACAGCTGGAATGAGTCTCCTAACCTCGGAATGTCTTTGTTCTAGTGATATCAGTGTCTTATGCACTCCAAGGAGAAGTCTATTTTTCTGACTGCTTGGGACTAATTTTATATAGGGACCTTCAAGCTCAACACAGTCCATAATAATGTTTAGATAGAGGTACTAGGGTCCTGGTTCTAGCTTTCAGTTGCCTGGTAGCAGTTTGAGAGAGTTCACACTGAACAGCCACCATGGGTTCACCCACAAAACGATGCTGGTTGGGCTACTTTGAATAAAACATCTTGCAAACCTATGAGTGAGTATAATTATTATTAGAAGGAGTATTTAGCAATAGCACTCCCTAGGGGACCACTCCGGGGGAGGAGGGACTCAGCCACACCTGTCAACGGGCGCTAAGCCGTGAGTCATCAAATTCGGTTGCAAAGAAACCAGATGTCACATACTATAGTACTCACCAAGCCAATAGATTAACCCATCAGAGCAGAGATTAACCCATCCTTTCCCATTCATTTATTTCCCTATCTTGAATCCTTCTCTTTCTTTCTTTATTATCCTTTTTGCCTTTCTCTACACCTTTTCTCCTCATGCCACACAGTTGATCTGAATCAGGGTCCCTCTACCCTAGAGAGCATGCAATCTTTCCTCTGGTTTTCCCAGCATCAGTGGGAATGAAGGCAGGAGGCCCAGTCCTTGATTCTCCTGTCCCTCCCAGGCCCATTCTCAGGGACATCACAGAAGATGGTACCAAAACTCAAAAGGTCTGTCTTCAGAAGTTCTGGATTCTCCCCCCAAATAAAGCCTGGGACCCAGCATGGAATGGCCTAAATGGGACAAAAGCCAGTTCCCCAAAGGATCCTGGTTTTAGAGTTGGAAAGGATGACCTCCAAGTTTTACAGGTAAGGAAACTGAGGCTCACAGAGGTCGAGACGGAAGTTCGAACCAAAGTTATCTGAATCCACATCCAGCACTTTGGCTGACAACATTATTTTACAATAATTCCATTAATAAATTGTAACCAAACCCCATGATGAAGTTGCTACATTTATTTTATTGTTTCTGTGGAACTGATTTACTCAGCCCACCCCAGAGAACTGACCTTGGATTCCAGAAGAACTGAGTTCAAGTTCAGACACATCTCTGCAACCCTGAGCAAATCACTTCATCTCTCTCTCTCTCTCTCTCTCTCTCTCTCTCTCTCTCTCTCGGTCTCAATATAAAATAGGGGTGATAATTGCACTTCCCCTCACATAGTTGTTGCAAGGATCAATTGAGATAATGCCTATGAAGTGCTTTGTAAACCTCAAAGCACAACATAAATTCTATTTATTATTAATATGAATAATAATAATAATTCACCTAATGCAGGGATTCTTAGTCTGAGGTCTATGACATGGATTTTTACAAGTATTTTTGTCATTGTGTTTTAATATAGTTGCTGTCAGTTATAATCCTATGTGTTTCATTTTACAGATTTAGAAACATTCTTCTGAGAAGGGGTCCCCAGATTGCTGCCAAAGGGGTCCAGGACACAAAAGAGATGAAGAGCCTCTGACCTAATAGCATACTTTTATGCTTCTGCAGATCACCTCTACTGCATATTCAGAAAGAGTCAGATTTATTTCTGACTAACAAAAAGCTCCATTTCTACAGCAGTCATTTCTTCTTGGGGCTCAGGAGGGAAGGGGAAATAGAAATGGCAGACTTTATCCCTAGGAAAACTCACAATCCCTTCACATCTGGATTGTTGCTACCCCCTCCCTTGCCTCCTGACTTCAGGCTCTCCTTAAAGTCACTGCCAGACTTATTTTCCAAAAGCTCCACTTTCATCATATAGTCTTTATCCCAATCTGTTCCCGCAGTTTGGCGATTTAGAGGAGGCTTTCACAAAAATCCAACAGGCCAGCAGTGTGTAAAGCAATAAGCCTTTATTGGGACGTGCTTTAACTCACACAAGGGAAGATCTAAGGCACCTGGGGGCAGAGGAAACAACCTCTCCTCTATAAACAGCTGCCAAGCCAGATCGCCCCCATATTTTAGCTTCCCCCATCCCTTATGAGCCATTACCCTCTTTAGAGCCTTGAGCTTTGGGATAATTTGTATTTTTCATCTAAGTTGTTTAAAATCTGTTATTCTAAAGTTTAGGGCACATGGCCAACTATACTAAACTTGACTCTTTTTTTGGTCATATCCAGAGCAAGAAGAACAAGCAAAGGAAAGTTTCACCGCTTGGGGAAGAGGTTGTAATATTAGCAGGTGACAGAGAGAAGAAAAAACTACTTAACCTCTTTTTTTTTTCTTTTGTCAAGAAAGCGGAATGGTCTTTAAACTGGCAAGAGAACATGTATAGTCAAAAACATGTTAGAGCTCAGAAGACATGTTATGAAAGCATGTTGCTTCTTTAAATAAGTTCGTATCTCCAGAAAGATATCCTGGGCTACTAAAAGAACTTCCAGATGGGATCTGAGAGTCACTGATAATAACCTTTGAGAAATTACAGAGAATGAGAGAAGTTCCAGAAGGCTGAGACAAGCAAGTACTGTATATATTTTCAAAATGAATTGGTTCTGGGAACCTCAAACTAGTAAACCTAATGTTAGTTACCAACTAAATTCTGAGATGCCTTATGGTTTGTGAGCATTTAGAAAAGAATACATTAATCACTTGGAGCCAACATGGGCTTACTAAAAATAAATCATGCCAATTTGGATAGCTTCCCAAAGGCAGATTAGAAAAACATCACGGGCATGATGAAAGAATCTTCGATTCAGCAGGACACTTGGTGTCTACAATGATATCTTTATGATTGTTATAGCACAATATTTTGATGGATCTCCAGCTTCTTCAATGTGGGTACTCCCTTCTATGATGTAGAACACAACTACTTCATGCTTTATTATCCAGTGAGAGTCTAACCCATATCTTTTCATAAATCTTCCAGGGAGGATCTACCCAACATATTAGAATCATAGGATTATAGATTTAAAGCTGAAAGGGTCATAGAAGTCATAGAATTATATATTTAAAGCTTAGAGGCTGTCAAATTCAGTTCCCTTATTCTATAAATGAGAAAACTGAGACCCAGAGAGATTCTGACTTGTCTAAGTTCACACAGCTAGCAAGAGTCTGGGTGGAGTTCTAACCTAGTTCACTTGACATCAAATTAAGTGATATGTGTGTATATGTATTTATGCATGTATGTATGTGTGTGTATATATAATACACATGTGCATGTAAAATCTCCCAACAGGAGAGGTAGGGAAGGGAGCAAGATTACTAATCTATCTGTCAGGCTGTCCATCTGTTGTCCCTCACTGTCGTGATGTGACCATCTCATGTCCATTCTCAACGATACAAAGCTTCATTGATGTATTTCATATGGGCTATTTGGGTCCAACCTCTGGTAAAACATTCTGAGCTCATATTGATCTGGTCAGCCACAGATGGACACACTGTAACTTTACCCCAACACCAGGATATCAATTTGGTCCTCTTCAAGAATGAAGAATAACAACCAACCACCATGGTACAGACATACACACACACACACACACACACACACACACATATTTATGTCCAACATGTAGCTTTCCAGCCCCCTTGGACAACCTGTCATTTTGATTCTTCTAGGAACAAGATGTTCTATGAGTCACAGTCATGTCATTTAACTGGTATAATATTGGATTAATAATAAGTATCAATAATAATAATGTAGCAATCATCATCGATAACAAAAAGATGGCCTTTTGGAACTGCAAAAAAGTTGGATTTGTTGAAGACATGCACAATTTTTCAAAAGCAATAGAGTCTGGTCTACTTTTCCAACCCAATTCAGGGCTCAATTTCATGTTCTTTTGTAGAGTTCTTCTAAGATATGTGTGTATGTACATGAATATATGCATGGATACACAGAGACATGTGTTTCTGTATGCTCATTTGTAAAACATTATAGAAGACAATGATGAAACATGATGAACGGGTTCTTTGTGATCTCACAAAATGGCAAAATAACAGATTGAAAAATGAGCTTGCTGAAAGTTTAAGTGAGACACCACCCAGTCAGATCATCCCGAGAACATTTTTAGATGAAACTGGAAGGGAGCCAACAAACAAACAAGAACTGCATCCGATTTCCCATGGTTTCTATAGTAATCAATGTTCATCATTAAGAACAGTGAAACCATCACATTAGACTCTAACACCTCCGTGAGAGGAAGTGGAAAGAGCAGTTAAGAAAAGGCATTGGAAAGAACAGCTGGACTCAGTCAAATTACAGACAGACAGAGTTGCTCAAGGCAACCGCTGAGTTAAAGTCACTAAGTGATCAATTTTCTGGATAGCTTAAAAAGAGGAAAGTTGCAAAAGCATGGGAAAGATCAGCGATGATAGAACTACCCCCAAAAAAGGGAAGTGGACTGAGAAAACCTCAGTGACTGTCAACCTACATGTCTACTTTCTCAGCACTGCAAAATCTTCCTTAAAATGGTCTCTCTATCTATTTTGTCTTCAGTGAAAACGTAATGCAAAAACGGGCAGGTTTCGTAGATGACTTTTCATTGCAGGCCACAATGTCACATTATACCATTGACTGAGACATATAGAAAATATAAGATCCCACTGTGGTCAGCATTGTCAGAGAGACAAACAAGGATTTGACTCAAGCAAAATGCTTCCTCCCAGCAAAATGTCTCCCCAAAAAATAAATAAATAAAATAAAATATAAAGGGGTGGCCAGGTGGCACAGTGAATAGAGCACCAGCCCTGGGGTCAGGAGGACCTGAGTTCAAATCCGGCCTCAGACACTTGACACACTTACTAGCCATGTGACTGGGCAGGTCACTTAACCCCAATTGCCCTCCAAAAAGCAAAAAAAATAAAATAAAATAAAATAAAACAAAATGTCTCCCCATGCACATGAGACAAGATTCCTTGAGATATTCCTTGAAACAATTGAAATATGTATTGTTAGTGAGGTAACAGTGATGCAGGGACACAGTACACACACACATATACATACATATACAGGTGTTTGTGTGTGTGTGCGTATATATATATACCTGATCCATCAGCTCCCATCCAGTTCAATTCAGTTCTCCACTGATGATTTTCAAATCTACTTATCTGGCCCTAACCTCTCTTCCGACCCTCAGTCTCCCATCTCCAACTGCCTATTAGACATCTTAAATTGGATGTCCCATAGATATCTTAAATTCAACATGTCTAAAACTACACTCATTACCTTTTCCCCAAAAATCATCTTCCTTCCTTTTCTCTTACTGTTGAGGAAGCCACCATTCTCCCAGTCATGCAGGCTCACAACTTCAGTATCATCTTGGAGTGCTCATTTTCCATCCTCCTGCACCCATATCAAATCTGTTGCAAAGGTCTGTGGATTTTGTCTGCATAATATCTCTAGCCATAGGGCCCCGTCTCTCCTCTGACGCTGCCACTACATTAGTACAGGTCCTCATCACCTCACTCATGATCTCCCTATCCCAAGTCTCTCCACACTCTAATCTATCCTCCACTCAGCTGCCAAAGTAATCTTCCTAAAGCACGGGTCTGATCATAGCACCCCTCTCCTCAATAAACTTCAGAAACTCCCAATCACCTTCCGGATCAAATATAAAATGCTCTGTGTGGCATTCCAAGCCCTTCATAACCTACTTCCCCACTACCTTTCCTGTCTTCTTATACCTCACAACTCCCCCACCAGTGCGTACTTAGCATTCTTCTCTCTCTTCTCATCTCCACCTCCTTGCCTCCCTTTCTTCCTTCAAGTGTCAGGTAAAATTCAATCTTCTACTGGAAGTCTTTCCTGATTCCCCTTAATTCTAGTGATCTCCTTCTGTTGATTATCTCCAATTTGTTACATATAAGGTATTTTTGTACTCAGTTATTTGCATGTTTTCTCCCCAATTAGAACTATGTTATTTAAGAACAAGGACTGTGTTATTGCCTTAGTTTGTATAACTAGTGTTTAGCATAGTTCCTGGAAAATGGTAGTCACTTAATAAATGTTTGTTGACTGACTGATATGTTTGTAGCCCAGACCTATAATTTCAGTGTAAGGAGTTCCCTGGGAGAAAACGCCATCTACCAGTGCATGTTGACAATTGTCCTGCAACTTAGAGTGTTACCAAAATGCCTGGGGATATGAAGAGGTTAAATAACTTGTCCAAAGTTACATGGCAAACACATTTCACAGGTGGAGCAGGTTGTGGAATACAAGAATCTGGATTCAAACCCAACCTCTGATACTACTGGCTGTGTGATCTTGAGCAAGTTATAACTTCCCTTGGCCTCAGTTTTCTCATCTGTAAAATGAGGGTGTTGGACTCAAATGGCCTCTGAAGTGTCTTCCACCTCTAGGTCTAAGGTTCTATGATCCTTTATTCTCTATGGAACATTGACTCACAACATAACATACAAATAAGTAATGTATTTTGCAAAATGAACTGCTTTTCTTGGATTAATTCTGACCAGTAATGAAGAAGAAGAAGAAGAGAAAGAAGAAGAAGGAGTTGGAGGAGGAGGAGGACAACAACGACAACGACAACGATGATGACAACGAGGAAGAGGAGGAGGAGGAGGAGGCAGAGGAGGAGGAGGAGAAGAAAAAGGAGAAGGGGGGAGAAGAGCTAGCATTCATGTAACACTTTGATGTCAGCAGAGCACTTTATATATGTTAACTCATTTGATGCCTCCAACAACCCTGTGAGGTAGGAGCTATTATGCTCTTTATTTTAGAGATGGGGAAACTGAAGAAACTGACTCACCCAGGATCACAGAGCTCATAAATAAATGTCTAAGGCAGAATTCATCACACCCTCCTAATGCCAAGCTCCATGCTCTGTCCATTGCACGACCTGGAAAGAATTATTGGTAAAATATTTACAAAATGGACATGATAGGATTGGAGTTCATAATACCAAATAAAGGAGAAAACCAGCGGCATCTTAATCAGCTGTCAATGCACCTCACCATACCATCACCCAGTCGATGTTTCAATATCTGACTCACAAAGATCAGAGAACTGAACCCCATCTTCATTCTTTATACTAGATATTGGCACAAACTGCAGTCCTCCTCATGGGGGTTGGTTTGTACAATGTGAGGTGGCCAACTCTTGGCTGAGTCCTTTAACTTCTCTGGGCCTCAGTTTCCTCATCTGTAAAATGAGAGTTTGGGGCTGGATGGACTTTGGGGCCTCTTCCTTCTCCACATCTATGGTCCTATAATCTCAGGTGTCTTGTGAAATGATATTTCTTACCATACAATGAAGATGATTCTGATTATTGCTTTGTTTATGTCTTCAAGGAAAACCCCTGAGCCATCCTTCCATTTGTCTTTTGTTCATTTTATATTGTATTTTCCATTTGTATTATCATTTACTAGAGAAACCTATCATTCTAGTATGTAAAGGAAAGGTCTTGAAAATCAGTTTCTGTTCTATAGCACCATCTTCATAACTAACTTCTCACTCCCTCCTTTCTAGTCCACTGTCCAAACCACCAACTGGAATTAGAGATGAAAACCTCGCCTGGGCCACCATGGTCTTTAGCTTCTTACCTCAATCTTCAAAGCCTCTAGAGAGAGGCATCTCAGGCCTCTACTGCCTGTATCCCTCATTCCCATATGAATCAGCAGCAATAGATAGCAGTGTGTGGGTTTGATGAGGTTTGGCAAGCTCTCCATCACATCTTGGCTTTGAGCTCCAAGGAACAGCCCACCTGATGATCTACTATATCAGGAGTGCACATGGCCACCTCCATACCTCTCAACAGGGAACCTGTCGGTAAGTTAGAGGGAGGTCTACCCCAAGCATGTGAAGACAGAATGGCTGGATGAGAACAATTTGTTCCAATGAACATGAAGGTGGTTGAAGCAAATACTGTGGAGCACTTAGAGCAGTGGTTCTCAACCTGTGCATTGCAATCCCTTTGTGGGTCACCTAAGACCATCGGAAAACACATATTTCTGATGGTCTTAGGAACCGAGACACCGCTCTTCTATCCGTCTCCAGGCAGGTCCGCCCACATGCAGATATGCCCACATACGAGTATTAAAGGGTCATGGCATTAGGAAGGTTGAGAACCACTGACTTAGAGTTTGGTCAGACAGGGAAGATGCCAGTGACATTCACTGCATCCCAGGCCACTATAGTCATCTTGACTCTTGTCCTGCCAGTGGTCTCTGATGACTGGGAGAGAGAGTGAGGCTGATGACTTTATGCAACTTTGCCTCACTTAAATCCAATTCACACACAAATCAAGACATTACCCATGATGTCACTGGTCCTCTTCAAAGACAAAGGATGAACAAACAACATTTTTCCAATTACTCAATTCTTGATTTTTAAAAATTTTCTTAATTGTATCCCCCGAGCTTAGCACAGTGTCTGGAATGTTGTAGGAACTTAAACATTTATTGGATCATGCTCTACTCTTCCCCAAAGTACAAAGAATCATTTGGCTGTATCACATTATCCAACCATTGCATGGGACTCGGGAAAGGCCATATTCGGTTTCCAGCCCTGTTGGAAAAGATGCCTATTTGATCTAACCATAACTCCCAGACATAATCTGTACTAAGTACCAAAAGCTCCCTCCCAAGCACCAAGATGTATGATCACATCAATATGAGTACTCCCACGACTAACAAAAATAAAGGCTCCATATGCAGCAAAATATGGCCACACTTTTTGTGGTAACAAAGAACCAGAAAGGAAGCAGATGCCCATTAATTGAGGAACAGTTAAGCAAATTGTGGCACAGGAATGTAATGGAATCTGACTGTACTGAAAGAAATAACTAACACAATAAATACAGAGAAGCATGGGAAGGCTTATATGAATTGATGCAAAAGTGAGCAGAGCCAGGATAATAATACACACGATGGCAAAAGGCAAATGGAGAAACCAGAAAATAATCGAAATTGAATGTTATGAAATGAAAGAGGAGGAGGAAGGAGGAAAGGAGAGTGAGAAAGGAAGGGGCAGAGGAGAGGGTGAGAAGAATTGGTGAGAAGAATAGAGCCTCCTTACTATGTGCCAGGCACTATTCTAAACTCTTTACAAATACTATCTCATTTGATCCTCCCAGCAAGACGGTAAGATGGGTACTGTTATTATTTTCATTTTATAGTTGAGGAAATTGAGGCAGACAGAAGTTAAGTGACTTGCCTGGGGTCTCACACCTAGCAAATCTCTGAAGTTGGATTTTAACTCAGGACTCCCTGACTCCAGACCCAGTGTTCTATCTGCTGTGCTTCAGAAGTTGGAGTCTGTGAGTATGGAATTTCACATGAAACATCAGATTTTTTTCAATGAGTTGATTTCTTTTGTTGAATTTTTTTTCTATTTTTCCTCTTTTTTTTTAGTTCTTGGTTATAAGTGATGACTCTGGGAATAGAGAGAGAAGCAGACAGGAAGAAATGTGGGTGATAAAACAATACAACATCAAT
This sequence comes from Pseudochirops corinnae, assembly GCA_028646515.1. Taxonomy (NCBI): domain Eukaryota; kingdom Metazoa; phylum Chordata; class Mammalia; order Diprotodontia; family Pseudocheiridae; genus Pseudochirops; species Pseudochirops corinnae. Next base: position 30,785,983 of record CM053586.1, read on the forward strand.
AAAGTTTGTTTTAAAATGAAAATACATAAACAAAAAAGTTTTTAATGAGTACTCCTTCTAGCCATGAAGACCTTCCCCAACCTATCCATGCCCTCTCATCCCCAGCAAATCTTGTTCATGTCCTTCTACAAATCCTCCAAGAAATCCCCTGACCTACTGATTCACATGGATGCCAGTGAAGTACATGAGTACTTATCATGTGTCCATTTTTTCTGTCATATATCTCTCTGATGGTATCCTTTATGCGGCTTCTCAGCAATCTCACATCAGTAATGGGTTGCAGCCCACTTAACACTCACCAAATGTCTCTCTGTTACCCTTTGGATGATCTAAGTTTTAATTCTTCAGAGACTGGTATTCTATGATTCATAATTATACAGCCCCACCAGGAAGATACTATTAAAATGATGGACTCTCACTTCCAGGAGAAACTTTGGGTCATTAAAAGCATTTCCTAAAGGTGGTCTGTCCTGCTCATGTACAATTCTGGGCCCTGCTCCTTGTTCCTACGCAGGGTCTATGTGAGATAATGTTTGTACTGATTGTTCAGCTTTTTTAATTGTCCATCCAAGTGCATGTCATAATCTGAAAAAAGAACATTTCCTTACTTCATCCACTTAGTTTTTCCCATATGGATAGTTACATCCAACTCTTGAATAGTTACAGATTTCATTTAGGAGGTATTTCATTATTCCAGGACTTGATGCAACCAACACAATGTCATTCACAAACATAAATGAATTAATTAATGAAAAATCATTGATCAACACTAAATATGTGCCAAGTACAGTGCTGGAAAGCAGAACCTCACCAGCTAAAAGATTTTCCCTTGAATGTGGATTCTGTACTTCTTAGTATACCCTAGAGTATTTAATGCTGGCTATCCAGCTGGACAGCTCCATAATGGCATTAAATACTGTATAAAAAGAGATCTGATTTTAGCATTTCTTACACTGTCAAACTACAGCAAGAATAAGGTGGTAGAGGCAGTATTGGATTCAAAGTCAGAAGGCAGAGCCATCATTGGCTTGTATGACCTCAGGAAAGTCACTTTTCTTTCCTGGGCCTCAGTTTCGTGGCTGACTTCCAGCTTCCACTCATGATTTCCTACAATTCTCCCTACATTCTTTCCACAGAAGCAAGTAAGATTCCACAAAATTCCACTGCACTCTTCCCACCTGGAGTTCTGCTATCATTTGATAAATCACAGTGGTTCCCCATTCCTATAAAGGAATGGTCCTTAGCTTCTTTTCCTGGAAGAAACTTCTACTATTGTTTTTACTATTTGTATAAGTTCTTTGTGATATTACAAAAGTGTGAGAGGCAAAATGGCCAAGGGAATAGAAAGCTGACCTCAGAGTCAGTATGACCCAGGTTTAAATTCAACTCATTCTGACTGAGTGACTCTAGGCAAGCCACTTAACCTCTCAAGACCCCAAGGAACTCTTTAAATAAACCATAAGTTATAGAAGAATTTCTGAACCACTTTGGAAGAGGGTGTAGCCTCATTAGGTAAGTCTCTATACCCATGAAATCCCAGGTCTGACCAAAAAAAATTTTTTTAATTTTTTGCAAAACTATAGAGCTAGAGCAGTCATCAAAACTACTTTGGTACTGGCTGAGGAATAGAGTAGTGGATCAATGGAATAGATTGGGTACAAAAGACTCAGTAGTCAATGACTATAGTAATATACTGTTTTATAAACCAAAAGACCCCAGTTTTTGGTATAAGAACTCCTATTTGACAAAAACTGCTGGGAAAACTGGAATATAGTATGGCAGAAACTGAGCATAGACCATTATCTAATGCCATATACCAAAATCAGGTCTAAATGGGTACATGATCTAGGTATAAATGCTGATACTGTAAGCAATCTGGGAAAGCAAGGAATAGTTTACCTGTCATATTTATGGAAAAGGGAAGACTTTATGACCAAATAAGAGTTAGAGAGCATTAGAAAATGCAAAATGGATAATCTTGATTGCATTAAATTGAAAAGTTTCTGTACAAACAAAGCCAATGTAACCAAGATTAAGAGGGAAGTGGGAAATGGGGAAAGAACTTTTACAACCAGTGTCTCTGATAAAGGCCTCATTTCTAAAATATACAGGGAATTGAGTCAAATCT